>JAYRCB010000815.1:137025-252379 GCA_036026315.1 Trachelus stipa
TTACAATTAAATAAAGAACGGTACGATTTTCGTTTTAAAAAAATTTTCAACCTTTTGACACGTACATAATTCAGAATCGATACTTCATATAATTAAAAACGAAATTGCTCACCTGTTTCTAAATTTCAAGCGTAAAAAAATATATATAATATTAACCTGTCCGAATAACTTTTTTTGGACACCCTGTATACAGTAGAAAGTGTATACCATTAGGTTCATTTGAGCAACTGATGCTTCCAATGTTCTTGCTATAAGATTCGATTAACTCGATTCTCCGGAGGCTTCAAAGGGACGAACGTTTTGTCAAGAAGCAATACCACCCCCTATTGTTCAGTTAAATTGGTCAGAAACCGGCCGTACGATGGACCCTCAGTTTCCAGATGGACCAGTCGTTCGTCTTTCTCGAGAAACGCCAATCGATCCCTTTCGGCTTTCAAGATTCTCTTGTTTACCGAGACACTGGGTATAGTGTACCAACATAGCCAAAGCATCCTCGGTAACCGCGTATACAGACAGTTACCAACATTTCCCATCACATCGGTGTGACAGTATGAAATGCGAAACTATCACTCGAACCCACCCTTAGCAAAGGGGGATGGTGTAGGAAGAAAAACATTTTCCCATCAATATTTACCATCAGGTTCGATTGTCCCAAAGCGAATTCAATGTCGAGAGGAAAACAAAATTTTTTTTTTTAATACATTATCGTCCATAGCAAAGGGGTAGTTTATCGCTAATTTACACGGTATAGTTTAATAGCTACGTTACGTCATAAATATCTATGTCGGTTTACTTTCTTATTCGACCCTACGAAATTCACCCTTACTTCTGTTACAACCCCTTTACACCCTGTTTCGTGGAAGGGGATGATGTCCAGCAGATTTGCAGCAACTTTTTTTTTCTTAATGGCCACACTTGTTGAAAGGTCAGTTAATCGGGTCGGCAAGGCGATGGGCAGCAGTAGAAATTTCATAGGAGATACAAGGGTGGGTCGCAGGTTCTACTTTCGATAAGGGTTGGGGACCCTATCGAGTGCAGGCGGCTCGATCAATCGAGAGTGTCACTCGAGATCTCGAGTTCTCGAGTCACCGACACAAACAGCACGTATGACCTGCTTCTTCGTTTATGCGTTCTAACGCGACATTCCTATGCCATTCTTGGGGTAGTTTTATTGCATCGCTATATTTTTTAGGGGTTGGCAATTTATTACGTATAATAATACCGCGCATACGATTCGGTACAGGAGATGCGATAATAAATTTCATCGTAATTTGATCATTTTTAAATTGATTTTCGCACAGCTTGAACCGCCGTGGGCTTATCGAAGGGGTTGAAAAAAAAAATTTTTAATAACACGTCAAAAAAATATATTGCGAATAGACAGTGGAAATTAAAAGTGTCGGGTGAAGGTTATCCAAAAGGGAGGGTTGCACCTGATACCACTTATACTTATATCGAAGATGATACCCTCCCTAGGGGTTGTTCTGTCATCCCTGTTCATGTACGACGAATGTTCTATAAAAACATAAATATTGTAGTAGTAGCGAGCAGAAATTCAAGAGGGAAAAAAAAATGCAAATTTTTTTCAAAGCCTTCATGGTCTCTGACATGGTAAGGGTTGTTTTTGGAAATACATTAAATTTTGACATAGACCGAATGACCAGATATAATGTCTGGGAACTAAGTTCAAAAAAAGCACGTGCTATCGTTTCTAGACTACGTGAGTATAATAAAAATTACCAATTTCTTTTGATCCCTTGTCAGTCCTTATCAAAGTGAAAAAAAAGAATTTCAAAAAATCCGCCAATGCTTTCTTTTACCGTTGTTCCCCTAGTTAGATCTTCAAAACCTTGTCGAGTGAACCCACCGTGACGTTGTAAAACCTCTAGTAACCTCAGAGAGATGGGAAAGGGAGAAGGGTGACTGAGCCCGCATTAAATTTGTCCATCCTGCGAAAGGAAGTTTATCTGCCGTAAAAAAAAAATTTACAAAAATGTAAACCAGGAGACCACTTTTCTTCGCAAGGAGAGTCAACGTACGTTTGTCAACCGCACGATGGAGAGTGTCGCGAATATTTCACAATCCCTTCTGAGTACGCGAAGAAAAATTCTTCGAGAATCCCGCGAACGTTTGCGACCTCGAGAAAAAAAATGAAGCAAAATCTCAAAAAAGAAAAAAAAAGCTTGCCTAAGGCTACGTGGGGATTTTCCCTGTGAGTTTACTTGGTAACGGTTGTTCCTAGTGTGTCTTCATCCCTTCGACCCTGCAGCCAAATCCTCCCCTCCTCCCCCCCCCTTCCCCCTCTTACCACCCTCTCTCTCTCAACACCATTTTTTTCTTACTTCTCTTATCTCTCTTCGACAATCTTCCCCTGCACGACCTCCATCTCTCTTCCCTAACCCACCCTCACCACCCCTCCGGCCACAACTTCCGCCCCTAGTCATTACTCCTTTGCACCAGCGTCAGTTCTCTTTCAAAACGTGACGGAGACTCATAACCTATTTGTTTAGGGGGAAAAAAAAAAGAGTCCAGAATCCGGCGACCCAGTTGCTTCCTTCTTCACGACTAGTTTGCTGTTTCGTTCGTTCGGCTTAATTAAAGCAGTTTACGCGAAATCTTGACGAACTTCCGTACGCTATCTGGCGAACTAGCTTGTGTCTGTAATTGGATTCCATGAGGCGCGACTGTGAATGAACTCTTGTTTTTCGTCTCGCTTTCGAAATACTCATTGCGAATTGAATGAGCTGTATTGGCTCTGTGTGAAAATTACATGAAAATTTAGAGTCGCAAGCAGAATTGATTGTTTTCATTGATTATATGTATTTGTGGAATTTAGTGAAATTTTTTTTTTTTATCATTGATAGAATAATCGATTTTATTAAATACGAGGAAAAGAATCGACAGATGTTTCCGGGGTTCGAGGTAAACTCGTGTATTCGAATCTTTGGCGATTCCTCAAGTTTATCAACCGAATTATGTAGAAAGAGAGTTTTTGTTAGAAAAAAGTCTAAAATAACAAAAACTACAGAAATTTTATTATTCTCACGTATAAAAGAAAAAATTTTATCGCTTTGCTAATATTTTGCTCGCAATAGTAGAATAATTTATGACTGTCGTTAATGAAAAAAATATATGTTTGTTTGTATATGCATATTATAACGATTTAATATCAAAAACGTTTGCCGATTTATAGGGTATATTGATATCAGTATATAACTGATTACGAGTTATACATATAAAATGCCATTTATGATTTATAAAAAAACACGATAAATTATCATCTAGTACAGGAGCATCGATATCGAGCATTGTGCAAAAAACGATATAAATAATATACGTTTCCGTGTAAAATATATTCATTGCAAATGTTAAATTTAAACGTTTCTCATCGAGGGACGAATTCATCGTACTTTACGATCACAGAGAATTACCGCGACCTCTTTTTCCTGATTACGTCGTAAGAAGATTTGCAAGAAAAAAAAAAGAATTTACATAATTATATCAACAGAATATTGCTCGAACATAATAAAAACGGAAATTAAGAATTTTAATATATTTTCACAACCCTTTACCCGATATTATATGCACGCCATTGGCACTGAATAACAATCATAATAACGAAACAATGTCGAGTTGTCACAATGTACACGAGTAAGCAATTATCCGTAAATTCATAAATATAATTCCAGGAGAAAGAACATCCGTGGAGTTTTTCACGAATTGTAGAAAAAAAAAATATTTTTTACATTCTCCTTTCATCGCGACACAGTAATTCATTTAATTAGCGAATTTCCGCCAAATTTTTTTATTCCTACCTTTTCAGTGCATTTTCAAACACGCTGTATGCATCCACGTCGAAAAGGGTCATGTGAAAAATTTGACAAGGTAAAATTCTTTTCTATGAAAATTACCGAAGAATTACATACGAGTGTCGTGTCTAATCGAAATGTACACAGCGACGACGCAACGCACTGACTATATAGAAATTTACCGGGTGTATTAAAAACACGTACGACACCGTTACTAAAGACAGATATTATTTATCTCCGATGGCCTCGACGTGGAGATGAAAATAGGATAACGTACGTGATCCACATGCGTATCATGACGTGACGTTAAAGTCGGAACAATAATAGAAGCAACTTTTTCGCAGGTGACAACAATAATTTCACGCACCAAGTATTCCCATGCAAGTTTGTTGTTTGTTCTCGCGTGCGTCACGCGCCCATCGCTGCACAAGATAAAGATATAAGTCGAGGTTGCACGTAATGTCAGAAAAGTATGAAAATTTACAAAGAAAACTGGCGACGGTATAAAAATCCAGGGTTACGAGAAAATTTTACGCTGTCCCGGGAGAAGAAAAATGTCTCTCGCGAGATAAGGAGAAAAGAAAATTTATGTTTCCCTTTAAGGAAGACACTTGGGCGTCGGTACGAGACACGGGGATGTCAATTACGTAGAAACAGCCAGCGAAAGCTAAAGCTACGTGCACACGGGTGAACGTTTGATTCTGGCCAATTTGAATTTGCGAAATTCTCCATGGACTCGGCAGTCCAATTATAGGTAGGTACTGCATATTTCCAGGGAGACCAATGAGACCAATTGGAGCTGTGCTAGGCGTGCATAGACGGTACGCTTGGTAAAAGGATAACAGGACGGGAAAACGGGGTTGACAAAGACCCGACATTTTGGGAAAATACTTGAAAATGGAAAAAAGATAGTGGAAGGAAAAAGGCTTCGCTAATGGTCGGACAAGGGTAGACGAGAAAAAAAACAAAGTTATTTTAAAGTGACGGTTCTTGGGAACTTATGGATGAAGGAAAATGTGTAGAAGACAAGTATTTTGTTGTTTTTATAAAAATACTGTAAAAAAGTTCTTTAGGATAATGATGATAAAAATTTTATTATAGAAACTTAAGTTCCTGTTAATAAATTATTAGCGAAGGTTGATTAAGGAAAAAAATATTTTTTGACATTATTAATTTTAACTTTAGATCATATAGGTCAGAATCGATTAACGGACAGATCGAATGATTTTAACAGATAATAAAAACAGCTGATAATAATCAAGGATCACGAAGAAGATGAAAGAGCTTTAAATGACTATTATCAGATAACTATAAATATACAGTTGATAAAAGAATTTCGAAAGCTGTAAACGTGATAAGAGTGATAAGCGTATATACGTACTAAATGAATACGAGGGTGAAATAAAAATAATTAGAGAAAATGACACAGATGCTCCTCTCAGTGGTAATTACTATATTTTCAAAAAAAAAAATTCAGAACAAACTTTCTCCCCCAAATCCGTGACTCGGGACTGTTTCATTATCTAATCTCGGCAAACGTCAAAATTCTAAGTTCAGACTGAGAACTTGGTAAGGTTAGAAACATTCGCAGTTGAAGAATCTTCAGCCTTCTGAGGCGAACCTTTAAAGTCGAGGAACGTACAAAAAATATAAAAAAAACTACCCTTCCGTCGAAAGTGGTTCTAGACTTCGTTCTATTTCGACGGTATTCGAACTTTAACCTTTTAAAAACACGGGCACACTTAACGTATAACATTTGCTGAGAGCGTTCCGTCCTCAAAGAATAACAGGTATTTATCGGTATCGTAAAAGTTAGTAAAGATAGTACTGGCAAGTAAATGACGTAGGGCGTCGTCTCAACCGGCGTCGGCGTCGTTCCAGTATATTTCCATTTCTCGTCTTTCACCATGAGAAAAGCCCCGCGGCTCTATTACACTATCGAAAAATAAGAACGATCCTAGGTTTCTTATACTATCATAAATATATAAATACATATATATTATATAATATACACATATATATACGAGTACATAGGTTACATACGAGGACGAGCAATCCAACGTGCCTGGCTACAAGAAATTCTCTTGCGAACTTGAAATATGGCGAATTTTTTTCTCTCTACTGTACCTAACCTGAGAGCAGTGCTGGCAACCAAAAAAAAGGCCACATAAGAGCAAAAAAAAAGAATTTACGAGAAAGCGGTTTTCCACCTCTTTGTATAGAAATAGCCTTTGCCTTTGCGCTCTTCGATTATGATGTTTTTTGGAATTTTTCGCAAAGTACATTAAAGGGGTGTGCAAGGTGATACGGATCAGACAAGAGTCTATGGAGAAAAGCTGACCTTTTGTTTTTTGGTTAGGGAAGCGTCAAACTCTTATCCGATTAATTAGTTCGAGAACCTTCAAGCGGGTTGGCTGAACAGGGTTGACAGAAATATTTTGGTAAAAGCATCTGGTATCAAGTGAAAATTTACTGGTAAACTGCAGGGAGCAAAAGAAGAGATTTATGCGGGAAAATCAGGACGATTTATCGTTAGGTAACAGGTCGCTTCGAATGGTTGCCATTTCCCCGATCAATTCCTCCCTAAACTTTTTCCTTGACTTGTGGTTAAGATATACCGATATATCTATATAATATTATACACGCAATATATGTAATGTACTACCATGTTATTTCTCACAAGAATAACCGTTGGTCAGAGTAAAATCCACCGGATGCGTTATAATCCAGTCTTTTATTTTTCTCCTCCCACTTGTACTTCCTGAAATTTCATCATCTCCAATCCGATCTATTTTCCAACTGGAACGGTCGATATATCGATTTCACACGTAGCCGCAAATCACTAAATTCCCTCGCGATCGTTTGGCTCCTGTGAATTTCCTCTTGGGCGCCAAGAGATGCTAATGGTAATTGGTTGCTGTAGGAATCTCGGATTTAACGTCTTGCTACTGATTTATCGTTTGGATATTCGGTAGGCTCCTTGGGCTAACCGATTTCACTAGCTGTACGTATTAGGTTTTCGGTGACTTTTACTACTGTTTATCATCGAATGCGTTTAATTACTAGGGAGAAAAAAAAATAGGAAAAGATAACTTCTTTAGTTTTTCTTAGTTCTCCTGTAGTTTTTTCCTTTTTTACATGGAAAATCTTTACGAGTACGTTTTAAGAAAAAAAAATTATCGTAACGTCGTTACGCTTATGTATCTAAAAAAATATTGAAATTTTCATAAGGTTAGGTGAAACTGGCTGAAATAAAAAATCGTAACGATTAACTATCACGTTTTGGATAAACGTGATTTTAGACAATGAGACTCGCTCAGTTCGTTCGCTTCGTTCACTTTGTACCAGTTAGATTTAATGCTGACTAGAACGCCTATAACCCGTTCGGTATTACCGTGTGAAAATCCCAGAGGCGAAGGTTGCCTGAAAATACAATTAAAAGAAAAAAGTAAAAAATTAAAACTCCTCGTTACAGCCGGTAGCGTTTTGGCAAGAATAACGACCACACCGATAATCCAATAAACAAAGTGAAATAAAATGTCAACGGAATTAGCCGACCGAAGATATCCCCAGTAGATGTCCCGTGTGGAGTCTGGGAAAAAATTTTATTTGAAAAAAAAAATAACAGACATTTAATTCCTTTCGCACTGCGAATAACTCGCGCGTTATACTTCGCTACGAAGGTATAATTGAGGGGTTGAATTTTTTTTTAATTATGCCATTCACCAGAAACGACTATCTTGAGTGGGGTCGCGAAAAAGGTCTTTTAGGATTTGCTCGGTAACAACAGTCTGTGAAAATGGACGTTATCTTACACGGTACGGTGGGCTATGGTAATTTCTGATGTTATGCTAATCCCATTATACAATCTATATATGAAGTAGGGTCCTAAGTAACTCCCTTTAAGAACGGATACAATCATCGGGTACAAAGCATCTTACGCTTTAGTTACATTATACTCCAAGAAGATGCTGGAGACATTTAAGACGAGGATTTCTCTACGTTCTGTATTATTATTATCTTTATACATTTACATGTGTGTGTATCTAATATGCGTGTCTTACCGCAGTACTGCATTATAATATACGAGAAACAAGAAACTATAAAATGTTTCTATTCGCGCCGTCCTCAAGTAATGTATTTCAATTGTTTGAGGAGGAAACGAAGTTTCCTGAAATGAAAAGAAATCGTAAACTCGCGTTGGCGACGGAAGTCGATTCCTGAAGTCGAAAATGGATTAAGGCGAAGCGTCGCGCGGAGACGCGTAACGGAAGCTAAATAAATTCATTCGGTAACATAATGAACTGATGTTTTACGTATATATACATTATACACATATCAGTAATACCGGGAAGGTAAATGGAATAAAATAAAGACAAGAGTAAAGGAGGATGGTGGGAGTATTATTGGCGAAGTGGGTGACTGGATGGTAATTCTTGCGAATTAATTAGTGGAAAATTGTCTCCGCGTTACTGCAAGTGATTGATAATAGAAAAAAGACTTAATTAAAAGGCTCGAACCTGGACAAATTAACAATCGCTCGACTATCGAGTTAGTCACGTGTATAATGGTGTATATGTATAAATATTTTTTGTAGTTATTTAATTAACGGAAATATATCGAATACCAAGTACTGTTCTTGTTATTACTTTTTTATCATTTTTCATCCTCACTGATAATAACTAACTGATAATATGCTAGTTCTTTTAACGAACAACAATATAATGAGCGATGAGCAGAGTCGTAAGAATTTTTTTTTTTCGCAATTGGCAAGCAGTCGAGGCATCGAGAAACTGTCGAATTTGCACAAAAAATGACATAGCTAATGATTTTGCGATAAAAAAATATTTAAAAAATTAACTCAAGAATTTCAACGTAACGGATATAAAAATGAACCGACATTCCTTTGAATTTCGGAAAATTATTCAAATCGAATTAAAACCAAGATATTCGTCGCGATGCACCGTCAGCTGTTTTCATCTGTAAGTAGTAAGAAAGCGATGTAGTAATGTCATTAACGCCAGATGAAGATCGAGATGAGTATGCAAATTGGACGAGAAGATGCTGTGGCGTTTGCGCGGGTGTGAAAAAAAAGAGATCCTTGAAAAAAAATTCTTCCACCCCTTCCCGGAAGTGAAGGACGTTCCGCGGGATTTATTACGTGACCGAAACTGTGCGTGGATCATAAAACTTTTTCATTCTTTGCAACGTACATGGATCATCCCTAGCTATAAGATTAGAGACGAACATAATCTCCGTAACGTTCCTTCGTAAAAGTCCGGGATGCTCGTGCCGGATTAAGCGGACGTTGAGAATTTCTCACTCTTCCTAATATTTTTCCTCTTTCTTTCCTCTCTCTCTGTCCCGTTCGATCTACCCTGATCCATCTTTACCGCCAACTGCTACTGTCTTCGTCTTGCGTTAGCCGCGCAGATAAAGCAAACAGCAGCTCCCATTAGGTTCGGGTGTGGCGAGTATGGCAAGGCGTTTCCCTGGTGTAAAGGCCCGTTCACAACGGTACACTAGAACGCGTCGCTGCATCGGAGTAACAGATTGTACCAACGACCACCGCAAGCTCTCCTATGCGTGCAACGTTATTGCGCAATCCTCCAGGCTTTTACGCAGCAGCACCAAAGCGCCTAGTGAATTTGCATGACAGGGAACTTTGGCAACTCGTGCGAAAATGCTAACGCGATATCTGCACGAAGTAGTGGTGTAACCGCAGGAAAGAATTTTCAAACTATCTTGCGATAAAGTGACCGGCGAGAGAAGATGGAATTTTCTCTATTTTCTAAAAAAATATTTCATTCGTACTTTCAAATTTTACATTTTCTTTAATCCGAATTTTCATGCGTCCCCACACATTTGCCTGTGTATATGAAATTGGCAAAATTGAATTTATTGTACGTCATAATCATAACAGTCTTCATACGAGAGAACGAGATTGCTTCCTCATTCGCTGAAAATTGTTTTTGTCGTTTTTCAATAAATTTCTCAGCAATTTGTTCAAGGAAATTGGCCATTCGGAGTTTACGTGTTGCTCATGGATCTTTTTGAAATGATTCGCAAAGTGGAAGAGAGAGGCGACGAGAGAAGCCTGAAAAGTGAAAGAGGCTGGGATGATTTCGACACAGGGCAGCATCTTCCGTATTGCTTTGATCTTGCAAACTGCCTCTGCTATTGTCTAGAGAAAAAAAAAGAATCGTCCTAAACGAAGCGATCGCTTGTCTCTGGTCACACACGCTTCGACCCTCAGCCTCTGTCGTCGCTTCAAAAGACCCAAAAAAATAGTTCCAAAATTGACAGCAGATTATCGCAAAACAATTGATTTCGCAGTTGATCACTTTTGATACCCGAAACTGAAAAATCGATTTCAACGTTAAATCACAGAGCCGGGAAAGTCCCGCGGGGAAGATTACGTCATTGACTGATTTCGAACCAGGTCGAGGAGTCGGATGAGAAAGAGTGTCTATGATTTAAAAAAGTATATGATGCACCCTAATGGGGAAACTCTTTGCTGAATATTTTGAAGCAGGTGGTAGGCCTGAAAAGGCTACCCAGATGTCGACGTCACGCGCAGATGCGAGTTGAGTGGTAAAAAAAAATATCAATTCATTATCAAGTCTGTCGAACGAACGATAACCTCGACGTAGGAAGAAAGAAAAAGAAATTTAAAAAAAAAAGATACTAAAAAAAGTTATTCAAGAGAGAGCAAGAGATCGGTTCTCCTGAACTCCGAACTTTGGTCTCTAGGAAGATAAGAGTCAATGACTTGGTCCACGGATCGATTGGAAATTATTTAGAGCCAGGTCAGAGTCGCGGGGTCAAATCTCCTAGCGCCACTAGATTTTCTTTTATCAAGGTAATTGCATCTAATCAAATTTTTATCCAAATCTGACATAGCGCTTTGAATGATTAAAATTGTCAAAAATAAATAAACAGTCGATTGAGTCTGCTTGCACAATTTTTGGAAACTAGAGTAACTACGGCAAAACTATTGTAATCCCTACCATCTCTTTGACCTTTGACACGGTAGCATATACTTACGGTATAAACCAAAATCGATTGACAATATCTCAGATTAAATTTCACGAATAAGATTTATGCATTTTTCGTCTATACCCATAACCTTGTTTTATCCTACAGGAAACTCAATCACCCCTATTCCCACCCTCGGCACCCTTCGATTACAGATATCTACTTCCCCAAGTAAATTTTGAAAATACGAAAAACAAAATCGTTTCCACCGCTTTAAGGTAATTGAGTGACTTTAATATCTGCGATTAATCGCTCCAAAAAAAATACAAAAAAATACCCCAAATTCAGCCCCGATCACAGGGACGTCCCTGGGAACGCAGATGTGAGTTATGCGTCGAGGGACAAATGGGTTTAACGCGTACCGTAAGGGTGAGTTCACACTTGTGTACATAACTTGGTTCAACCTTCGCCGCGATGGGAAATGGTTGCGTCGCAGTCGCCAAATTGGTATTCGCAACCGATCATCAACTCAAGACCGATTTTCATGTAAACCGACAATAGAAGTATACGCCGTTACACAATATCAAGATACACTGCGAAATGATCGCGAATGTCAACAAGTGTCTTGGCACTGGCACGTATTCAACTTGGTCTATTCGTCGTTCCATGCGAATCGGCCAACAGGGATAAAGGTGAACACTGAAGAAACGAAGATAAAATAGAAACAGGGGAGGTTAAACCGGATCCGAAGGGTTGTCGAAATAATAATAATATTACGGACACACTAAGAGCATCCAATGAAAACGACCCCTATTAAATATAAATAATAAACATAAAAAAATAAATAGTCAGCAATGCGTCCCAGCGATAAATTTTTTGGAAAGTGATATGAAAGAATCCACCCCCGCCCTTAAAAAAGCACCCTATCCTTCAGTTTCTTTATTCGACGTCTGCGACTACTCCGGTATGACGATTGTGACCCGTCGGCTATCGAAAGGATCGATGGGACACGCCAATGTGCGCGTCAAATTTCAATGAACAGTCCTGACCTTATTTTCGTGGGAAAAAAAAGAGTCCAAGATTACGTTTTGTGATATCGATTAAAAATCAGCCAAAAATGAAAGGTTCGTTTGACATCTTATATTAGCGCGGTGGAAACTCGTTCGATCGGTAAGATCTTGGACGTCTGCTTACCTTTTGATCGGCTGGTTTTAATTGAATAGCTTGTAGCAGGATACCCGATCGACTTTAAAGATCGAATTATTGATAAATCCTAAAATCGATATTTCATCCCTTAACATCGATTAGGCCGATTCACTCTTCGTTGTCGATTTTCGGCAAAGCCGGCAGATCTACTATAGCTACAGTAAACATCTATAATAGTCGAACGTTAAAACTTGAACGAGTTGATTAATGATAATTGACAGTTATTGATTGGTCATCAAATATATAGATGTATATGGATATACGAATGTATATAGATTTAAATATATATATATCAATATTAATATTTAACTGCCGATTTCTTCGGCCAAAATTTTATAGCGATCTCAGTCGCAGCTACTGTAAGATGTAATAAATTTTAAAGTGACGTAGATTTTTATCGATTCAACGTGTAATTCGTAGCAAAGACTCGTGAAGGATCGTAGGATTTTAAAACCTCTCGTAAATTTAGGTTCTAAAGCGTCTCGATCGATTCCCAAGGATTAAGCCTCCCTCGCTTTTTAATTCATCAAGTTAATTCTTTTCTTCTCGGATTACTTTCTCTCCGGCTATCTCGCGGGGCTTTGTGTCCCATGACACGATATATTTGAGAAAAATTATTTCACGATTTGGTATCGGCTTATCAGCACCACCGATTACGTCACGCAACCAGTCACGATCATCGACGAGCCAATCAGCCGATCTTCTTCGATTCTCGATCATAAGATCGCGTAGCCCCTCGAAACACTTAAAAACGACACGAATCACTCGTGCAACCTCACAGACACTGACACAGCACAAGACACAGAATCACCAATTGAATAAAATGCCCGAATAAAACGATTCCGGGCGCACGTAATCCGACAACGATAATAACCGATCACAAGTCACGTGCCAAATATTAATTTCGTGTTTTTCCCTCCGGCCGGTTTTAAATCTTCGAATCCGATCGACCTGAGGTCAAATAAATTTTACGTGACTCAAGACCCAGGCCAAAAGCTATCCGACGAACATTTAGGCGATTCTTAAGCGACGCGAACAACCTCGGAAGCACCGGAGGCGACTTGTTATCACTGCTATCTTATTTATATCTTATTCCTTCCCCCGATTTTGGCTTTCACTCACAGGCCCTTCCCACTGAACACTCACTGCAAAACCGTGTAGCGCCGTTCCGTGAACTCGACTCCGTAGGAATTGCGCTTGGGGTAAGACTCGGTAGGATTTTCCGAATGAAATATAAGTCGAGACTTCTCGACGGCACTCTTCGGCGATTTCCGGTCCTTCCCAAGAAACTTACGATTTTCCCGTGTCGCCCGAACAAAGTAGGATTCGACTTTTTTTGACATTTCGCGTGACTACGGAAGAAGAGGGCGACCCGTACTGGGGCCGTAGGCCGTGTAGCACGGCTCCTGCTACTGCCGGCTGGCACAACGTGCACCTTCACTACTAACGGAGGGAGGGTCGCTCCCTCCCGTGGCTCAACATCCCCTCCCCCACCCTACCCTATATCAAACCACCCCCTCCCACCGGCAGAGGGCTGTGTTTCTCTTCGCCCTCTACCACCGCCGCACCCTACGATCTCAACCCCCTCCACCCCTCCCCTCCCCCACTCCGACCCATCCACCAACCATCCAACCCCTAGCTCCGACTCCTTAACCGTTACCCCCACCTGAGGAGCTCGTACCCACTGCGCATGCGCACTACTTTGACAGGGATGGCTCGCGCCTTTCTTGGTGCCCCGATGCTTTCTCGCGGCAAAATGCATTATTCACAGCCCCAACGCAAACTGCATTAACTTTCGCCTTCTTCCCTTTTTAGTTCGAGGCTTCCACTGGCTGCTTGGACCTCCTCGTAGGTACAGGTACCACCATGCAGCTTGCGTCGATCGATTACGTGTGATTGTCTGGACTCTCTGTGTAGACCCTTTTTTTTTTTTTGTTAACGTCAAGTAGCAGCAAGAAGCGGAGGGGATGGATACGTGGGACTTGCTCTCCATCCTGAGCTTGCGGTTCGGAAGCTTTTGACACCACGTGGCCTGGTATGTTTGCCGTCGGCTATGGAGTTTCTCGTGAAATTAATTTTCCTGGGAAACAATGTTTTTCAGGGAAAATATGAAAGCTCTATGGGTTCTTCAAGCTATGGCGAAGGGAAACCCACCCACGTGGGAACGTTTCTTGCCCGGGGCTACCGGTAAACATTCATTCGAACCTGACTTCGTAGGCTACCAATTCGATTGACCGTTTACAACGCGCGCTTTACCGGGCTGCCTTCTGTCGCTGCTTCGAATCGTCGCAATTTGTGCGCACGGCTGCTACGGATGACTGAGAATCGTCTGGGAATGGATTTTGAGGGTAAGCGCGTACTTTTGGAATTGCGGGACTTGGATATGCCTGAAACTCGTAAAGTGACGAAACGTCGTCGGGCGGCCACGCGCCGTCCACACACCAACCACTCCATATTGATTTTCCGGCTTGGTTCCTACGTTTCGCCGAACCGCTTCTAGTCCTTGCTGTTTCTTGGTAGCGTACAGGGCTAAGGGGGAAGACGAGTTGGAGGGACAAATTTGATGGAATACAGATAGATCAGTTTTTTTATAATAGAGACAGAACGAATTGCATCCGATATAACATTCTGTCGCACAGGTATAGATCGGAGTAGCAAGCAAATAGCGTGTAGGAAAGATATTTGTCGAGGGACAAAAATGTCTAGTGTCTAGTGTTTGCCAAAATTAACTTGATTTTTTGTAAAAAAATTTCTAAGTCAAGTCAATCTCTAAGTGGTTTCACTTGACAAGTTTTTTGACCTCTAGAAGGAAACGAATGAAGGCTAATATAAAAATTAGAAAAATTGACTTCTCACAATCTTGATAACAAGTAATTTGATTGGATAAACTTTTATTATTTTTTATCGATTTAATATCAAAAACTAATGTTTTACTCGTTCCAGCGAAAACTATTGGATACCCTGTACTTGACGTATTCGGTAAACGTGGGTATATTATTACCACAATTTTACTTCCTGTTCCAAACCAACAAATTTTTCATCTCTGTTTAATAGAAACACCTGACAATTATTTTGACTTAGAAAATTATTTCAAAAATTCAAAATTATACTTTTTTGTACAAATGATTACGTACAAGTGTATTTCTCATTGTTTTTCTTCTACCAAATTCCACGCGAAATCCGCAAAAGTGTTTTGTGCGAATATTCGAAATTTTGTAATAAAAAAAGTCAACATAATTTTTCATCAGTTAATAAAAAAAAGAAAAATTATCAGCAAGGACAATGTGTTTGATCGTTATACTTTCATCAATCAAGGAAATTCATATGCTGGGTGTCACGGGTCAGTTCACAGTCCGGCTCTTCTGTTTCTGCGAAATTCTTGGCAGATATTCGATATCGCCAGATGGCGTTTGAATCTTGAAAAATAAATCCAACGGAGAATTTTATTTCAAAGCAGAGATGATACTACTCAATTTTTCATTGCATTCCTCCAACCCTCTCCGTCCCAAAGCGATAACACTGGATCGGTGACATCCGATACCGATTTTGTATCAGGTAATCAATATTGCATTATACCGAAGATCTTCATTATTTTTAATCAAATAAATAAATAATGCAAATTTACAGTAATAAATTTCTTAATCATTTTTTTTTCCCCTCAACCTATATCAAAGCACAGTGCTATGAGTCCCAAGGGTCTTACCATCTCCTCTATTAACCCTGTACGGCATATAGCTCTTCTCTTTCCTGCCACACCCTCTTTTCTCTCGATTAAATGAAGCTCGAGGGTCGATCCAATTAAAACTCCTATGCCTTCTAAGGTTCTGGATGACCTGACAAAGTACACGTGGAACGTTCAAGCATTTTGGACGATAATGATTAAACTATCACAGTTATCAAATACTTGAGATTGATGATTTTCATCGGGGGTTAATGCGGAATTTGAAAATCCGGCTATACGTGTGCTATTCAAATTTTGAAAAATTCTTTACGTGCGATAGGGTCGTTGACCCGGATCGGCCATGTATCAGTAATCCTTAGCGTGTGCTTTGACTGTAGCAAAATCTACAGTATCGTAACACAACTTACTATCACCGGTCTATGGCCAATGACTAGGCCATCCACCTTATACGAATTTTTGAAATTTAATTTTTTTATTTTAAAATAAGGTAATAACGAATGACTTTCCAGTGGAATTCCGCCCAGCTTATCTTCGCCCAGTTTACATGGATAAGTGGAGGGGCATGTTTTCGTTTTTTTTTTTCAGGGCAACGAGAGAGAAGGAAACGTCGTGCCAATTTTTCGTGCTTGATTAGTTTTTTTGTATATCTTACGTGTCACTGTATTAGATAAGTTGGGTTAGGTTCCACTGTATCGATATTTTCGAAATTTATTTTTTAAAGGTAAAGATAAATATAACGAACAGTGGATATATGATGATTGTAGCTTATTTGTTTTTTTCCACATTAATAAATGGACGTTTAATATTATATGTAATATAGTAGTTAATACGTAGCTGCTGTAATATATTTGTCGAAACATTCGCCGTAATTTTTATCATTCATTTTACCGGCTTTTTGCAAAGACGTCGCCCGTTATTAATCTCAAGAATTTAATGTACCCGGAGATTCCAGCGCGGTAATATTTGGCTCGAGACAAGCTAAACTTTCCGTCAGGCTGCGGTGAGAGGAATAAATTTGAGGTAAAATAATAACGATCGTTACTGCAATCCCTTCAATAGTCAGAAATCAAATATCCAGGATAAATTTCCAAGTTTCGGAAAGTCTTTAAAATCCCGATTCGCTAAGAAATTGCGGGATTCGTTGGTTTCCCATTAATTGCCATCAAGAGGATCCATTAAGATGGAAGCCGATTAAAGTTAAGTGTTCGTTCCACACTGACTACCTAATTGAGAGATCAGTGGGGATTTTTATAATCGTCATTGAGACCATCACAGTACTTTCGTCTCGGATGATCCAACCTAAAGGTTTATTTAAAAATAGAAAAACCTTGCAAGATAACTAAAAAAAGTAATAATGAAATACAAAAAAATACAAGTGCAATTAAATGAAGAGTTGAAAAAAAAATTTAATTAAATTTAATAAAACAAAAAATATTCGAATGTCAAGTTCTTAAGAATAACGTGTCTCTCGTACTAGATTTTCTCACCTTTTAATAATAAAAAAAATTTAATTAAAAAATTCATTCACCTTGCACAATTCCAACTTGCATTATATTTTAATCACGTATTTCATCGAATCGCGCTACAATAACATCGAAACAGTTATCAGTATCAAGCAAAGTTTGCAATATGCAATTTTTTCTTCTTTACCGACCGAACTCTCATTTACCGGCAATTTCATTTTTAACCCGAAATACATTTATATACTTTTACGCATCCGACTGTTTATCTGTTTCATGAGTAACTGATCTGTATTCAGATTCCACAGTGTTACGCAACCAAAAAGAAAAAATATTCCCTAGAATACACAGCTGCTTACTTCGTTCCAGCTAATACCAACACGAATAAAATAAATGAAGTATTAAACCATTGATCACCATTCCTACTCTACGTCTACTTAACAAGCCTTTTTACTGCCCTTGAAGTTCAAATTCGAACCTCAGCCGATTTCAAGGTCCACCGAAGACTCCGATGGGTCCTGCTTCCCTCTGTGACTCCATTGCCAATGCAATTCCTCATTGACCCCTGCGCTCTAGGAATATGCTGCGAACTTCAACTTTTGACAAAGCCCATAATCAATGAAACTTTAACCAAAACCAAAGAGAAAAATAAAAATTTCATATTCCCCCTTCCCTCGAGCCGTTCACTCTCTGATTGGAGACCAAATTCCTTTTTTATAAATTTTATCTACACTCGGTCGTTCATCCATGCGACTATTTAACAATGTAAAATAATATCGTTAAAATGTATCAGAAATTCCAAATTGTATAAACCGTAAATTTTCCATTATCAATTTTTAACCCATTAATTTCTCCTTTTTATTTTTCCTTTCCACAATGCCCTTTTATTTCCAAAATCCTAAGCAAGAATTTTACTTTGAGATTTCCTAGACTCAAAATTTCACCTGGAGTCTATATGGGCCCGGTTGAGACCCTAAACAGACCCTGAACGAAATATGATATTTTTAAAAGACGGTTCAATCGCGTTGTCGATCTACGAATATTCTAAGCTATTTCTAAAATCCCACGTAATTCCATATTCGTTATCAAGTCAATGTAACGTATTAAAAAATTGCTTATTGTCCTGGAAACGCGTCTCCTGGTTTGTAATTGTACTTACAATTAGTCAAAGTACGAAGTGGAACATGGAATATGACTGTGAATGGAATCTATTGTAGTACGTGGACTGCCGGAATTCCACTTCACAATATCTATATACATATATAGTGTTTTACTAAGCTAAGCTTGTATTTGTTCTCTTCGCAGTTCGACAATTCGCACACGCTGTTGTCAGTCATGAAAACCACAGACGTCACCAACCACATACCTTTTTTTTTTGTTCCAAGAAAATATTGCAATATGAATCGTCTTTGTTCCTTTTTACGAGAGAGTCGCAAAGCACAGGTGATCAAAGCTTGGAACAAGCTTGACTCGCCTGACGGTACATTTTGCCGAAGGAAAAGTGCGAACGAGACAGAATACACGTTTCTTTTCGAAATACAAAGTGGAAACGTTGAACAGATGCAATTCTTTGTTCGGACTGTATAATCGAAACTGCTTAGTTTTTACGTTCGACTTTACTTTTTACATTGATAAATCATATGGGATATTGTTCTTATATTGATACGTTTCATAAAGTTTCCTATTCTTGTCGTATGCATGTTACGCGCTTATTTATTTTCCATACAAAATGAGAAGAGGTTAAGGTACAGCAGCGTCAAAGAATTTCATAAAATTTATTATAACAAAATTTCAAGCAATTTTTCAAGTCTAGGTGCACTTTTTTTAAAACGAAACCACGCTTCGCGATTTTACAAAATCTTCGTGACGCGTTGTAAAAGATTTTCACGCGATACCACAAAATTGTGTTGACGGTTTGCGAACCGATAGAAAACAAGCTAAAAGTTAATGGCATTCCGGAGGATTTCGCACGAAGGTAAAATTGAGCGCGAATAAAAATGAAGCAGAAAAAAAAACGAAAATCCAGAGCACAAAATTTGAGAATACTTCTAGCAATTTTCCTCCTCAAACTTATTCCAGTCTCTCTTTATCCAACGTCCTTCGCCCCATTCTCCCCCATAGCGCCGGATCTTTTATCACGAGTAACCTAAAATTCCAAAACTCCCCGACGTAAGCCAGCTAAAAGTAAGTTTCTGACTGATATCCATATCCGCTTAATATATGCGGGACTTATAAAACCAAGAAATAAGGGAAACGCCAAAAAAAGTGAATAGACACTAATACTCGCCACCAAAAAAAAAAAGAACACCAGATCTCTTTCCCACTCTGAAAATTTAAAACCCTTGTGCAAACAGTATTTAAATATACCTCATTGACAAGAAACTATTGACTTGGCCAACCCGCACTGGTGGTCCATTCGCATTTTTGAATTAAATAAAAAAATTCTACCAGAGTCCCCGTACTACTTGATAACGGCAACAATGAGGTCACTATGTAATAGTTGAATAGCTGAGAAGAAGAGACGAGGCCGAAGTTGTTTTGCAGCTGAATTCCCATACAACCTGCTAACTCGGGTAACCGCAGCGCTGAAAGCGGCATGAGCTAAATTCCAAGCAATTTCCATAATAACGCCTACAGTGACAATTCTTCGAAATCACTGTTATTCATCGTATAAGAAATTCATTACGATAGAAGTCACCAATGATTGCCTTTACTTTCTACCGATTGACCAATTCCCTTTGGAAGGACTAAAAGCACAGGCAGCACAGGGAAGGACCGACCACGTGTCGCGTGACGTTCGATCGATGAATTTTCGATCAGATTCAATTGATTTTCGATTAGCTCTGGCACTTGGCCTTCCACGAGGGCATAAAGCCATAAGGAGCAAGAAAAAGAAAATGTTCGATTAGGTCAAATATCGAAATACTGATTTCAGATAAAGTGGAGCGCGTCCACAGTCCGTGAGAACGAAAGAATCAAAAATAAAATGACGTGGGAAACATTTTTCAAAAGGGTCAAAAAGGTGAGGTATTAAAAATTTTTTTTTTTCTATTTCTCATTCATCCTTTCCTTTCGCGTTCTCTCTCTTTCCTCTACGTACTACGCTTCTGTGTCCTCTTCGTCCATTTTCACATACCACTTTCCGGGTTTCAGAATTCTTCACTTTCCAGTAGCTCTTTTTCCCAGTCGCTCTCGTTCCGACTATTTTCCTTCATTTTTCTCTCTTCCCTTTTTTCTGCTTTCTTTTTTTTTTTACTTCCTTCCCAGCTTCCACGTATTCCACCTTTCTCCTCCACTCCCTGTCCTTCCTTAAAATTCCTGTCCTCTTTTCCTCCTCCTCCATCTCTGTACATCCACTTTCTTCTTCCGTTCTACTTTTTAACTTCGTTTCCTCTCCTCCATCCTTTCCCACTGAAAAGAGCTCTGATTAATTTTCTCACGAATGTGCGCTTCGGTGAGTTCGTTCGTTCAAACAAAAGCACGACAATGCAGTCGTTCGTAATCGCCCACGAATACACGAGAGTATCAGTCTGATATCTCTTAAAAAAAAAAAAAAGAGTTCGAAAAATTTTTTTTAACCATTTTTAAATCAGAACCCTATTTTTCCGACTACAAAAATATTAAGTTCGACAAGCACACTATCTTGTCGCATACCCAGATTCGTGACCTAGGTCAACAAAGTCAAAAAAATATATTACCAAATAAGCCTAATCCCTAAAAGCCACAAGGATTGCAAAAACATTCTTAGTCAATTACCTCCGGGTTTCCCTAATTACCAAAGAGCCTACCGCTTGATTACTTAATTACCAAAGCCAGCAAATTCCGAAAACCAAAGACCCCTAGTAAGATTGGTACAGCAAGTAAAATATTATTCGTCCGGAGAGTATCGAGCATAGCGTCAACTAGTGTAAGAAGGCGGAAGAAGGGAACGAAGGAATCGGACCGAAGCAAACCAAACAAGGAATCCTTTGGTGTGCCGTTCATTTGTGGGCATCCCTCATTCTGTATTACAGGGTTAACGTCTACAGCTGGGTCAATTGGGAAAGGTCACCGTCTCTTGGCAACCAGCCAGAATTTCCAATGCGCGACGAATTACGTGTAAACACGCCCGAGTACGAATAGTTATCGTTAGTCAGGAATAATACGGCTGCAAAGCTAATACGCGAATGCGGATAGAGGATGCGGATATATCGGTACAGGAATACAGAATCCTTTGCTGGTTGGATCCTTCACGATAGGGTGTTATCAGGGGGTAAAAATAGTACAAGTGGGGTCAAACGGGGTAGTTTGAAGTTGCGAAAGATTTGGAGTCGATGTCGATCAGGATTAAAAAAAAAAAGGAGCAAGAGTCCCCCTCTGGTGGTGTAAGAGTGCAACGAGACTGACAGGAGAAAGCACTTAAAGGGGCCCCCCCTCTTCCCCCCCCCCCCCCGAAAGAAGAGTATTTGATTCATGAAACGGAGTGAGAGGGAAGAGGGGAAACGAAGAAAGAGAGGAGAGGGGTTCACGTCAAAAGAAATATACTCGAATTCGCGAAACGTACCGGAAAGAGCATACCTGCTGCCCTCTGGGAGCAGTCTAGCCACTTGACGTTATCATGTCAGACCCATAAAATCCGCTAGTCTCGCACTTTTCTCTGACGCTTATGTATATACACTTTCGGTCTGACGTAAAACTCGATTAACCCCTTGCTTTTTAGAAACTTTACTCGTTTCAGAATCGCAACTCGATCTTTGGGTATCGAGTAGACCCGGGTCACTATCGAACGATGGGGAATCGAAATTACTCGAGTAGAATGATTTTTTCGAATGATACGGGGAATATAGGTACAAATGGGTTTTAGCTGAATTAATGTAATTACGGGTTGAGGTGGGTGGGCGTATTTAAAAACTTGAAATATTCACGAGAATGCAGTACGAACTTGAGGATTTTATCGATTCTAGTAAAAGTTTCGTTATATAAATTGAAAAAAAAAATGACAAATGTAGATAATCGACAATTATTTTCATCGATTAATATAGAATAGTTGGGAAAAGTTAATAAACTAAGATCGTTATTTGAATTATATTATAACTGAATGCTGTAATAATAATGAAATATAATTAATTATGTAATGAATAACTAATTAAGCCACGGAGCTTAGAAAGTTCTGTAAGTGTGTATATATGTATATGAATATATATCCTTTTCCTCCATACAAGGACTTAATAAGGAGGGAAAATTTCTGTATTAACACTGTAGCGAAAGTAGAACAATCCTATTTCCCTTCGGATGGTTAAAGGGTATCATGTGAATTAACTCATCAGCCGGATGGAAGTTCTCAAAGTTTCTAAAATCTTTTTAAAGCGCATCCTATCAAAATAGTATAGCCGGTACGAGAATTCAATGAGGTTCCATCGATTCGATTGCACCTTAGAAAATGGTGGTTTCAATCGTATCGTTCGTTTCGTTCGAATTACTATCGATTAGTGGCTGGGTCGAGGGTGCGCACAATGCGCGAGAATATTTCGGCATCACCCGTTAGATGAAATATTCAGGGGAACGCAGACGCTTTGCCATTTTGCACGTTTAATTCTGAATGAGAGATAAAATCCTCCAGGGAATGGAGATGGGCAATTTTTGGCCTGATAATACCCGATCTAAACCATATTTAATGATAACCCCTGTTTCTAGTGTCGTTTTAAAGAGTAAAAAAAATCATTATCGGAACGTTTAAGACCTTCGAAAATTTTTGCACAATCGATATTTCATTGGTTTACGAATAAAAAAAGTTTTCAAAAATTTTTGCTCCTGGCTATCGTCAATTAATTCGATCCCATTAAAATTCTCATTGCGAAATATTGGATTCCGCTGATCTCGTAAATTTCCCGTTAATTACCTAACAGGTATCGCGATTGGCACGGTGACAAACAGCCGTTTACACGTGCGAAAAAAAGAAAGACATCGCGAAATTAATCATCTGCTCGAAAAATAAGACTTTGCTAAGGAAAGGGCGTCGGTACACTGTTAACGAACTTGAGGGAAACCGCGGTAATTATCCAAGTCTATGCTAGCTGCGGCGGGTGTGCGCTAATAATTAACCCAGGAAAGGTAGAGAAAATGCAGATAAATTGCGAAAAAAAAAAGAAGAGAACGAAACAACGACGACAACGCTGTTGACAAGAATGATTTATTATGGACCGTACTAGCTAGTAAAACTCGTACAAGGGTAATTATCTGTCAGGATAATTTCGACGGGTTCTTCTTTTTCGCATTTTATGTATATCTTTTTTTTTTACGTATTCACGACATAATTAATAATCGGTACCTGACGATTGCCGGAAAGCACCTAGGGAGGGAACCGGCTACTGCTCAATTTTCAAACGTTTAATTTAACTTTCGACCAGGCAATTTCCGATAACGGGTCACCTGACGCTCACGTCACCTGGAATTTAACATGGAACTTCGTTTCACTGTCGAGATGTTTGCACAAACTTTGACCCGATCATTACGAATTGCCACAATCTCTTGCGACATCATACAAACCTATGGTTAATGAATGTGTCTGGTTGGTTGTGCAATTTTTTTTGCAAAACTGAAGAAATTTGTACCGATGCAATTTATCAGTGCATTCATCGGATGCAATCTTAATCCTTTGGTTATATCAGTGAAAATTTGCACTATTAATTTTCTGCTTTTCTGTATACACGCGTATACAGACAATCTCCATACGCAATCGACTGTACCAGACCTCCCACTATGATGAAAAGAATTTAAAAAAATATTTATCACTTTATTGAAAACATTTGAAATTTAACAAAAACAGTTGAAAAAATATTTATCAACTTGATACAAACTGCGATATAAATTGCTGAAAATCGATGATGCGAATTTTCATTAGCGTATAAAGCTATAGGTACGAAAATATATGTGTAAAAGCCAAGGGTTAAAAAGCATATGTAATTTCGTGCACTGTCCTATAGAATTTCGTCGTCCACATTTCGCAATGCTTACAGACAAATAAAAAAGTCAAATTATACGACTGACATTTGTCAATTCGCGCGTACGACAGAAATTTTTAATAATATTACCGTACCGTGCAGCGAAAGTCAGTTTTTCCCACAAGTCGGAATTTCATTAGCGCAAATGAATATATACGTGATAAAATTTTAATATATGAGAAATATTACTTCAATGCGACGAATGAAATACTTTCTAATTTTCTGTATATCGGCGTTATCATCTATTTGAAATTGAAGTTTGGCTTATCAGAACTGAAAATTATTGATTATCTGCTGTCACATGAACAGCACGATACAGGCCATTAAGAAAAATTATTACACTCTCTCCAATTCTTTCCCAAGGTCATAGTCATTTTCCCCGAACAAACTTTCCACATGCCATAAACATATATATACTGCTTGTAGCATCAACGGGGTCGTTAGCAATGCACAGTGAGTTTCAAAGTTGGCGAAATTGAAGCCAAGAATAACAACCCCTGGATTCGTGATCACGTGCGCGAAATTGAGTTCGATCAAAGAGAAATATTATAATGTAAAATCATGAAAAATTGTCCCACTTGAGAAAAAAAAATAAAAAATTTGTTTACCTGCACTTGATTCGATAAGCTATCGGTTTCCGAATAACGTTTTCCCGTTACCTTTGACCTATCCGAGTGGGAGGATCCGCTGTGTCCTGAGGGGTTGGGGGTTAAGTTTGGGGTTGGTAGTTGCTCGTTTATTTTCACGGAATTCAAGAGCTCGTCGTCCTGGAAGGAACTTATAGACCATAGCTGTCACTGTCACCGTCTCAACCCACCCCCCACCACCCCTCAACGTTCAACTTTCAACCCTGCACTATACCAACCTCCCTTTCGCAGCTTCAACATCAACAGCAGCCCTCTCTCGATTCCTCGTACTTTTGCTCCCTCTTACCTTTCCTTCCCCCACTCTCTCCTCTCACTTTATCCCACTTCCTCCTCCCTTAACTCGAACGCTTCGCACTTCTCTCTGTCGCACTCCGAGCCTCTAGCATTCCAATCAGCTGTTCGCTCAGAGATACGTCTGTCAAGTATATATAACATACAGTATGAAATTCGCTATTCGTTTTCCCAAAGCACAAAGCTTATCGCTTTTTCCTCATTTTTCTTCAGATTCAAAAACTTTGTATACTAATACTCGTGACAAAAAATTTTTTTTTCAAATCACAGTCATCGCGTGAGAAGGACCGTGGGAATAAACCCTGGTAAAAATATTTTTAATCGCGAAGATAAAACCCTA
This sequence comes from Trachelus stipa, assembly GCA_036026315.1. Classification (NCBI taxonomy): domain Eukaryota; kingdom Metazoa; phylum Arthropoda; class Insecta; order Hymenoptera; family Cephidae; genus Trachelus; species Trachelus stipa. Next base: position 162,419 of record JAYRCB010000815.1, read on the forward strand.
GCAAAAAAAGGGATGACGTCAAAAACCTCACAATACTTATTGCAATTTAATTTAATAATTAATTTATATTAATTAATTTATAGACTTAAAAAAATTTGAAGTCAAAGGTTTATCAAGTACGTCCGAACTAATACAATGAGGAACCACGTGTCAATGTAATTAAAAAATTTCATTCAAATTCAATTTTAATCCACTTTTTCGTTTAACCAAAAAAGAGTATATAAGGTCCATCGTCAAATAAAGGATCCTACACAGTGGCCATCGGACACAAGCAAATTCTCAATGAAAAACCCTAGCGTCCCGTTCGTTCGAACAGAACCTTTTTTTTTCCAAGGGCCAAATTATAAGTAAACTACCCCCGCGAATTATTCGACTGGACTGACGCGTATGATTGGATTAACGTTACATTCTACTGCCAGCGGAGAATGCGATTTTACATTGGACTTTATTGGATATCGATAGTCGGATTTCACGTTATTTTCAGGTCAATCGCAATAACGTCCAATAGAATGTGTTCATACCGAACGGAAGAGCATAAAGCTCCGTTTCCAAGATTTCTTTCTTTTTTTTTATACGAAAGCTCAAACAGGACGAATCTACGCTGCGGGTTGCGTTCGTCGGATCGATTCAGCGAAGCGCGTGTTCTTGCTCGAACTAAAGCGGCACCTTATCGTCCAGGAAAATTTGCCTAACGTTAAGAGCACTTCCCCTCTTCCCCTCCGAACCTTCACCCCTCTCCCCCACTTCGCTGCCATTTTTTTTAATCGCCCACGTACAGCTTTGCTTCGTTGGACCGCAATTATTTCGCGATAGTCAAGCTCGACGATCCTATAGAAATAATCGGGAAATAAAATCTGCAAGAGGGGAGGGGGGTTAAAAAAAATGAGAGTAGCAAAAGATGCTGGGGTTAATTACCGGAAATATGCTTTGTGGATTTCAAAATTTGATTGATCGAACAACCGGTTTACTGTGCACTTTCAGTAACCACTTTTTTTACTAAAATTCATGAGTCTCTCGTCCGTTCATCCTTAAAGTGGATTTTTATTATATCAAAAAATTCGTCAGTTTTCATATTTAATATTGCAATACGATTTTACATGTTGTTTCGTATCCGTATCGTACATGCATAAGATAGCAATATCCTTGCGGGAATAATAGGTGCATCGTTTTACATTAGAATAGGTGAACATTTTCATTCTGTAATATAAAAAATAATCAATCACGTCTTAACATCATGATTTTTTCACTGCCACAAATTTCAAATATTAGAATAATATTTTTGACTAATAAATTCCGAGATTTATCTCGTTTATATGAAAAAATAATTAACACGTGCATTTATATTTCATAATTACGAATGATTGGACCACTGCGTTAAAACAGGTCACTTTTTTTTACATTCTGTTACATAAGAAATAATCAATCGCTTCGTAACGTAATATCAATTTTTCTCTGTCGCAAACTCTCAATTATTATTAGAATAATATTTTTATTACTAAATTTCGAGATTCATCTCGTCTATATCAAAGATAATTAACGTGTGGATTTTTACTTTTTAATTGTGATTACAATATTTTTTATACCTTGATTTTTTAAATCCAAAAAAAATGTTATCTTTCTCTATCACTGAATTTCTGCCTTATCTATGTCGAATTAAATGAAAGTGGTGAACGATATTGTAACGATCAAGTAAAACGTGGAATGCTCGTGAATTTCAACGCCTACGTAGCATAGTAGATTGAGTACGTTAGTGGTCAGACACGTCCACTGGGAGCTTCGTAATGCATACCTTGTATGATCCGAATCGTAAGACCCATTACGTATAGTAACGCAAATAGAAACGATCAGGAGGCGAAACCAGCTTTCCATAAACAACCCCAAACGATCGAATCCCGCGCGCACCTGTAATTTCGAAAGAACATTCGAACGTACAAGCAAATATAATTGCTTGCCAATTTCCAGCAGTAATTCTGCTTGCTTTTAACGCGCAGCCCTTCCCCCAAATACGGTGGAATGCTTTTTAAAGAGAAAAAAAAAAGTATCCGCCACTTCGGCTTGTATGATTTTTTATAATTAAAGACGAAATAATAGCTTTTACGGAAAACAGTGGACATTAAAGTGCCATAGCAATTTTCTGTGACGTCCTGAAATTTTTCTTTAATGTTTACTTATAGAAACAGGTGCAAATAGGTAAATACGGAACTTTTATTATCGTCCGAATTTTCGTATCGGAAATGCACAGAATAAATGACACTCTTTCGTGGGAGCATATAAATCTCGTATTTTCTTTTTTTTACCATTGGAAAATATCGATGCAGATAATACTTGGAGTTATGGAAGATTAATAAAAAAAAATTCTCTATCCAATATCCGCTTTGCTGACTTTGTTCCGTCTAATTGAACAAAGGATAGTTTAACATGTATATTATATACGAAGCCCATAAAAAATAATGGATAAAACGAACGCTGAGTCCATTCGTGAAACGAGCTACTCGCCATGGATGATAACTCGTCGCCAATCTTAGGTCAGATACACAAAATACGATACGGACCAGTGGAGCAACTTGATGGAAGTGTAAAAAAAAAATCGCAGGTATTCTCGACTGAGTAATTTTAAAGAAATAAATAAAACAAGCGAATTGAAATTTATTGAACTGACAGTGACAAACTGCCTATAAGCATAAAAATCAATATTTACATCTTAAAAATGTAAAAGAAAGAAAAAATTATGAATACTTTACGAAGAGAACAGAGTGCCAATAAAATTTTGCAAAAATATAATATTTGCAATAAAACGAAACAGCGTGTTTCGCGTTCTCGAAAATAAACTCTACGACAAGTAACCCACGTGGTAATTTACCAAGATTGCTTAACCAGTCCAAATAGGGAATATTAAAAAATCATATTTTCAATAAAATTAACATTGTAAACCCGCCGTACAGGAAACGGAAACGATTTATTTATCTGCTAACCAGACGATTTCAAACCGCGACCGCGTTAATGAAAATCGAAGTGGCTCGAATGAAAATTGCCTGATTGTCAGAGTCCGCACGAGCCGCGTCTTATGAATATTTAAACTTGCCGCATTACATATACTACGAGGTCTCTCATTGTTCCCCATAGTTTCCAGAAACATCTGCCAGCTCCCGGCGATTAGCACGCAAAAGAGAGTGCTAATAACTCGTTATAATATTTCGCACAAACGACAATAGTCGTTTTCGCATGCGCTCCGAGCTGCACGTAAAATGACCGTCGTGCATTTTCAGTTTGATTTTTTTTACCATGGAAACCTATGGGTTTCAAAACATTTCAAAACATGGCAAAACATTGTGCTCGGAAATAATTAAAATTACGACTCACCGAATATTGACGATCATTAAAGGAATAATTAAGGACGGCTGTTGTATCGCTCAAAGTTTTACTCACCTGAAACAAAAACAGAAATCAATATTATTAGTCGTTAGACGTTGAAGGTAAAAAATTTTTTTTTTATTTTCTTCAAAACCATTCGATCGAAATCGATCATCCATTTGTGGAATCATTCGTCGTTCCATGTTCCCGGCTAGTCGCGTGACTTCCAAACAAAAATTGTCAATCGTTGGAAATAATCCAGGTGCGTTTGACTTTTTTTTCTATATTTACATTTTCTACGGTCCACGCGTGTCACGTAGACGTTACACTTCGTCGACCTTTGCCGGCTGAAAGAAAAGGGTGAACATGCTTGGGTCGCTATAAGATAAATTTTCGTAAAGGGAATTTCAACCCTCTTGAAGCTCATAATTATTCATGATTTTGTGAAATAGTTTAAACGTCCTAACACGTATGTTATATGAAGATAGGAAGATCAGTACCGGGTTGACGACGTTGAGAGAAATGAAACGTTGGTAATATAGGGGTGGGATTAATGTCTTTTCCTAAATACGGTTAATTTTGAATAATAATGAGCAAGTCTCATGTCTCATCCCGGTGCCACCACATTTTCCATTCATCCATCTGACGTGCTAATACTAAACTGAACAACCGCTGGCCCTTTGGGCAGTGTTAAAGCATTGACTGAAGTGGTAAATAGACTGAATAATACCTTATGGGTTACAGCGTCACGCAAGTTGGGGTGTCCCGAGGATATCTATGGTAGATTTTAGCTATATATAGATATACATTTTACGTACCTAAATCTCGCGGCACGAAATACACGGGCATGTCTACTCTCTATTTATATTCAGTCAATGGTCGAAGGTCACCAGTCGGTAAGGTAGACACAGATATCAAACTCAATGCGCGCGAGGACAGGCGATAGTAAAACCTGAAGAGGACACTGTGAAACAGGAAAATCCGCTAAGGGATACTAATAGAATTCTCTGAGGGCAATTCTCTCTTATTTCGACCAGCGCCATCTGGCAACTAGCCAAGCTACTATAAAATTCGGTACATTGAACAGACTGACAAAGCCATTTCGAGTCTTTAAACGAGCGTTCCGATATGTTACGTATTTTCTTAACTCGACACTGATAACGAAAAATCCTAGAGCTAACCTACGTCACCTTCGGCCGTCCACCCCACGTCAATGTACCCGGAATGCCAGGCGGGCGCCAGCCAATTTCTTTTTCTGAGGAGCCAGTATGACCTGGTAGTTGAGGCGGAACAGTCTCAAATCCGTAAAAACTAGAGCTCTGACGGAACCTATCAGAAGGGACGATAGTAAGACGGATCCTGTCGATTTTTGGGGACGCGTAAAATCAGAAAACGCAACTGGATGCACGAACTAGAGTGAACGATTACGGAAATGCATGGCAGCTCAGGCTGCTAAGTTGAGGTAGAGAGGGTCGGAGTAAGCGTCAGGTAAATAGTGCCAGAAACAGAGAGCAACTGATCGAGAACGTAGCAGACCGAATCGGAGCTATAAAATCGAAATCCTTCCACCAATTAATAAATTGGGAGTCCTCACCGGAGCTGGTTCAGCTGATCCGTCAAGGCCGGAAACTGCATCCAGGGGAAACTCAGGTGGGCACTGCACTATAGCACAACATTGCACCTCCGAAACACACGCAGAAAATCGATTGGATTTTCTGGATATATGGAGAGCAACGCGAAAACTACACAGGCGAGAACTTTCAAAAACGTAACTGAGCGTTGAATAAAAATGTTGCAAAAAAACGAACCTTCGTTCAGTCCATAGAAGCAATGATCGTTGGTAATAGAATACCATACCAATAACCTAACAGAACTGTATTCTTGAGAATTCAAATATACAGTAAAGACCGTTACGGAAAATGATATAAAATATATATAGAACGAAAAAAAAATATATATATATAATATAAAAATCATATTAGACGCCAATCGCACATGTATCTACGTGACGAACATATTCATCCACAGGGAATCGAGCCACCAGTCACTGGAGAGTTTATCATATCTAAACCTGATTGTTCTACCATCTTACGGAGGTTGGCTGCACGTAGCGAATAGTGTCGAGTTTTCACGACGGGTGGCGCAGCAGGCAAGTATTATTTAGAGCACCTCTAGTTAGAGTCAGGCCAACGGTGGGCCTCTTACTGATTGGCTTCGCTACTTTTCAGGGCTCTTTCCGGAATAGAATGTGTGGTTATGAATAAGTATATGGGAGGCATTCGCACTGTGCAGTGTGGTGTAATGTTAATGGTAAAGATTGATAGTTTAAAAATCCGCGCGGAATGTCATGGCGGCTCCAAACGAGCCCTGAACATGGCATCCCTTCCAAGTATTGGCCTGACTCTTACTAGAGGGACTCTAGTATTATTAAGTTAGTCTGAAGGTCTGAAAACTCGACAGTGTAGACTAAATATTCATAGGCACACGTTGTTTAGTAACTGTCAAAATTCCTTACTACATAAAGCTGAACCCTAATATTTAGACGTCTTACTTTAGAGATCGTATACGTATTACGAGTATTAACGTAACCTAACCTAGTTAACGTGCTGTGGCTTGGATTATCGTCGGACTAAAACGTATTTAATGAATCCAAATTCGTGGATATTGGATGAATATATTTCGACGCAAGTATAATAATTATCTTTCATACGAATTTGCTTATTGTATCTTCCGAATTAATTATACAATTTTGACGCTCTGTAATCTTATTACGTTTAATCTCATTAATAATGTCAATAAAGCGAACGGTATTCCAAGGAAACGTGATTAACAGTAATAACCCTTTTTACTTGATTAATTCTGAAACAGCAAATAAGATACACGGAGGATTGGGTAAGGTTAGACTTCAATGATAAATGTTGATATTTCTTAGCGCTTTGATATGGAAGCTTAATTTACGCTAAAAAAAATAATTACTTTAATGTTACAAGATATTACGGACTTATCATGTTTGTAATCGGTGTAAAGGACTTTAATGGCAAAACGTTCTAGGGCGTCTAATTATACGTCAATGAAATATAGGCGTATTAAAAGCACTAAGGAAATAAGAAAAGTACATTACGTGATTAACCCCAATAATTATGGGTTACCTATAACGAAATAAATTATACAATTAAAATAAACTAATTTTCAAATTTTGTAAAATCACTCGTTATCAATTCTCAAATTTTCTTTAGGTGTATTTAAATTGTTCGTTTGTCGTAATTTGAGGATTTTACGATTTACTGCTACTTTTGTCAAACTTTACGTATATATTATGTAGGGCAAATATATCGTTTATCTTTTAACGTCAAATGTATCGCTTTGTGCTTCGAATCGATATTTAAGTAATCACATACTACTTTATTCGTATCTATTCAAACTGATTGGCAATCAAGTAAATAGTTTATATATGTTAAGCCTTCCTAGACGGGTTACTCGCAATGAATTTACATTAAGCAAAGGTACTTGATGGAAACAGTGCCTAGAGCTGGAAATTCAATTTGTATAATAAACGATACACGGATTGATAAGGGATTAGTAACGTTCCCACACACGCTTTTTCAAAGTTAATACTAACCTAGAATACTTGCCAAAGTATAAAATCAATAATGATTATAAAGAGTGATTAAATTACAAAAATTATTAGGCAACAATAAATATTCTAATATAAATAATTTTGAAAGGTTCAAGATAAAACATATTGATACAGCATCCCACGAGAGTAGTTAAATGATTTTAACATCATGATGAAAACAGAAAAGTGATATATCTTTTTTTTAATGACGTAAACAGTCAATATAATCAATATATATTTTGAGTTCAGGTATATGATATCATTTTACAATTAATCCAAATCGAATTATATTTCATTGTTAATTCATAAATGATGTATTCATCCAATTAGTATCAATTTAGCATTTTGAATAAAAGATAGAAAATATCAAAAAAATTTTGAAAGTTACAAATTTATCCCAATTTGACCTTTCTAAAAAATCCCAATGCCTAAAGAGCGTGTGTTAAAACTCATCTTATAAGGGTGTGTTCAAACTGATACTATAAGGGTGCGTTCAAAATGTATCACAAACAAGCATCGAGAACACTAACTCAATCAAGATGACTTCACACTGCTTCACCAAGCCATCCCTATAGTGGATGCCGCCTGAGATGCCTATTCAAGACTATATACGGCGATTCCGAATTCTCATGGCGCATAAAACGCAGAGAGCGAAACATTCTGGTAAAGTCGTTACCCAAGCCGCAAAGGAGCCAGCCATTTATACGTCGGGATGGTCGTTAACCCTTTTGAAGATAGTTTGGCATTTCTGGGCAGACACCCAAAATCCAGCTTCCCGGCTGCTTCCCTAGTACAACGTGATACCAGTAAATCCCAGAAGATTCTACATAGGGAATAAGGTACCGAATAGAAGATCATAAGAAAACAATACTACAGAAATAAATTTTCAACAGGGATCTGCAGGAGCATAAACTTCATTTGATTTTCAGCTGTAAATAAGAAATGACAAATTCCGTCAAGAGTGCCAAACATTTCTTCCTACAAAAAAAAAAGTAAAGAACGAGTCGGAAAATGAGTGCTAAGACGACAGAAAGAAAAAAAAAATTTTTAAATAGTGACGGAAAAGGATCTGAAAAAAATTTGTCTTCTACATCCCTCCACAAAAATAAATTACCGTCGCTACCTTCGGTCCTTTGGAACCAATCATGTCGTAATTGATACGAAAATACGATTTTTTTTTATCGAAGAGTAAATTCCTTTTAATTCCCTTCACTCGGTTCTCTGGATAAACGCGTGATTCCAATTTTCTCCGTGTCTACGCCAATGTCAGCCGTCTCTTTCTCCCCGCTTTATTTCCCTATCGCTCCCTCTACGTTCCTCCGCCAATGTCCTTCACTCCCTGCGTATCCTCTTTGCGCACTACGACTATACCGCTGAGACCCACCTAATACAATTTCGTCTCTGTAAAACACACGATCTCCACGCTGTCTCTATGTAGAATTTACAGAAGACGACTCCGAGCGCCATCTACACGGTTTGACCGTACTAATACGAAGAACAATCGCCACTGTCGCATCGTAAATTTACAGAGAGCATAAATGTCCTTTTCACGTAACAGATAGCAATAATAAATAATCTCATTCGTCTAGATCGTTAAGTATAACAGTCGGGTCGTGATATTCCTTGAATATACACAACTTTCTAACGAACCATAGAACACGAGTGCTACGAATATTTTACGAGTAGTCGTCTAACCCCAAAAGAACACGAGTAAAAAATTATGCCAAGTGTCGTGAATTCCTCTGGCAAAAAATATTGAAATCATATTATTAATGCCAATTACTGTAACGTATTTTTCTGAATTCGATACCGATAACGAAAAATTGGAGAACGAACTATCTTCGAGAACCAACCTACGTTTCCTTCGGGCGTCTACCCTTCGCTCATGCATCCGCAAGTCATGCGGGTGCTAGACAATTCTTTTTTCACCGGGAACTGACGAGTCGTTATGAACTGGGAGTTGGGCTGGAACAGGCCCAACTCCACCAAAACGAGAGCTCTGACGGAACCTATCAGAAGAGACGGTAACTTAACGGATCCTGTCGATTTTTTGGGACGCGTAAAATCGAGAAACGCAACCGTAGGTGCTGATCTTTGGGGTCACGTAAAATCAGCAAACGAAACTGGATGCACGAACGGGAGCGGACGGTTACGGAAATGCACGGCCGCTCAGGCTGCTAGGTTGTAGTAGAGAGAGTCGGAGTAAGAGTCAGGCAAATAGTGCGAGAGACAGAGAGCGACGAATCGAGAACGTAACAGAACGAATCTGAACTATCAAATCGAAATCCCTTCACCAATTAATAAATTGGGAGTCCTCACCGGAGCTGGTTCAGCTGATCCATCAAGGCCGGAAACTGCATCCAGGGGAAACTCAGGTGGGCACTGCACTATAGCACAGCACTGCACCTCCGAAACACACGCAGAAAATCGATAGGATTTTCTGAATACAGCGACAGCAACGCGAAAACTACACAGGCGAGAACTTTCTATACCGGATGGGAAACACAGCTAGAGAAACTATCAACAGCCCGTGAGCGCGAGACAGCTCGAGGCAACCCGATCGGTGTCCCAAGACAGACTGTTTTGACAACAGTCAAATTGGTCAACTTCCTCATAACGAAAATCATTCTGATTGGTTGAGATCCTAATAGCCAATAACTCTTATCCTTTCCCTCGAGTCGTCCCTTTAAACTAAATCGAGAGAGTTCCTTAGCGAATCTGTATGTGACTCTTGGAAATCCTCCACGGCCGCTTCCCCAGGGCATCGGACGACAGCTGGACACCACGTCCTCAACTCGGGTCAGGGTGTTCCTCCAAACAAAACTTTACCTCCGCCAATGACTGCTCAATTAAGAGATTCAACGACCCAGAGTACTATGTTTGCAATACATCGGCATTCCAGGAGAATAAATATTCAGGGATTTGGGTTTCTGACCATTAACTAAAACCACTGCTAGCCACCCGACTAGGATTTACCTTTATTTTATATAGTAAGTTCTGCATATCAGAACCGCGCTGCACAGATTGCATAGGCATGTCTAGTCTATATCATTTCTCAATACTTTTCCATCAGCGCTCCTGTACTTGCCACAGTTTTTAAAAACTTTTTTTGGGGGGCATATCACAAGTTTCTACTGCTCAACGAGATATATTAAAGAAGTTCCAAGCAGTCAAATTTATATTGTTACAGATATCCATTTTTTTTTAGAAATACATCAAAATACAAATTTTAAAAGAAAATAAAATCTCGAAAGCATCATTAACCGTATCCAGTTTGTTGACTCCGTGTGTCAAAGCTAAGAGAAGAGTATGCTGGATTATTTACATACCTCAGGCTATGCGAGCAACAGAGAGGAGGATATTGTGATGGGAAACGTCAAAGCGTCGCTAGTTGCGTCCTTTTCGCACAGCATAAGTGCGAACAAGTTTGGCCTTTCGCTGGCACTGTAGTTCTACCTCCGTTTCACGCACGACCTGAGGTACGTAAACAGTCACCGCTGACTCTCCACTCTTACCCCACCGCATGGCGTCCACAAGCAGAACGCCATTAATGACGCTTAGCTACATGACGTGATTAGTCGCCTTGGCTGTACCGCCGGTTGCCTGGTACTAGGCGCGAGACACGATCGAGTCTATGCTATTTGTATTTTTCATATTTTTATCTTGCTACGATCGATTCTTTCTCATTAAAATTCCTTGGATTTTCTTTCTTTCATATAAATTCTCTCGCGAATGCTCGTAAATTATCAACTTTCTATAAGGGATCTTACGACCATATTTATCAGTATTATCAATCGTGTACTCTCATTTATCGGAGTCGTTAAAGACGATGCTTTTCACACGACGAATGAACAATTTCCCGAATGAAAAAACTTCGATCGAAAAAAAACATTAGAACAATTAGGAATAGAACGCTTTTCGAACAATTTATATTCGTGTTATCGACACCGAACAGATTCCTTCCTTCTCGATCGGTCGATAAATCTCTTGTGGTTTTCCTATGTCGTGTTTTCAACTCGTTTCAAGATACGTCTGGCCTGTCGACGGATTTACTACTTGTGGATGCCATGTGTCACTGTTAACCATCTAGGAAGAACGACGAACCTGAATTTACGAAAATATCAATTCTACTTGGCGCTATGGTAAAAGGCTTCTTATATCGGAGGAAAAATCTTGAAAATCGGCCAGAACTCTTTGTAAAATGTTCCGACTTCCTCGCATAACACTATATAACATGGGGTGATAAATGGCTGACACCTTCGGAAATACCAGGGCATAAACCTCAGGATATTTTTCGTGCTTCTTTTTATTATCGATACTAAATAATCTTTTTTTATTCTCCTCTGTTGGTTCTCAGGACAACTTTTAGCCTTTTATTGTAATATTTTACCGTAGCGTTTTACTGTAATATTTTATCAATGATTACACTGCTTACTTTTTTTTTAGGAAACTGATACATTTTTGTATCCAATTTTTCCTTCGGTTCTTTTTATTTTCTGTCACGTTTTATCGTTATGATTCGAATCGTTTTTCATTTGTACAGTAACAGCTGGATTTAAAAATTGAAACATATAATCGATCAGCTTTTTTTATCGGTACAATCTTGTTCCAATTTTATATCTTTCTTCCTCGAATGAACTTGCATTCTGATGTGGGTATCGCTCGAGCAAGATATACCCAACACTAAAATAAGATTATGTCCTATTATTCGGATATTTTGTAAAAGCATTTCTTTTTAGTCTATTTTTTTCCTTCCTTTTCTTCGTCCATCTATCCGGGCTAAACTTTTTAAAAAGATTCCGACATAAAAGCAAAGTATAATGTAAATACCAACACACGTCCCACTTTCGCACATAAGAAAACATCAAGTATACCTGAAACGCGAGTTTTATACGTTTAATTAAATTTTTTTTTCAACACCCACTCTTTGGTCAAATAGTTCAAAGTTCACCATCCAGGTCTCATATGAAATGAATAGCTGTATGAAAAGTAGCTACAAAGATCGAAATTGAACCAGGTTGAACAGAGTTCATCAGGGGTTGAACGTACACAGGTAAAAAGAATAACCTGAGACCTCAGAGTAGCTTGTAAGAGGGGGATCAGGGGTCAGGGGTCAGAGTGCAAGAGAGTAAGTGCTCACTGTGCAGGGTTGTATAGGAAAGCAGCACTAGTGAGAAACAACCACCCGTCTCGATATACCGGGTGGCCATGAATATTTCAGTCGGCGTAAGTGTTTCTTGCTGAGGCTGTAGACGGTATTTCAAGTTTAACAAGCATCTTGAAAAGTCCTTGGCACTCCAATACCTTTCTACTGATAATCGCTGTTGTTTTCCAGTTTTCCCAAATATTAAGGTAAACCGATTGCATACGATATTAAAATATTGGTCATTCATTTCGCACGTCTCTTATGGATTTTTTCATTGTTCGCCCAGACTGGCGCATTTTTAATCTGCCCATTTTAGCTGACTTAAGATATTTTCATTGGTTATCTCCTTCCAAGGACGAAATTCGGTCGTGTCCTGAAGCTCATCTTTCGGAGGCATATAATATTTAAAGTCGAGAATTACCCACTGCCATTCGTCTCTTTCCTTTCCTCGGTTTCTGCTAATATTTATATGTATGGTGTATGTACGTGCAGGAAATTATATAGTCGGTGTGCAGTAACGTTGGCAATTTCATTCCTTTGAAAAGGCACGGGAGGATCCTAAGGCGCCAATTTTCATTTGGCTGACAACGACGTCCCCGAGGTGACTTTTTATTTTGCAGACCGAATCAAGAGGACGGGAACGTAACGTTGTATATTTATGCATTTCGTAAGAAATGAAAATGAAGGAAACAAGGAACGGGGAAAAACAAAATTTCGTAAATTCGTCACTTTTAATCTAAACTCTAAAATCCTGTCGATTGAAATGCGTGAATTCCTGTAAAAATAATATACAGGGTGTTCCATTTGAAACAGGACGGTTGAATATCTGCTTAAGGAAGAGCGAGACAGAAAAATGTTTCAGACGAAAGCTTTAGGGTACGAATGGGGAAAGTCAGTGCAAATAGAATTTATGCTCCTACTATTTATGCTTCTATGTTGCAAGCATAAAGCTAGTTTCTTTAAATGGCAATAACATTTTTGAATCCCCACAAGTTGTGCGTCTCATCGAATCGAATTCATCCATACTCTATTTTATGATTTTTTTTTCATAAATTTTCAATGAAATGTCACACGAAAATGAAACAAAATTTGACTATCTCAATTCAGGCAATTCAGATTCTTCGGTCTGTTATTGGAAACTTTCAACACCGGCTGGAGTCTTGTCCCGCTAAAAATGGTGGCAACATTGAACGTATCCTGCAATAAGTGTGCCCTGCACCTACACAATAACACACGTGCAACATATGAAATAGAACATGTAGGAAAGCTTCAATAAATATAATCACATTTTCTTCCATTGCCGTGTGATATTTCATAGAAAATCTATGAGGAAAATCATAAAACAGGATATGGATGAATTCGTCTCGATGAAACGCACAACTTGTGGGGATTCAAAAATATTGTTAACATTAAAAAAAGAACTGGCTTTATGCTTGCAACATAGAAGCATAAATTATATAGTATATAGTAGGAGCATAAATATAGTAGGAGTATAAATTCTATTTGCACTGACTTTCCTCCTTTGTACCCTACAACTTTCGTCTGACATATTTTGCTGTCTCGCTCTTCCTTAAACAGATATTCAAATGCGACACCCTGTATATAGGTATAGAATATCGGGATAAATAGATCCGTCGCGACGCCCGACTGCTTTACATACAATGTGGTCGAGTATTACGCGTTGAGGGTTGAAGAAAAAATTAATTTCTCGGATCCAAGATAATGAATCAATGTTTCATATATTTGCGCACGCACCATATTGAAACCGTAAATGCTGATGAGCTTTTGCAAATATTTCTCTGCTCTATATATGAAATTTGATTTTTCATGTAAATTTTTATCCGCGTGTGTGTGCTTCGTGCAAAATTTGTCCTACGGATTTTTAATATTAACTTTTCAAATGCGATTCGTACCCAAAAACTCAAGATACGTAGGACGTCTAACTCTCTGAAACTACGTGTAACGTAACTATAAACTTTATAATCGTGTTTCTGATAATTTATAAAGCTCGCAACAAACAGAACTGCTACCCGGTATTAATTTCCCTTAACGCCTTACTTTCCGCCATGATTATTTCCCGTCTTCGAAGCAACAGATATCATCGCATCGCAATTAATCGTATTTGAAAGATATATTAAATTGAATAAAAAAAATAGAATTAAAACTAAGACTCTTCCACAAAATCAATAATTTACCCATAACGAGCCGTCAGTGTTAATGACCATATACGAATTCACGTGTGCGTATAAGATATTGCGCGAAAGAAAAGAAAAGGGTAAAGAAGTGAATAAAAAAAGAAAGAGTCAAGAATAGAATGTTGCAGGAGGTCACGAGTAAATACAAAAGGAAGAGTGCCGGAAGTGCCTCAGCGGCGGAAGCTTTCGATCCATTACTCAATCCCCTTTAATCCTGAAGAAGCGAGAGAAAACCTTTTATTCCGAACTTACGAGGTTCTTTTTGAGAGCGCAAGGGCTGAGCACCGTAGTGGCCCGTTGCCTTTTGATAAGTCTGCTCAGTCGCTGAGTTCTCTGAGCGCAGGTGAGCGGCTCGCTATCACGAAATTCGTCAGGAGCCAAATTTTCCCCAAGAGCAACCTCAAGGTCTTCCGGTTCACGTTCGATAGGCGGACTCTTCGGCGTAACTGTACTAAGCGGTACCACCTTGGCGATCAGTGTCTCGCTACGAACGCTCCAATTGGATCCGCCATATTTTTTCAAGTTCATCAGGTCCCCGATGCTGCCCCTGACCTGATTGGCGAGCTGAAGATTGGTCCTGGACAGGGCCGGCGAGTGTGGCATGGACTCGGAACCCTTTTCCGTCGACCTCACGATGTCCGGAAGTGTCCCACTGCTCTGAAGTTTGTCAAGATCCGACAGAGAGGATCCACGACGTATCCTGTGTCGTGACTGAGCATATTTCTCTTTGAGAAATCGTTCCTTCTCCCGGTTGACACTTTTTGAAGATATGGATGACCTCATGGCGAACAAACCGGCCTTCAAAGGGAAGAGCAATGCCCACTCGGTCGATCTGTCTCTGCTCTCCATTATTTCAGGCAATGTACGCTCTTCGGATCAGCTTTAAAAAATACTTGAGCTTCCTTCACACATGATACCAGCTACCACAATCAGCGTCCATGTGAACATGACTTTAAAAAATTGGACGTCCGGGATTTTTAAACTGAACAAACAAATTCTTCCGTAAACCAAAAACTACACGTGGAAGTACACAGTCGACCGGTTACTGGTAACACCAAGCTATTCAATGTCCACGAGTTTATCACAACGATAGGTGACATCCGGTTGGTCAGTGGGTCAACCACATCCTGGCCATATCACGTGCGTAGACCGATACACCATAGGACCATTCCAGAAGCGTTGTTCTTCTCCGAGCGACGTCGTAGAGAAACCGAACAAAAAAAAGAGTCAAAGCAAGCTCAGAATATGGATCTAGCACATTGTCTTAGAGCCTGGTACAAGAGCGAATAACGAAAAGAAACGCGAGACTCGAGTGACGATGAACGTTTGAAGAAGGCTGACCAGTCGACCTGATCCGATAGGAGTCAGCCTAGTCCTTTGCCACATAGACCTCTCACAGGTTTTTTCACTTAAGTTAACACGACCCCCCTGCAGCGATCTAGTAAGCTCGCAAGAGCCTCTCCGCACTCAGGCCAACGGTACCGCGACACTTCCGTCTAATAAAAGCTAATAACGATCGATAATTGTATTTCAGCGGGATAGCTAACGTTATAATCGAATAGCCGGATAGCACTATGTAATATTTAACTATTTTACTTCTGACACCATACCAACAAACATAGGTTCCTATCCTACTCGAAATTTACCGCGACACCAGTCACTGGTCCCAGCTGAAGACATTGACGAAATAAGAGTTCCCAGTGACACCTCAAGCTTCCATATCAGCTGACGCGAACACGAGGACGGTATGTAGGAGTTAACTGATTAACCAGTGCGGGAATCGAGACCTTGCCTTCAAGGTGATAACAGCAGTCTCGTTATACGGGCGACTGATTGCTGCATACCGAGTCTGCCCTAGATAGATTGCCCGAGGTCCTTCGCATGTCCCCAACGTCCACGCACGTCCACAAGCTGACACTCTTAGCGTGCTTTTTAACAAACTACGTTATTTTTTTAAATAAAAATTAAGAATGACGTTCCAGTTAGTCCTTCTTGTTATCCAAAGTGTTGGAGAGCTTGAGATACATTCGATGGTGCAAACGCCTATCGGCTATGATATATCAATAATGACTGCCAAGTAAATTCCATTTATGATGACAGATATGGATACGTGGCAGGTAGGATGAGGTACGTCAGAATTTAATCAAGAGCGGATACCATTGTAGAGATGATACTTCATGCCGCACAGGAACCTTAAAAAATATATATAAAACTCATAATGTAAAGTTTAACTAGCTGGATATGTCCCATGTAAATGACTGGGTTTTACATTGGTACGTACATGAAATCCGATCCTGAGAATTGAAGCTGTGGATGCGAGAATAGCAAGAAGCTTCAAAGATCTTTTTAGTCGTTAACTCGTCTAGGCGTTTCTTCATGTTCCTGATGGTCATTAAGGATATACCCCTTGCCTTGTGTACCCCTGCGTCGGCTCCTATTGCACTTGGTTCTTTCTCCCTTGAGAGAGAAATTGGTTAGAAACATCAATCTGACTTTAAAGCTGACAACTGCCTTGGAAAGACGCGTTGTCGACGAACCAGTTGGGCTTCACTCCAAATTTCGAGGATAATTGACGAATTGAGTTCCGAGCTCTTTGGGCAGCAATTCTACTCTCCTCGAGATTAGAATCGTATCTGGTCTGGCTGGGTGACAGATGCGTACTTGAATTTGCAAAGCGACTGACAACCATCGTTGGTGACGTGCCTGCGCTAATGGAAGATACATGTCGGAGTGGGCTTAACCTTGCAACGTGGATACAGCTTTGGAAACGGCATTTAGGATTGCTGTGAATCTTTGCCAAGATAATGATCCTGTTAATGAGATTGGATGCTGACTTTGTGAAGTGGCTGTGAGAAATTTTGAAGATGAGTCGTACTTACTTCTTGGGTCGTGGAACGAGGAAGGATCGTATACTCCAGGTACAAAAGTATGCTTTAAGATGTTTGAAAGACTATTTTTGGTTTGATGCCTTGGGTATAAAGCTTTGGATGGGCAGGAGGACACCTGTTGGATGATAATTTCAAGTTTGTAGTTATGACAAGAATTTAATTAGTTTAGTACCAAATTTAGCGGCGGTGTTAAAATGTTTATTCTGGTAGAGAACACTGAGGCTGATATTATTATGGAATAAGGAGACTCGAGGGAGTTGACAGTAGTTTGAGCCTCGAATTTTCGGTTGTGTTCAAAAATAACGATTGGGTTGAAAATGATGTTAGCGAACCTCATTTTGAACCTGAAGATCATATTTTCGAGGTTGGAATAATAGACGTAATTTCGAGCTGGAAATCCTAACTAGATTTCAGTGGAATCTTTAGGTTAAGATTCGTGTTTACATATGTATACGTGAATCTTAGCTAATCAATTATATTTCCATAAGGCTGTTTCTGGACCTAATCTGTGCTTACGAACTCTTATTGAACCCAGTATCGGCCTCAAAGTTCTGGCAGGATCACATAGGCTCAAATTAGTGTTACACTTTAGTCGACCAATCCAAAGAACAAAGGAGCGGAAGTTGTATAGGCTCAAACCGGTGCTAGATTTTCGACTTGGGTAGGTTTTGGTTGTTACGAGTTAATGATCTTGTCACGTTGATGAACGAGTGCTGGATCATTAATTAGAGTTGGTTATGGTAAATTAATTATGTAGTACTGGAAAGAGTACTTGAGGAAAATTGTGGAACTATAGCGACCCTGACCGATAAAATAGGAATCTGTTTTTTTTAATTACCCAAGATCGATTGCTCTTGATGACAGTTAACAACGTCGGAGGGATTTCGCATGTTTCTACGAAGGACCGAGAAATGCGGGCAGATTGTCGACGACAAGGCGATTTTTCGACAGTGATTCATGATCGTTCGCTGAAAGTTGAATCGCTCCGCTGAATAAGAGACGTAAACGCACACGTAACTGAAGTACAGCGTGTGGGTAAATGAGAAATAAAAAAAGAGAAAAAACGGTAAAGGATGAAAAGAAAAGAAAAAAATATTCTCTTTAAATAAGCAACGAAATTCCTCAGTCGGTAAATAGCGAATCTACCTTTGCGAAAAATTCGATTATTTTCCATAATACATGAAAACGATAAAATCCTGCATAATAAATACTCATAAATTATCCTAAATTGTCAATAAAGTTCGCTGAACGGATAAAGAAATACACAATCTTATTCTTGAAATATAAAAAAAAAAATGAAATTAAAATACAAAGCCACTTACGTTAAGCTGCATGATGATTTTATTGTAGGCCCAACCCCATCGCTGTCTCGCTGTCATTTCCGTTCTTTCCTTCAACTGCGTTGGTACGGGAGCTGCGCCTACCAGGTTTAAAAGTTCCTCGTCTCCTGGAGGTTCAGGTGGACTCCTGGGTGGTGTGTCCATCTGCACGCTTTCCTCCAGAGAAGCTTGTTTGGTGACGCTTCCTGTGACAGATAATGATCGTGATAGAAACTCCAAAGAAATTATTCAATCATCAAAAGTCATTTGTATCAATAACTTCATCTTACCTGGTGGACTGTCCGAACGTGAAATAGGAGGAGTTCCCTTGTACGGTTCCACAAGTGAATTTTCACGTGAGACTCGTATGAGTGCCTCTTCGCCCCTCTCGTACCTAAATCATCAGGAAATTAGATATGACTTATCAGCTCTTATACATGTATAGTTTATTCAAAGAAACAGTAGTAATTGTATGTAGTAATAATTACCTCTCAAGAGTCTCATCACGCATCTTGTACTCCCCATTGACTGTGTTGCTAAGTACAATCTCAGGCTCATTGATAGATTCCTGATCATTGAAATATCCTCGCTGATAACTTTCGGCTCTTGAAACAGGTTGAAGTGCGTTGAAATTCTGTCCATAAGAACTGCCACGTGTAAGTTCTCTCTTTTGATAAGAATCCGTTCTATTCAGGGGCGGCTTAAAGCCCTCTTGATTGATAGAGGAATAAGAGTCCTTTCTTGTAGGCTGAGTAAAGGAATCCTTTCTACCGGGAGCAGTATAAGGCTCATCTGCATAATGATCCGAAGCGTAGGAATCGCCTCGTGTTAATTTTGGCTTCTGAGAATGATTGGACTGTTGGCTAATCTGACTTTGATGTGACATTTGCGAATCCTTACGATGAACTTCCTTGGGTTCGATTTCCGGATACTCTTCGTCGTCCATAATATCCTCGTGATAAGAATCAGTCCTTGCTAAACGTTTCCCATTGGCCATGACAGTTGTGTGAACTAAGGCAGTTGTGGTTACGTTTGCACTCACGTGATTAGAGCTCACGTGATTGACCATTGTCGTTTGACCCTGAACAGAAGCTTGAGGAAAGTCAACTAAAGTGGCTGCAGCTGGACTGGAGTCCCCAGCTGTGGAATACTCGGAGAAGGCTTTGCGTTGTTGACTACTACCAACCGAACTGACAGCGGTATCGAATGAATCCTTGAGCTCATCGTCCCTAGATTCTAGGGAATCTGTATTCTGTTGCAAAAGCGGACTGGCTTTACCTAGTTTCTTAGTTCTCGACGAACTTACGGATGAGACTTCTTGGCTGTCCTGGCTTGGATAGAAATATTCAGATTCACCAGAAGGATACCCGTTTGTCCTCGTTTGACCTTTTGGCGTCGTAACTGAAAGTTCAGGCACCTCGCTCTGTCTCCTACCAGCGTGAGCTACGGTAGGTTCATTGTAACGACTGTCGTAAGATTCGTTATAAGAATCGTCGTACTGTTCCTGATAATTCTGATACTGGTCGGAGTATGCATCCTTATAAATATTCTCTCCCTGGTAATCTACCTTCTCCTCTTTACTATAAGGTACTTGATAATCAGTAGTATCCTCCTGCTGCTTCATATACGACCCCTGATAATCATCCGCTACCGAAGCTGGAATCTGCTCGTAATTATCCTGATAACGTTCTCCGTAACCCGTGGACGTGGTGACATTGTATTGCGAATCGTATCGATCCTCCGAATATTGATTATAGACATCGCCAGCTTGATTGTTCTGATCATACGTTGTAGATGATACGGAAGTCGGATGCTGTGCGTACATCTGATTATTCTCATCGTAATTTGGATAATTGTCATCTATCCTTGCCTGCGATTGATCGTACTGATTATTTGCCTCCGTGAACTCTTGGTCTTTCGTGTAAGCATTCTGATAAGATTCCTGATAAGGCTGTTGATACTCGTCCTTGTACGAGTCCTGGAGATATGTATCTTCCACCTGCGGCGCTACGTATCCATATCCTACTTGATCGTAATTATATTGATCCTGAAGCGAAGAGGGATAAATTTCTTTACTCGACTGATCAAAACTATCTTGATAAGCAGGATCGACGTACGAATCCTGCGGTAGATTATCTTGACTATCGTAAGCGTAGTTATAGTCTTCGTTAAATTCGGACTTCTGATAGTAACTCTCCTCGGCGTTCGACCAGGTCTTCGGCAACTGTCTTCCCGGTGTAGCAGGAAGAGACGTTGGTTTACGACCAAGAATAACACTACTAGGTTTCGTAGGGGTTGGTGGTAATTTTTTCCCCGTTCCTTCCATTCGTGGCATCGGCCAATGCTGAGACTGCAACGCCGTTCGACGTCGGGAAATTTGGCCGCTGAGTAACAAACCACAAAATCTTCATAAATTTATTCTTAAATTCGTCACGCTAAAATACTTATGATAAAATTGATTACTAAATTCTCAATTAAATACCTAGGATCAACCTCCTCTGAATCGTAGCTACGTTGCCTCTCAAAAGTAGGTCTGAAGTCTGGCCTATGGATCCCTATACTGGATGACGGTCTCCGAGACAAACTCTTCCGGTTCCGTTTATTTTCATAATACGTGCTACTTCCTGGGTACCACTTCCCTCCGCTATCCCACTGTCTGTCTTCGTCATCCTGACCATATCTAAAAATCATATATACCCAATTTTATGTAAATCACTCCAGTTACCTACGAATGCAACGGGTTCTTCCAGGATCCATTAATTTCATACCTCTCATCTTGATAAGCGTATCCCGTAACGCTATCGTAGTACTCATTGTACCGGATATCCGTTTGGCAATCAGGATAAGTGGCGCTCATCTTTCCGACACGTGTATCAGTTCCATATCCGTCCGTCAGGTAGTGCGAGTGCTCGTCGTAGAGTGTCGTCTGTCTTTCCAAGGATCTTCTTCTGTGAGTAGCTGCAAGACAGTTCTTCCTTTAATCGAATGATTCTACAAATTCGATTTGATCAATCAAGGTATAATAATCCCGGAGACAGTACCTCTTTTCCTAGAAGATATGCTTGTCGTGGTGCCAGGATAATACTCGGTGTCACTAAAAATCCTGGTATCGGTGTCGATCCTCGCTGGATAATCATAGCCCTCGCTGTACCAACCCTCCTGACTGAAAATATCGAGGATTTATTTAAGAAAGTTTCATCAATCTTTTACATCTAATATCCAGGATGTCTTTTATGAGATGACACGTACAGTCGAAGATCATTATCTCGAGCCAGCTAAATGATTCATGCAATGACAATACTGCTCTTCATCGGTCTTCTTAGTCTCAAGGATAATTAAACCTTCTTTAACTCCCTTCTAGAACTGATGAGTTTCTAACGATCTCAAAAAACAGGTCAAATCTATTGTAAATGACGTTGGTGAAAGAACCGTATGTAAAAATGTGTAGGAATGAGAATACTCGTGTGCTATACAGTTTGATAGAGTTTGAGTAGAGATAATTGTCTATCTAAACGAATGAGGCTGTACTATCGATTACTAAAATGATAGCCGATTATTGATTAATAACGAACGAGAAGTTACGTGAGTATGTGTGGACGGGAGAATAAAACAAATTCTCACTGAGCTCTGCTTGTTCTTCGTACCTGTCTTCATGATCCCACGTATGCTTCCGTCGTCTGATTCATGGAAAGAAAATAATATACGGTAGAGATGTTTTTGTTAGAGAACAATTTTTTAACTACGGTCTTCCGTTTCAATATACAAAGTCATTGGACAATCGACATCAATTTTTCGAGTTGTGTATAGTGTCCTTCATTTAAGTTCTAGCTCGAGGTGACTCTTGTCACGATATTTCTTTTGGTCCATACTCTTCCTTATTCTTCATTATCTTCGTGTTGCATATATTGCCACGCTGGGTTCACGACTATAAGAAGAAATTGATTTTTAATTTCAATAGTGCTACCTGTGTTCCTTGTAGTGTCTGGGTCGACTGTTGTAGAAGAGAGGCTCGGAAGACTCGGCACTTGGTTGAATTGAGTATCTAGCTGGTGGACCCTCCTCAGGATAAGGTTCATCGTACCGAGGGCTATGACCTCTGCCACCGTATCCCCCATAAGAACCAGGTGCTAACCTACCACCTACCGTGGGTGGAATCTATAAGGGAGGAAGCAGTGGTTGTGTACGCTTTTTATTAATTATTACAATGTCATTCGTACCTGGTGATCGTCTCTCTCGTAACTATTTTCACGTGAAGTCTCTAAAGAACGTTGAGGCGTTGCCAATTGGTTCGCCGCTGTTCGGAATTGGGAAGCTGAGCTGTTCGCACCCTGACCACCTACAGGGTAATTCAGATCCGAAGTGTAATCTGAATCTTCGGAATAACCAGCTGAAAGAATTCAAAGTAAAGGTTAATTATGATTATTAAAAAAAAAGTAAAACATGACATTTGAATAGGATTTGTATATAAAACATCGCGCCAATTTCCAATTACCAATCGGTAAAACAGCGAGGATAAGTTACCGACAGAGTTATAGCAAGTTATCTAAGAGCAGAACCAGAAGGTAAGGAAGTAGCTTCGATCGGTAAAGAAGACTAAGTCTAAGCAGTAGCGCTTGCTTTTTTTTGAAATAATAAAGAAACGTTGAAAGGACAAGAATGCTGTAGACTGAGATATTGAAGTGAAGTAAAAGTCATTGGCTTAGATAAGATTAACGGTTTGACTTATCAAAGTAAAAGCAGTTGTTCGACTAGTCGAGAATCGAATATAAAAGGGAAAGAAATAAACGAAATGGAATAGGCGAGATACTTGAGTCTACGCTCGCAAGTACTTACAATGGCCTATATTGTAGAGTATCTGTCGGCGTGCCTGTTCTGCCCGTGCCTCCTGGTCCATTGTGTTGTTCAGCATTTCCAGCTTCCTCTGCAAGTCCGCGGCCTCTGTATTCTCCGGGTCTTTCGGACAAAGAACAAATCCTGGTTTAATCTTGGGACTCGAAGGTACGTTAAGAGTTTCTTGAATAAATGAATATTCGAGAGCCGGCGTGCACGGCATTTAACTATATCGTGAAAGATATCTTTTGTCACATCGCTCAATGCAAGTTTAGCTTTACCTGAGACGTTACACGCGTATCGCAAGACACGTATGCGATAAACGACAAAAAAACATTGCATGGTTGAAAAAAGAAATCAAAGACTCGTAAAATATCTCACAAAAAGAAATTCTTCCAAGTTTCAACCTCGATTATTAACCCCCTTGCTACTTCATTTTATATAATACATACCCCGAGTATACTCAAGGTAACGTTCAAGGGGGTTAAAGGTAAAGAAGGTTTGACCTTAGAAGTCATAAGAAGATTAAAGGATGCGACAATCCACGTGCTCTATATCTCGGCTAATTCGCATAGTTGCGACGGGTTAAAAAACGTTCGCTAGTGAATTAGACGAGGTGTGAAATTGTGCCTTTTTTCTCACTATAAAAAGAGGTTGAAAGGGGATAAGGTCATCGTGATGGGGTACTTTGACCTTTGCAGGCTGCAGACTAGCGCTGGATTTTTAATCAGTATATTTAACAACTTTCAAACGTACGTTACGAAATAAAACCTTCACGTGCGCCTATATGGATTTCATGTTGAATAAGAGAAAATTAAAATTTACCACTGAATCTACTGGCGGGTTATTTGAATTTGATTAACGGTTTCCACTAACTGACTAGAAATATCTGTTAGCAAAAATACCCGTGGGTGTTGAATTTAATTCAATGGACCATTTACACGTGTTTTCTATCAATATGTCGAGATTGTGGAGAAACACGATACACAATCCACGCTCTGCTTTACCATTGGAACATATACGTATATACATACATACAAATATATAGGTTGCTGTCATAAGCGTTTTCACACGGTGCAAGCTTGGTAGTTTAAATTATACAAGTTTTCTTTCTACACCCGTTACGTAATGCTAACTAGTATCAAGTTTCGAAACGCTTTGAAACTTTGTATACGTCTTTCTAACTACCTCCGTTTTCTTCCTCTTAACCGATAACTCTGCAAATCTTCCCATCCTCAAGTACCATATCGATCAGTTTACGCCCTTTTATCTTTTTTGTAAAAACATCAAAGTTCGAGCTCGCATTATTCCTTGCGAGACGTATTAATCAAGCCGTAAATACTATTTGAATTTGAAAAAAATATTTTTTTCAAAAATCGCTCACTTTTTTTTTAACAACAAATATATTTAATATATTTATATATTTATTACGAACCGGATTCTGCCAATCGCAAAGTTGGTCCGTGCCAATTTCATTGTAACCTGTCAAAAATATTTGTCGTTTCACTTTTTTGCGGAATTTTCCAAAAAATCCATTTTTATCTCTCACGCGATTGTTTTCGCGAAAATTTTCTCAAATCTTCAATTTGTCTTCGAAACACTGTTTCTGCTTTTGCAAATACGTCATTCTATCTTGCGTGTCGAATCGAACATAACCTCACTGTTTCGACGTGACCTCCTTTCTTCAGTGATTCACGGACGTCTTACTTGAAAATTTGCAGTTGGGTATATCGGCAAGACATCGTGATTGAATTTTAAATTCTATAAATGTCATTTCGTTTCTTATCGTTATTTATTGCCCAAAAATATCACCATCTTAAAGTAGTCCCAAACGTACCAAGACTATTTATGCTAATTTTAAGTTCTAATTTATGTCCGCAACAACACGAATATTTCAGGGGATGTTATGATGGATAGATTATAGTCTGCTAGTCTTTGCGCCATTAAAAAAAGCCTAGCGTGTTAATTCACGCTTATAGTTCTTCTCGGTGACACTGAAAAATATGTTTATATCGTGACTACGTGCACTGTCTGATAGAAGAAAATTATATTTTTTTAAAAATTCTTCTAATTCCAAAAAGAGACGCATACGTTTGAGCAAGTAATACTTTTATATAATACAAAATGATACCTAATTTATTAATTGCACGATTCAAGACGATCACCTTTTTTCAAAATTCACACTAACTGTCGTGCAATAATTAGCAAATTCATTTTTTTCTATGCCGTTGTATTTGAAAGTGACGTCATTTGTACACTAAGACACAAAAATATGGTAAAAATTCAAAATTTTTCATTTTTCGCTTTTTTCACATTTTTTTTAAATGACGCATGTTTCAAGAATTCCTCTCTAAGATATAAAATATTTTTTCTGATGCGATTTTTATTTATACATTATCCGTCACTAAAACTTTAAATGCTTTTCTCTCGAAGCACCATTTTTCAATCGTGTTGACAGCAAATCAGAAAAACTATACATCCACTTAGCACAGTCTTCTCTTATTGAAAAAAAAAACAATATCTTTTACATGTGACAAATTTTTTTTTTGTTAAAGTTGAAAACAAATATTCCCAATATACCTGCCGTTACCGTCTTTTCGTTAATATCAATTATATTTTTTATTATTAATAATATCGATATTCTTAATGCATTGATATTATTATTCAATATGCACCCTCCCGGCTATGATAATCGTATATTATCTCGTCCGTCAATACTGATTGAATGCAATCTTACAAAGAGGGAGAATTTTCACAAAAATATTTTATTGTTCCTAGCAGCCATATTTCTTCAATTTTTCTTTCTCTTTTTTTTCTTAAGTGCCTCCATTATTTTCAAGTTCGTCTCTGAGAGGGTAGCTCACAGAATCGCTTTTCTATAGTTCAAAACTCATAAACGTATACAGCTTACTTGAGTGTCTGCACGAAACATATAGTCCATTATGGATATCACCAATACCACAGAGTACCAATCAATTCACGTGAAGAAAGGTAGAGAAATATTTTATGAAAGTATAATTCCGCATAGCCATAATTGAAAAATAGATTGGTATTTTAACATGAAAATCAGAAATAAGAAATATCCTGTAATAACCAATCCTCACCTAAGTAACCTAAAATTTCCAAGTACAAATTCCTATCTTCCGTATGACGATCTTTAGATAATTAATAATACGATCAGATTAAGCAGGACGAAATCAGATCAATAGATCACATCGATCACCGCAAAACGAACCATCGACTATAAAAATTTTATACAAAAAAAACCAAAGGAGTAACCATACATATGTTACTCAATGAAATCCAAAGAAAGAAAAAAAAAGTGCTAGAAAAATAAAATTAGATTTAAAAAATCTGATTAAACCAAAGATAGACGTGTACGCGTAATTGGAAGATTACACCGAATTCTTTCGGCGAGTAAACCTGCCGTCGGTTTAATTCGCGATAGCGTAATGCTCAAGCGAATAAGATCGTGAACGGAAAGAGTAGAAAAAACCCCAGAGGGTAACGAGTAGTCATTGGATTCGATTTCCTACTTTACCGGTAGTTTATTCTCAATGCGAGTATCGGTCGCAAGGGATACAATTATAAGAAACGTCAAGCCGAATGATTAAAGCTCGTCGAGTTCGACTCGATTTCCAGACGTTGAATAGTTACGCAATTTTTTCCCTGAAATTCACCCCGAATCGTAACACCGTCAGCTCCTACCGGTTTCCCATAACTTCTTCGCAGCTCTTTACCCATTCTTACCCTAAAGATACTTAAAACCCTTAGCACTTCTCACTTGAAGAAAATATATGAAAAGTAAAAAGATTTTAATATTACCGCCGCACCTTATACGCGTGTCTTGCACTTTTGGCCACCTAGCGGATTTTTCGCGAAACGCCCGAAGCAAAGCTTCGCGATCTCTTCGGTAACGTATTTCCTATCCGGAATAAAGCAATAAAGTGACGCAATAGCCGAGGTAACAGCTGCCCTACGATATATTGACAAACTTGAACGAGTCTTCTCGATCGAGCTCGTCTTCTATTTTTCTTTCCCTTTTATTATTTCCTACACTTTGCTTCGGCTCGAAGATTTCGCATTATTTACGTTACTCGAAAAGAGCGAGTAAGCAGAGAACGATTGACATGAGGTATCAAGGTATGCCTATATGCATATGTGATAAGTCACACACGAGTATATAGTATACGGGTAAAATTCCATAAATTTGAAAAAAACATCAACAGTCAGAAACCTCGAAATTTTTTTTCCCGTAGTAAACAGTGAATCGCCGATCCAACTTATGGCACAAGAGTATTGGAATCGATAAGGTATCTCTAGCTGTTGCTAAGTTCGATAGCGCGGATAGCGAATGGCGAAGCCCAAGACCGAACGATATAGTCTATGCTCGATACCCGATAGATAGGAAACTGTTAGATGAGAATGATTCGAGGCCGTTCCGAATCCTTTCGATTATACGAGAATCAAGGTTTTCCTATGCCACTGAGATTTCATTCTATTGAAAAGGATTTCACGAAGATCCTTAGAAACTCGACGCGTTATCAATTTTAATCTTATTTTCCTCCCTTATCACTGCGAGATCCAAAGAATTTACGATAAATATTTTTTTTAATAACAATTTTTACAAATATCTTTTTCCCGCCTCATAAAGGTATTCCCATGCAACTTCTGATGAAACGGAATACCTATAAGTTTTTTTTTCCATATTTAGGTAAAATGTTGGATCTATAATTTTTTAAGTATACCAGTGCACTGAAATTGCAACTATAGTCGATATACGATTAACGTGGTTAACACGAGGAAAGGAAAGCGACGGATTTTTTTTTTTTAATTATTTTGTTAATTTTTATCTTTACCTTTCGATGTAAAATCACGTTTATCGTTTCAGTGATGCTGCGCGAAAATCGAACAGTGGTAAGATTCTAATAGTGAGACAGAAGTCCTTGCGGTTGGAAGGAAGAAGAAAGATCAAAAGATAGAAGTAGAAATGAAGATTCAAAAGTAGGGGTAGGTCAAGCAGGGCCGGACCAATTACGTTTACAGTGCCGCAGCCATAGCTCTATGCATCTGCAGGTACCCTCTTTAACTTTGATAACAACCCTCCCCTCCCCAATCAGCACCCCCTTTACAAATATTATCAATTATCTCACGTACCCGTTTTCCCACCCCTATCGCTAACTTTCAAATTGGGCAATTTGCT
This sequence comes from Trachelus stipa, assembly GCA_036026315.1. Taxonomy (NCBI): domain Eukaryota; kingdom Metazoa; phylum Arthropoda; class Insecta; order Hymenoptera; family Cephidae; genus Trachelus; species Trachelus stipa. The sequence continues at coordinate 190,967 of JAYRCB010000815.1, forward strand.
CGCAATTTCAAAATCCAAAATATTCACCCTCTTGTGCTATCGCCGCGCCACTGCTTCCACGTGCTGTGCTATGTCGGGAAGTGATTGTGCGTTACAATTGTTTTTATTTCAAGTCAAACTTTAGAAATTTTGCAAAAGGGTCACGGTCGAATTAATTTTTCAGTAAAATATTAGAACCAGAGTATAAAATGGGGTGCCTATATTTTTTTAAAAAGTTAAATAATTTTGAAAAAAAATCACATTCCTGACGTATAAAAATGAAATCTTGCCGTTACTTCTTCATCGCATTTTAGATATAATTTGTTCTGGTCAAATTTCTTATTTTTATTTTAATACAGAAATATTATTTCGACCATTTACCAGCATCGAATGCAAAAATCGTATTTACCAGCGACACGGGCACCTGCTAACACTACCTCGGACGTATCGCACGAGGCTGTTGCGTCAGCGCCCGTTTTGCAGATAATTTATTGCACTTTAATGCAAAATACCTCGCGAAATATTTCACCGTAGAAAAGTGTGGGCTAGTCTATTGCAAGAAAATTTAGTTTACCCTCGAAAACGAGAGTTAGGGTGTCTACAGCGTGCGTTACTCGGATCTTGAGCGTTCGATGTCGATATACATATATATGCCCCATACAATGAAAAAAGTTAATTCGAAGAAGAGATCGAAAGATTTGAGAAAAAAAAGCAGACAGCATTGAAGAGAATTTTGAAAAAACAGATAAAGAAAAACGACCAAAATCGGTCCTTTCAAAGAATTTGGAATGACCCGTGCGTCGAGAGTGGTTTTCCGAATGAAAAAAAAAAAAGGGAATTCGGTCCACCGCACTCTCGATGAATCAGGTACACACGACACAAAAGATAGTGAAGCTGATAACATCGAACATCTCCATCAGGCTATATCCACACGTTTAACACGCAAAAATACACACAAGGCACGCACAGATACCCGCGGTACAGAAAAACAGTTCAAAAAAAAAAAGAGAGAAGAGAGAAGAATAAAACAGGTTTTGTCGTAAGAAGTGCAGTGCGCACGTGTCCCTTTGGAAATTGATCGACAAGTCACCAGTAGGAGGTTTCATCGTCGGTCTCCATTATTCATGTAAATTTCCTGTATTTACGATTACCTTACGAGGATCGATCGAGCGATCGAGTTTAATTAAAATATGAGAGGTCGAAGTTCAGGGCTGTGACACTGAAGAAAAATCTAGATATCACGTATGTAAGGTAACCTTGACGTAGCAAGTTCCAAAGGGCACTTGAAAAAAGAATTCTCTGGTGCAGTGGCTGGCGAGCAAGGAGGGGTTGGTACCGCTAAGTACGTACAGCCCTTGTTTCCCGATCCGTGGACGCAGAGCAAAGGTTAATGACCGATAAGAATGACTACGTCATATCAGTTTGAAAATTAAAGTGAGAAAAATATTTTGAAATTTTTTTTTCAATCCCCGTAATTCGTACGGGGCAAAAGTTAATTATCGGCTGTCAATAGCGTCCACGGATCGGTCCACGGCCAGAAAGGTTTAACCGGGGATGTCGAGCGAAGAATTGATGATTTGTCGATCTGATGATCTTGAGGGTACCTGAGCCACACGTGGGCCGGGATGCTCGCAGCTTCATAGCCGTTTCGCTTGTGAGCAGGGCTTTCCATCCGGTCGGCGGATCGCACTTTCCTGATCAGTCAACGAACACGATCAGATTGTCGATCCTAAGACGCGAGATCGCGGATCCTATCGATCTCGTATCGATCTCAGAGACCACGAATTCAAATGTACGCGAATATAAAAGGTTGCGTGGAGCGATTCCAATTATTGAAATATTTTTTGTTAAATTTCAAAAATAGATGAAAATTGAAGAATTTTTTTTAATTTTATATAAAACATACTTTTTTTTATAATTCCCACTATGCCTAGCTTTACGATAAATGACGGTATGATTTTCAAATATTGTTTATTTATCTTGAAATACCAATTAATTCGGAATGAATCGATCACGTATACGGGATATATATTTTGGGGCAAAAAATGGTATATTTAATATATATTTCGTGAAAAAAGATATATTTTCCATTATATTCCATCTACATTTTTGTGGAAGAAGTCGAATCATAATTGGCATCTAGACGTCCAAATAGGCAGTGCGTGTTACATATTTTCCGAGGATCGAGAAAAATGGGAGCTTTCGTGATATCCGAGAAGCAATTAGTCAAGTAAGCCCCAATTAGTGTGCTACCCTTAGCCAGTTGTCCGACGTACGCTATTATTAATACAGTCGTATTGTGCGCAACTCGTGGAAATGTTGACCGATCATTTCTTTATGTGCACAGTAAGTACGGATAAAATTGATTCCAGGAAAGAAAAGCGAAAAAATAAGAGAGAAACAGAGGCACTGTATTGACCCCAAGCACACCGTCTGACCCCGGCAGTCGTGATCTACTTTCAGGCCATCCCAAAAGGACATGAGGTAAAATTAGACACACTAATGAACGTTACATATTTCAACTTTTTTCCCTCTAGTTCTACAGCAAAGCCTGAATTCTAAAAATGGATAAAAGTGAGAATAGTAACAAAAACATTGTACGGTCAGACACTATCGATACTATGGATAACGAATTGTACGGTTGCTAAGGATCCAAAAGAATTTTAATAGATAACAGCAGTCACTTTCGTCAATTTATTGACCATGAAAAAAAATGGTCCATCGAAGATGGAAATAATAATATAGCAATTTCAATCAATTTGCGAATATATTTAAAGACTTGTCAAAGGTGAAACGTGCAGTTTCAGTAAATGAAAAAAAAATGATAATATAATAATCGAAACTGTAAAAAATTTGTAAATAAAAAAAAATTCAATAATTTTCAAAGTCTGTTAAATGCTGAATTGAAAAGGAACAATTAGTCCATATCTTAAAGCAAGTATCTTATTAATGATGGCTGCGGATTGGGTAAGTGGATAGTGATTTATCGTTCTCCTAAGTTCTCCTGAATAAACCATCCAGCCTAGAGGGTTGCCAACTAGGGGAGGCTCCGGCTTTCGGTCGACGTGAATCAGCCTAAACGTACAACTTGCTTAGAAACTCGATTTTACCTAGTGAGACCATAGAAAAGAAATTTCGGAATTACGATAACAAAATAAATGAATAAATAAATCTAAAAGTTAGTGGCGGAAGGAAGTGCTAGAACTTTGGTAAGTGTAGGAATCGAAAGAAAAATAATAGTAATAAAAATTTCGAAGATGTCATACAAAAAATTATGCTGCCCAAGAAGCAGTAACACGAAACGTCAAGTATAGAGACGGATTGAAATGTATAAACGGAAAAATCGAATAACCCAGAAAACAGGATACCGAGATAAAAATAAAAATAAAAATAGGAAAGAAAAATAGCGTCAGCAGTATACGGTTAACGTATGGCTCTTTTATATGTCAGCCCCTTTTTCCTTATTTCGCAACACGGTCAAGTGGAACCATCGTGTGACGCAAAATAATTTTCACCTCAGTTCAAATAAGTTGCGCGCTGCTTAAAAGGAAAATTGAAAACGGCTGTAAAGAGGCTGAATTCTCGTTAGATCTGGATCTGTTAATTGCTCTGGATTCAGTAATCCGCAAGTTTTACTGGAATGTTAAATTTTTTAAAAATTATACTGGTCTTGCGTTCTATCTTGCGTACGAGGGAAACGTGGAGGAAACCCTCTGGAAGATTGGGGTGAATTCCGGATTTCATAAAAGAGCTGTAATTTGATGACTGCTTCTTGTAACCCTTGGGTGTATCTTGTGACAGTAAGTTGATAAACTTTTCAAGTGGATCGAGGGAGGAAATTCATATTGATCAGAAGTAACAAAAAGTCTAGAGGAATCGGAGAAAATCAGGAGGGATTTTACTCGGCAATTTAACGTACGTAAAATACGATTACAGAAATGAAAACAAAATTTTCGTTAATCTTGCAGTTTAAATGTATTTTTTTATATAGTAATTTCCAGACGAAATCATAAACTTATTTTCAGCCTTGAAAATCTTGATTTCTTTGATTAATCAATTTTCCGCTTTAAATCTAATATCCCTTTTACTTCAAAAAATCCTCTACAGGTAGGACTGAAATTTGCCTGACTGAAAAGACAGCCAATTCTAAACTTATATTTGACCCTTTTAGATTTTACTAAATTTTTTTACATTTTGAGCCGATAAATATCTGTTAGAACCTCCAGGGTTATATGGGATTCAATATCGATAAACTCAGTTAAGACCTGGAAAGTCATACTAAATTTTATGAAAATCATTTCGAACCTCAATTGTTCTAAAACGGACATAACTGCCAGTCTGAGGTTCAAATTTGTACGTCCAAACCGAGATTACAATTTTGAATCTGGTATCATTGGTATGATAACGAATGAATATCAAAAATTGTCCAACGGTAAATTCCAAAATGAAAAAATGGCTAGATACAGAAAACGATTTTCTTTATTTCAACCCTCCAGTGATATTTATGTATTTTCAATGTTTGAAAATGAAAAAAAGGTAAAATTTCACCTTAGCGTTCAAATAAATTTTGAGTATCAAGGAAAAAAAAGGGATTGAGTATGAAATCGAGTTTTGTCATATAGAATGTATAGCGTGTGGCCAAACAGTAGTGTTACGACATTTAACTGTAGCGCCGTGACGTCATGGCTCAGGGTATAGGATTTTCCTTCAATTTTATTGGACCCTTCGTCCTCCCTCTAATAACGACTATTACTGAATTTCCTGTTGTATCATCGCGTAATCATCCGAGTACACGTGGCGGACATAGTTGGCAATCGCTCCACGTATCGGAAGACGAATTAACGTAAGTCGAGATCGTAAGGTTATAAAAGCAGGTAAAATCGCGCCCGTTAAAAAGCCCGTAGATTCGAGTCTTATTAATCGCAGGTTAAGAAAACGGACATTTGAAAAACACATGGACAGCTTACCGAACGGCAGCTCGAAACGGCAGTCTATAAGAAGCGTATGACCAGTTGGAGATTTGGTGCCGACTACTTCGCCACCTCGCATTTCCAATTCCGAATCCAGACTGACCCATTGTCCCGAACCGTCCTGCAAATAGAACAATTTATTGACCTAACTCTTAGCACTGTAACAGGTTGCATTTCTCGCAGTCAATATACGATTCTTTATTTCTGTTCAGTGACTCGTATCATACCCACGTATCTTTGCAAGCATGGATACACCCTGAGAGAAATTTTTTTCAAAAAATAAGACAAAAATTTGTTTAATCCTAAGTCTTCGTTCTTCCTCGAGCTATCTTTGTAGGATTTAAGTGTTAACATGAGATCATGATAATAATCCAGGTTTCTGGATCTGATCTTGCAATAGGTCCACAATGAAATTTTCACTTATTTTGGTGTTTTTCGTGAAATCAAATTTTTTTTCTTATTACAAAGCGTCAAAAGATTTTTGACCGACCCAAGGCTTATTCATTCTGAATTTTTGAAATTTTCGCCAAAACGACGAGTGTAGACAAGGGAACACTTTATTCGATGGAGTATATACTATGTATATGTATGTATATAAAAGTATATATAAAGGGTGTACGACTTAAATAACGTAAATACGAGTAAAATAATTCTTTGGGATCTTTTCCAAAATTAATTTTCAGTTAACGACGGCCAAATAGTGGAGACGAGATCGGTCAATAGTGATGATTTTGAAAGTAGATCGTCGCCACGAAGACGCGCCTTGTCATTACGCAACGCAGTGTCAAGCTGGTTAACTTGGCCCAAGGCGGGAAAATTTGAATGTTCAAAGCGAATAATCGAAAAGGTGGAAATGAGTTTGTAATAAGATTTGAAAGTAAAGAAAGTTAATCTGTCAATTTCATTCGAACTGCCCTTTGACCTTTTCGCGTTATCTTGATTGTATCTATCATTTATAGCAGCAGTTGCCGGAATGGATGACTTTTCACAACCTTTTCCGAATATCGTAACAACTTTTAAACTTTCCTCAAGTTCGAAAAGTCCCGAGCATAAAAAAAAAGTCTCGGCTCGGCCTTTGCGGAACCTTTTGGCAGTTGAACTTTTCTCAATTTTGATTTTGCATGAAAACAAGAAACATTCCCCAGGCACCCGTTTCCTTCGAATGGATTTGTTTGTTTCGAAAATTGCCCAATGAATTATGATCCTGTGGCAAGATGGCGCATGGTCGAGACAAAGGGTGAGAAGGTCAGGGTTTCACGACTGCCTTTCGAATTACTCCTTACCATTCCTTCTGGACCAACTACCCTCCGGAGATAAATGTGTTGTTCAATTTTACACAGTCCACATTACTACCCCTAACCCAAACCCATCCAGGAACATAGAGCAATTAATTTCAAGGTACAATCCTCTGGGGTTCATTGGAAAAAAAAACGTGGAGGAAGTGGGGGTGGTAAAAAAAATTTCATTTCGTTCAAACAGTGCATAAAAAAAAGTCTACGAATTTTTTGATAAATTTTTTAAAGTGATGAATTTGTATTGCCTGGATGTAAATGGGTTAAAATGTGCATACGAAGGGAATATTGAGAAAACGAATGCAGAGAAAAGCACGCACTGTATAATTATTTGACAATTTTCAAAAATCCACAACCAGCGCAAAAAAATTTTTTTAGGGGTTTCATCCCCTAAAAATTGTGCTGAAAAATTTAACTAAGGAAAAGCGAGAGAGATCCGCTATTATCGTCACTCCAGGATTAATGACAACCCCCGGAGTAAGGGTTAGTTTAAACGGAAACGAATGGCCCCGAGCAGGGGTGGCCCGTTGAAAATCCCTATACCAGCTAGAATGTATACCTATTATTAGAAATCCTAGGAAAGCCGTTCCTTCGACCTGGCCAATAACTTACCCACTAACGATATCCGTCCAATCACTCGGCGATGATTCTGCCCCGATAATGACGTGGGGGGGCAAATCCGCGTCAGCTATTTTACATGAAATCAACTGCCAGCATCGCGTCAGTCGTCACGCTGACGTTCCCTTTCCAGGAGACCGAAGTTAAAATCTCACGGGAAGCAAATTAGTCCAGCACGCACGTTCGTTCCCCAGATTAGAATCTGTTCCGGAATTCTAATCAGGCTAACATTGAAATCCGCTCGATCTACGAAGACAAAGGCAAGGGTTGCCTCGAGCTTGAAACTTCGTTAAATAAAAAAAAATTCGTAGACCAAAAATGGCCAAATTCAACCCTTTAACCTTAAAGCACCGATATCTCGGTCCCAGGTCGTTGTAGCATTCCGCCGGAAGTAGATAAGCACAAGGGTCAATTCGCTGGATCCTCGCAACACGCAAGCAGAAGTGCTTGACAGGAATTAAACACGAAGACTTTTCCCGCCAATTTTCATAACCCTAAAATCACGGAAAAAAAACTAATTTCTCCCGAACCCTTAACGACGTGACTAAAAAAAAAATACGTTCTCCATTACATAAGTAACGTTCTGGCAACGTACGTTGTACGACGTAATAATAACGTTGGGAATATTCTAGCCAAGACCGCCTACGTATGACGTAGTGATCTTAGCTCCCAATGTGGTTACACACTGCGTGGCTAAAATATGGACCGGATATTGGAGGATGAACGGCTTCTTCGTCTCCTTTCCCCCCGGCGATGTTTGCCTAGAAACCAATACGGTTACTCTGGATCCCCGTTCAAGATTCCCATCTAAAAATTCCTTTCGGAAGCATAACGTCATACTTTGGTATAATGCTAAGGGAAAGCCGATCTTACTGTATAAGATATACCCCGTGTGACGTTTGAAAAGCTATTTGCCAATCGGACCGAGTAAGTAATCCCGACCGGAAGTCCCAGACTCATGTATTCCACTATCGGACCTAAGAAACTGATTGACAGCAGACCCAAGTCTCTGTGGGTATATCTGATCTAAGTAATAGACTAAACGACGTCGCGACGCTCTGATTGCGTTATGACGTGTCAACCAGTAGGTACCCGAAGGGTTCGAGTCTTGCGACCTCATGATAAGATCACGTTAAGAGTCATCCGGCATTTCGACTGCACGCAAAAATATCGTTTGGAGAAATAACTATGTCTTACAAGCACTTGGACCAGGCCTTGTCAGACTTCAGGAATAGCCCAGGTATCTTTCGCGTACCGAATATGAATCCTTCTCGGAGAATTCAAGGGGACACTTTTTGCTTGAAAAGGCACGATCGATAAGGGTCGTGCCTCCGTCACGGTCAGAAAGCGACTACCCGACCCGAGGATCGATGCCGTGAGATTCTTCTAGATAATAATAATTTAAAAAAATATAAAATATACCACTAGGTCCCGTAGATACGGTCAATGTGAGACCTCAGTAGCGCTACCGAGTCTACTTGATTAATCGATTCGCAACTTAACACAGTATTATTCGCTAACTGGTTATCCTGCTTTCCCCTTTCACAATGGCCTTTTGTTCCAGCAATGTTTACCCTGCCCGGTAATGTACCGTGAATCTTTTTTTAAACGAAAAAATGACAAAGCTAATAAACCGGGGGTGGGTAGGATGATTCTGAGCAGAGCCAAGAGTACAGGAAGTCCCAGGGAGCAGGATAGACGGGTCTGAATAGCTGAGGACGAGTGGGTGGTACGCGAGGCGGGCAGGGCCGGAAGGCGCGTGAGAGTTTTGTCAAGGCCCCGAGTAGTTCGTTGGAATGATCCGTGACGTAGGAGAAAGGGGTAAGAATAAAACTGATGAAAAAGGGTTAGAACGGTGGCTGGTATAGACGGCCATCAGCTACTCACTAACCGCTATGAGTTACTTGACAAACCTCAGTCAGCGCATTTCTAATACGAATCGAACGTTCCTGGCCGTGTGGATCTCGCGTGTGCGGCTTTATGAATATTTTAAGCCAGACCTGACCCAGATTTTCTCCGCTAGATGGAAGCACCGTACCCGTTTTTTCCATCCTTGGTCGGAGTCCACGAATTCCTCACCTCGCGACTTCCTCATGATTTTCCTACGAAACAACTCCGGCTGATCAAACCGGATGTGCCTGAGTGGATCGAGTCGCGATGAATATTTTCGATAACGATCTCAGCGTCAATGTGACTTCTGGTGCTCGGTCGAGAACGTTGACCTGGAGGCGAAGAGAAAAAAAAATGGCTGGCATGCGTTACGCCAATAAACTTTTCCAACCCCTTATCCACCCCTAACGATTCGGCTGTTTCATTGAGCGTCCCGAGTTGGCTTGTTGCCAGGTGACGTCATCGGACGACGAGGGTCGTGGGGGGTTAAGAACGATGAGACAGGAGTGCAGAGAGCATGGACGGGTGCTCCCTGGTTTACAGTTGGATCCTAGAGCCAAGCGAAGGACCCGTCACGAACAACGAAATCCTCTGATCTAATTTCTCCAGGAACCACGAAGACGAGGTTCCGGACGAGACTTCGTTCCCACGAGGAAGTAATCCTCTGGAAATGATGAAATGCAACATTCGTGAACCTCGCGATATATTCTCACCGCCCAGGGGCGTCGGATAAATTCCGATAATCCATCCGTCCCTGGGGAGACTTACTCATCTTAAGAGTGGATAAGCATGGGACGGTCGAAGCTCTTACGAAAGAATAATAACCTGCGGCTCTTTTCCAATTGCTACGTTATATCGTTGCAAAACTGAATTCGTAGTAACAATAGGTTCTTTGGAATTTGGACAAGTTTTCGTTCAAAAGTAAAATTTGGATTTGAATACCTGAACCTTCTTTACCACTTGCAATTTTCAACCTATGATCGTCCGCTCCTTGGGAGTTTGAGGTGCGATTGATCCGTCGGTAAAACAGGAAAATTTAGGATCGGAACGTCTCATTACGTGCATTGAGGATTTTACGTGTCAAGTGTCACGTCAAATGAAATAAGGGTAGTGAATAGAATAGGACGAGTCTGGTACTTGACGTGATAAGACTGAACGGAAACAAGGTTGAGGGATGAAAAAATAAAGGAATGGGATTGCAGGGGCGAGAACGTAAACGCAGCCCTCTACCCTTGTTTTGAGGTTGTAGTTGAAATCACGGAAACCAAAACGGCGACGAGGGAATAAGATCGTTTGGTATAAAAAGGGGGGTGTAGAGACAGTGGGGAGAGTAGAGGGAGAGTAGATGGTTATTAGAGACGGCAAGGTTGAGTGAGGGTGCAGTGGCAGGCTATGTTTAAACGTAGCCTGATATCGACAGGAAGGGATTAAAGAACGAAGTCGATCCCGAGTCGGAAAATTTAAGGTTTCCATAAAACCTTCCAAGGTTGAGCCTATTTTCTTCTTAATATTTCCCCCTCATTTTTCCATCCGTCTTTAACCTCTTCCTCCCTCGCTCGCGATCAGCTTCACCCACGATTGAGGGTTGCTGGTTTTACCTGTACTTTTTACCAAGTCAGATCCGTGGTTATTGTATTTAAATCATTGGCTCGGAATAACGGGTACGGATAACGATGCGATTTTGAAAAAAATTTTGATTTTTCATTCGATCCTTAATTTTCACTCTTAGTCAATAATCAGAGAAGGTATTGGATGATGAATATTCTGTGACGAGCTTAGACACAGGTAGATCATATTGGTTACGGGAATAATCAAAAGTGATTACGTAGACGATACAGAGTCAAGAAAATTACAGCTACCCAGTCCCATCGCCAGGCAGGCATTGACGTTAATAATCTTAAAATTATCGACGAGACCGCTCCGATTATCGGCGCCAGTCTGAATGAGACGTTTAATCGAGGTCAATGAGATCATTCGCTTGGTTTTACCCAAAAAAAATCCTCATTTTAACAATAGATATATTAGGCACTGAGAAACCCCTCAAAAATTAACACGTCATTCCCTAAAAGCCCCATTTTTATAAGCGCTTTGAAACATGGAGGAAAAATAGTGGCCGATTACGTGGAGTCTCCTCTAATTCCAAATTAAACTTAGGGAGCAAAAAATAATACTAATTAAATTGGTTAAATCGAGTACGTATTTATAAAGGACGTTACGGCAACGAGCAATTAACATTTTTATATTCGAAATTCCCGACGTCTGGAATTTTCGAGACTCGACGAAACGCACCTTCTTAAATACCTACGGTGAGTATCAGCGCTGCTGGAAGAGCAGGTTTTAATTGATATGAGAAAAACTGTCGTACCAGGGGATCATATCGAACAGGGTGGAAGAAAATGAAGGAAGGAAGGGAGCAGAGGAAGGTAAAACGGAAGTAGGATTTGGTGGGTGACAGGAAGGACAGGTGGCTGAGATATGGTTTTCCCTCTTTCTCCCCCTCTTCCCACCATTTCTTTCTCTCTCAGTTCGATCCACACTCGCAGAAGATACGTACGTTCAAGAGTGTATTTTCAACGCTAAGAGGATTTCCTCGTGAAACCCAATCGAGCGAGTGTAAAACACTTTCATCGACTAGCTCGATCGGCTGAGTAATACATGCGTAACCACTAGCTCCACTTTCGTCCAACGGGAATTTCGGTAACCAATAAATAAATAAAAAGTGACAAGCACAGAATTACGGCGTGATTGATATTAATACTAAATAAAAAAATTATTCCTTTTATATTTACGTCACTGACTCTACGCTACCACTGCATGGTAGACTATGTCAAAAGAAAACTTATAAAGATAAAATATATATATAATGGATTTTTTTGATGACGGAAAACAATTTTTCAAATTCTCACGGTCCAAATGATCGTTTTAGCATTTGGGGTTCTTATTTAACCGAAAGTGAAGCATATGCAAGCGTGTCTTCTCTCTCGTGTTCTTGTACCGTGTCCATGACTTCCGGTAGCTGTGTGTTGCTGTTGGTGTCGGGTATGGTGTCTGACGATTCTTGTTGTCTTTGGACAAGTGGGACTTGGCGTGGATTTGACTTTGTTGTTACCTCGTTCGAGTAGGACACGTCGGGTAATGGGATGTAATGGTAGCCCAGTGCTCGGTCCCACAGCATCCCTTTGCTCCATACCTCGACCAGCAGGCCTGTGTTCACGTCGTTGGTTTCGCTGTGTTAGACATATGTATATATATATGATTACAAAGATAAGTAATTTAACATACGAGACACGCGATATATGTGATTATCATGTACGAATGTAAATTGGGGCTAATAAAAAATATGAAAATTTTGAAATTATCTCAAACACTATAAAAAAAGTGGACCACTGGGAAGATCTTAGAAATTTTTCTTCCTGTAGCAGAATCAATGGGTTGGAACCAGGAGGATTTTATCGATTTTTCAAATTATCATCTGACGAAGAGATTTTGCAAAACTCACTTTTTTTAGTGAATTTACGAACGGGAATACGAAAAATGTAATTAAATTATGATTGGTGGAAAATGATAGTTATTTTTCCATCAGTGACTTCTGATTGGTTCGGAGATTGTACTGAAATTACTTTGAGGATTTTTTTTCCATTTTCTAATGTAAAGTTGTAACGAGCTCGAATTCACGCTTGTAACTTTTGATTAGAATAGAGTTTAAAATTATATTGTGAATATGGTTCAATGATTTTCATATGAATATATTATATCGTACAGAGACATAATCCAAAGTTACTGTAATAATCGGATGGTGTATGACATTGCCAAATAAAAATTAAATTTCAAAGCTCTTAAAAAAAAAAATATGACTCCTTAATAAAAAGTCATTGAGATATCAATTAAATGAATTTATTAATGATCCACCGTGCTTCTAAAGTGACTCAAAAAACGTCACAGTCGTTATTCTATTTTGTCTCTCAAAATTATTCAAGCTCACTCACAAAAGAAAATCTTGTTCCCAGCATGGATTGGCCCCTTTCACGGTGACTGTGGTCGACTTGACATTCTGCAGCTTCAGCGTGACGTACGTGTTGAATTGTTGCGCTAAAAAAACATTGCGAAAAATTGTTGAAGAAAAAAATAATGTCAATAGAAAGAAACATTTTATACCTTAACAATTCAATTTATATATTTTTTGTCTTTTTCGCTCCAGTGTATACCTCGTCTTTTCGTCGGAATAAAATTCGATCCCGAAATTGATACTTGACGACGATTGGCCGATAGCTCGTGGGTCTGATAAAAAAGATAAACAAAAAAAAAAGAAGTCAAGCGAAGAAATTGAATATCGACAACGTAAAAAGAAAATTTTGATATGTTTCAAGGATACTCGAAACATATAAGCATTGTTCTCGAACTAGCCGTAGAAAAATACCTACAGGGTGTCTTTATTGTAAACACAATATATCGTCTGAAAGAAGCTCAACTCTGTGAGAAAAACTTAGGATCGTATATCATTACCCATTTTATCCCCACGCACATATTCCCATTTCCAGAATATCCTCCCAACCTTTATACAAAAAGGTGTGGTAATGCGAGACTTAAAAAGAAAAATACATCAAATTCCGTTTGACAGTTCGAAAAACTCGTCCCATTAGAAACAAATAAATAAAAGAATCAGCATGGATCAAATAAATAATTTAAATTTAATAAATAATAAATAAATTTTTTTTCAAATTAACTTCTTATCTATGCCCGCTCACTGATAGTCGATTTTAATACAATAAATACCTGGTATACGTCATACAGTGGATAGCTGTATTTTTATCAATATATAACGTCCATACCTCGTTTAGATCTCGTTTTCGCGTAATAAACAAAAAATCCACATATCCAGCCATCTAGTATAACAGCATAATCTATACTACAAAGAACTAGCAATAATAGCACGAAGATACAAAATAAATATAGATATATATAAATATGCAGAATCTCGACGTCACGCAATGGTAATGCATGTAAGTTTCGCAAGCGAATCCATCAAACCGTAAATAATAATAGACCAGCCCGATTGTCACGCTTGTTTAGCATTGTTAAAAAATTAGCAACAATCAAGTGGTCGTAACAATTGTTGATTTACGAAAACGATAATAATTTACGATATTACTGTATACACGTAAAAAAATAATGTACAGAGCAATATTAATTTATATTATTGTTAATATTTAAACAACAAATTTCTATTGGCATCGGCACAAATATTTTCGAAATTTACCATTACGATTATAAATTTCACTAGTTTACTTAGTCAAACTTATTAAAATTTTCGTAATAGCCACTAGATATTTCTCGCTGTCCAAATACTAATCACTGCCCCAGAAATTACAACTATATATTTTTTTTATTATGCGTATGTCCAAAATTTCAATAAGAATCGACCTCACAAAATCTAGACATTTTATATCGTTCGCTGTTAAAGTAAAATTGATTGTATACGAAATCACAATGTTTTGCTCATTAATTTTTTTCCCCTATACAAACAGTCCTTTTTTTTCTGTCAAAGGATAATACCGTAGCGACACTTCCGCGCTGAAATAAAAGTTTCTCTCGTGTCCGCCAAACTATTCGTGGATAGGCAATCGTCAGTGTTACGTCGAATAAAAGTTATTCGACAGAACGAAGCTAAACTTACTTCTTGATTACGTTAGAGTCTCTTTGAGAAGAAAAATAATAAAGAATTTGCAGCTGCGCGCGTGCGCCAGTTTAAAGAAAAAGTTGTCCGATTGAGAACACGACGTTTGTATAGTGGAATATATATATTTGGGAAGAAGCTAATTTTAATTTTGAAAGAAAGTGGTTGATTTGAAATAATGCTGTTAACGTTGAAGAGAAACAAGTCGATTTAGAAAGGAACTATTTCATACGTTAAAATCGTAATTGGTTTAGAACTAACGTGGTATGATTAAGAAATATTCGATATACACAGGAATAATATAAATGATTTGCGAAAGAGCTGATTGATTCGAAGATACTTTGATTAACTTTGAAATAGCAATTAGGTTGGATTTGGAAAATCGCTGGTGTGAATTATTTGCTTGGTACGTAAATTGCACATTTCATTTGTGATTGTTTTTGGCCGATTACACCGAAACGGTTTGGTTAATCGAAAAAACATTTCCAGTTTTAGAAAGCCCTGCCAAATTTCGAGAAAATGAAAAAAAAAATTGAATTAAACTTAATATTAAACAATACAGTCAACTACATTGTTATAGCATTTGCAATATATGAATATATAAATAAATTTAACAACATTTGACATACAGCTGCCTACGTCATAGACACTAAAGTAAATACATACCCAGTTATTCAGCCAAAACACCACCTGAATTTTCACCATCTGAATGAAATGGGGTGCGGCTAACTTCAAGCGACGGCGTTTATGCTGAATAACCCAATATGTAAGCACATCAAGTTTGTCATTCAAAGACCGAAGACATAATGGGGCATACACACATGAAAGCTAAAAACATTTTTTTAAACTAACTTTTGGATTTTTAGCATTGAAATTGTAGCCTACTCTAATCAAAGATTAATCAAGATCACAAGCCTGTGTATCTAGTATTCAAATAATTTTGAAAAATGACGAGAATCAAATTCTCCAAATATAAATTAAACATTTAATACCAGATCAGCAAAATCTCAATTGCACCATAAAAATAGAATCGCTTCAAAAATCTTTTCCTCGATACAAAATAAAGCGCCTATTTAAAATCAGTCCCCAGTTCTGAATCAAATTTCAAATATCTCCCAAGCCAATTTGCATTATCCCAAAATATATATTTTTTTCTCACCATCACCTCCCTATAACCATAGCTAAAGATTACGGCTGATCCAATACACAATTTACCCTATCTCAAAAAAATTTATACACACAAAACATTCCGCGTGAATTGACAAAGTGAGAAAAAAAGTCCAGGACGAAAAAAACCTTTAAAAAAAAGTAATTACATAATTAAACCAGTGGCGGATTTGTACGTCAAGTATCCATCCGGCCGCTTTCTTTCACCCTATGATAATAAAAAAAAAACAATGCGACAAACCTTGGACCCCGACGAACCTCGCCTTCTTCACTGTAACAGAAAGAGAAGAATTCGCATTATTATAAGATCTTTTTCTGATCGTATTATTGTCGTATCGCGTAATACAAATTTTTCAAGCACGATCAACGTATTACAACATATTTAACGTTCCTCGTATGAAAATATATGGACAAAAAATTATTATCGTATCCAATGACATTGATCGATCTGTTGAAACGACTGAACAATTTATTCGAGTTAGATTACCGATTAAGCACGTTCTAACAGACATTTTTTTAAATGCAATTTCATTCGGCTTCTCCCCAGAGTTTAATTTCAGCTGGATTCGTAATTCCCTGTACATTTACCACCACGCCCACCTACCCCTGTTATTAATCATGTCCTTTCGATTTTTTGTTATCACATGGCATTCAGCATGTATTTTTCTTCGTATCATTTATATTGCTTCTACTTATGTCGATGACGCCATTTTCTTTATTACACATTTCGTTACGCACGTAAGAATAAATTTTTCTTACATTTCTTTTTTGGGCTACAACGATAAAGCTATTTGCTTTGTAATCCAGTACCTCCTGTACACTCAGATTTATTTCTTAATTGACTATACAAGATTCCTTTCGTTAACACTATCAAATTTACTTTATTACATTACACACTAATTTTCCAACTACGAACCCTCCTGTATCCACTTAAAATTTAATATCGTAAAATTAACGTAATCCTTAAAAGCGATCATAACCTAATAATCGTGGCAGCCAACGTTTGTAACATATGTACTTATGCACACACGGCCTGTATATGTATATGTATATACTTTTTTTAATTTTATTCATCACCTGTATCCTACCGATTCAAATAATCCCGACGAGATTGATAGCACCTACTGTCTAGTAGGAAGTACTAATTAAAAGAATTTTCAGTGGGGTAATTAATTTTAATAATATTGATTAAATTATTTTTTTCGATCACTCAAGAAAATCCAGGAAACAAAGAAATTATTTTTCCTTCTTATTGCTTTAATACAATTTTTTATTGTCTTGTGATAACGATATTATTCTTGTTATCAATTAATTTTAATGGTCTTTCCTGTTAGGAAGTCGTTTATTTACGTTTCATGAATATCCACGAGGATAGAAAATCCAGTTAATTATTTGATTTGTTTCGATCATGAACTTTAATAATGCTAGACTTATTGGAAAATTCATCTATTGATTACATAGAGAAAATGAGGGTCGACAATTTTAATTAGAAGTCAGAGAAATCCGTATGCGCAGTGATAGAAGTTCATAGTACTTTAGAAACAGTTCGAATTTCTACCTCTGCTTCTAATCGTCGTATCATCATTACGACAACGCATTGTAATTACTATATTTCTTTCAATAGTTTTCCACGTGTTAAAGGTAAACTTTATCAATTTTATGTTTAGCCCTCCTGCCGAATTTGTCTCTAGATAAATTTTTAAAGAATTAAAAAAATCTACTAGATAATTATTGCTTGATAATTGATCATTAAAATTGATTAAACCAAGAGAAGAGCGACTTAAAGCTCTACTTTTGATCTATTCTATTCGTTTCAGTAGCACTACAATCGAGCTCCACAGTTTGATGTGTCACAGATCTCAGCTTGTAAATTATGTTCCTAGAGTTGTGTAGTTAAGGGTTAAAGGGAGGATAATATTCATTAGTTATCCGTCGGCCCCATTTTTTCCGAGTACTTATTGAAGAATTAAATCATTTGTAATTATTGTCCGAGACGTAGCATGACTTCGTAGAAACGATGGCGACAAGTCAGAAATAAATTCAAGCAAGACGCATCGCAATCTTCAATGTGTATAAACTATAGTTTATGCCTTATTCATATATGCATTACATAAAATTTCAATTCTTATTCCTCACGCATATCGTCACTTTTTTCATTTTAATTTTACGAGAAATTTATTTTGGGTCACGAAAATGGTCCTGGTTTCTTTGAATATTCCATATAAAAAAAGAAATTGCCTTTTACGAACTTTCGTAATCATAATGATCACGTATCACCGTCCCTGTCCATACCTAACCCATTTTTATAACTTTCATAATATTTGTTTGACATTTATGATTCCGACGCCTTCATGAAGAAATTAATGTCCCGCTGCTAATGTATAACGATATAAATATATACGTAGCTACAAATTGCCAATAGAAGACAAAAAAATATATGGAATACAAATAAAAATTACGACAAGAATAAAAGTATTAATAACCTTAAGCCACGTGCTTTCCATATAAAAGAATATGTGACGTCATCAGAAATTTCTTGAACTCGGAAACTGGTATGAAAATTTTGAGGAATAAAAAAAATGAACTTCACCCCAGCGTCTTGACGGAAGAGTGGACGCGAAAGAACACGAAGGAATTGAGGTCAAACATCCCTTAACACACTAACCCTTCTCCATCTTCATTGCAAGTTCCTCGCTATAAAATTTCAACAGAATTATTCGATACTTCGTTATTAAGCATTTTCATTCTTTCGTATCCCTTTTATATTTCTTCTTCGCTTTCTCGAATCAGCTCGCTGTCACATATATAAATACGTCTCGCTATGTTCCGGCATTTTATTCTTTCAACCTTCCAGATAAAGGTAAGTGCCACACGTCCACGAGTCTGCACGCAGACAGTCTTTGTACACGATTGCAATGTAAATTTTCATGACGGATTACAAGGATCCCTTCAACCACTCTCGAGGGCTACCCTTTTTGCACGGCCATAACATACTCTAAGGTCTAAGTATAGTAACAGATTACGAAAACAGGGAACCAAGCTATTTCGTGAGCATCGTTAAACACGTGTTATATAGAGACGATAGAAAATTCAATAATCTTTCAGTTACCTGTTGAAAGACATTCCCAGTCCTTGAAAAATGTAACATGCTTTCCCACCATATGACATTTTTATGGCACTTAAAGATGTGTATGACTAAACCAAGAAATCCATTCTTCGTTAATCTCTTTCAGCGTCTGGAATTACATAGAAACACGTGACTACACGTATACGAGCGCACTAGGGACTCGCAAGACACATCGTAAGTTGTCTATAACGGAAAAGAGAAACTTTACGATATCGCCGCGTGACGGTTATTGATCACCAATAATATTTTACCGGTCCACGTGTAATAGTCTTCTCTGCTCTATATGTCCTTCAAAGGTCACGAAGCATTCTGCGCGCTTGCATTTGCCTCCTACCTTCACCCCCCTCGCGCCGTCGTGCAATACGCCAGGCAATAGAATGTCTTGTCGGTAACGCTCGAACGATTACTAACACACAGAGACCACGTCGTCTAAGAATCCTGAAAGGCAAACGAGATTATTTCCCGAGATTGTTTCGTCTGCGAAGACTACTGAAATGTTCGAAATATAATTTTCCAAGCGATACGTATATTTTATCCACCCATCCATAAAGTCACGAGCTACATTCGAGAGACACGAGTAGTACAGTAAGAATCCATTTGGTGGCGCAGCGAGCGACAGTGGCGCTCTCTGTGGAACGAGAAAGAGAACGACGATGCAACGCAGCGTCAATGTCAACGGCAAAAAGAAAAGCAGCCTTAACGCTTGGCGTTACTCTTCCCCTCCTCTTTACCTTCGAGCGACTGGAAAACAATGGCTGCCCACGTGTCAATGTGGACGTGCCGTGAGTTCCTCCAACGTGGCGCCGTCGGGTACGAGACCAGTGAGGGACTATATTGTAGGTTATTGTACGCGAAAGTTGTTCGTGTGCTCGCGTATGTGAATACGTGTATAAGGATCGCATCGGGGATGGGAAATGGGGATGAGAAAACGGTTTCCAGCCTTGATTTTTATATGACACCCCTACTGAACGCCTGCGCATTTACACACAGGTATAGTATAGAGACGCACTTACGCGTACTACTCGTTGACGGCGTCATCCCTCTTGTCAATGTTGCGCTCTTTCGCCCCCCGTTACTACCTCTGCTATACTTTTTCATCCCTGATACACACACTTTCTCTTCTCCTGCGGCAGCGACCCTTCGAAAGCTATGGCGAATGGGTACACAACGGGAACTGTATTACGGCCGTGTTATTTATAGACTCTATATTAGAAGCAATATTCACGCGAAGCGAGTAACACGATATTTTATCGTTTCTTTGTCGCGAACTGGAGGGGATGATCAGCTTTCTTAAATCGACTCGCCGCCAAGGAATCATCCCTTGAGTATCAGCAAGGGATATAGTCTACCTCGAGCTTCTGCGTATTAATGTTTTGACGTTTTGCCATTTTCTTTTCCATATATAAAGAACCATCGCCGACGCTTGCTTTTCTTTCTTTAACCATCCCCTTCGCTTTACTGAGTTGCTGCCACCCTTACTATCACCGTCAGCACCATTGACGTGCCCTAGTACTAGTCTTTATTGCCAGTCCTCGATTGTGGTGGGTGTCATTGTGCGAAATGTGCAAAATGTGGGAAACGACTGCTTGAGGGGGCGGAGAGGTAAACGGAGGTATAATAAATTGTAAAAGTCATAAGGGATGAAAATCCATGTGTGAATGTAGAGAATGCACGGCTCACAGATTCGAAACTCGTCTACGCGTTAGCAGTAGCGAAAAGTATTAAACAATTCTTTTTTTTACTGTATTTAGGAAATTTTTTAATTCTGATAAATAATGATTCTTCTCAAAAAATAATTTTTTTATCTGCTTCATCGATAATGTGAAAAAAAATATTATTCTTGTACCTCGCGCGGAAATGGGCATAATTAATTATCCATCCACGTTGACGGTGCTTAACGAGCTTTTTTCGTTTCCCTTGATAATGTGAATCGCAGCGATTCGTAACGTGTGTACCACATGCTTATGTATGTACTATACATAGATCCAGAGCTGTTTTTAGCAAATAATACTTTTTAGATAATAATATCGATAAATTTACTTCGCGAATGAAATTTTTCGGACATACTTATCGATTCTTGTGGAAAACCAAAACCGATGTGGGAAACAATTTATGTATTTTACAGTAGCGTCAACATGCGTTCGGGGGCCCCGCGACATCATTTAAACGTTAGGTAATCGGCAATGAATTTTTCAAACGAGATACGATTGACTTTGATAAAATAAAAAAATAAAATTTTTCCCTCTCGGTTTACATTCATTTCTATAACCCTGTTCAAGCATTTTCATTGGTCGAAAATAATCGCGTGATCTTTCACGGCGACCTGATCACGGAAACTTTTGGTGCCGTCAAAGAGTAGAGACTGAATTTTGACTATATATCAGAAACGCACTTCACTGCGTATTAAATCAAACAATTCCTTCGCTGATAACATCGCCCCAGTCTGTTTCGCTATTCGACGATTCGATATTAAATTATTCGATCACGCACGAATCAGAAAAATATTGATTCCTAAATCGATAAACGATATAGAACATCGTGTTACATTATCCAACATACGAACTGACGTCGTATTAGGTAAATAAAATTTGACTACGATCAATGGTGAAATAAATGAAATTTATCCCACGTGTTATCATAAATAATTCACTACCTTTAATTCCTTCGCTCATAATTTTTTCACATTTATTTCCATTTTTTTCAAAATTCCATCAGCATTCTAACGTCATATTTTTCCTTATCCGATTAAAAATCCAGCCTGATACTAAAGACTACTAGAGCAGCGACAGATATAGATATACATGTATATAAATACATAGCCACAATTTGTTAACATAAGGGCAACAAAAAATTTCCTTATGTCAATTAAAATCTTGACTATTGCAATCACTTTTATCTCCCAAATTTCATCTTAAAATAATTTTGGCCACAGCATTTTTATCCATAATATTATATGTCAAATACTCCGCAGTGCTATTTCATGTCTATAATAAATTAAAAGTAACCCAATTCAATTTTCCATATTCTATTACTTTGATCATCGACAGGCTAGTACTTCAAATTTCAATTGCCGAATCCGAACGAATTAACCCAACGCAATAAAGAAGCAAACAATTTTTTTACCACTCATTACAGTATCCAATATAGATATGCTAAAAATGTCTCGTATATTTATATACTTGAAATACTTATAAAACATATTTTCCACTTCACTTAACATTAATTTCTTTTTCGTATAATCTTCCAAAAATTTCAGACAATCCCATCGTTAATATCAGTCGACTTGACACTTATTTTCTGCTTA
Organism: Trachelus stipa; assembly: GCA_036026315.1. NCBI lineage: Eukaryota > Metazoa > Arthropoda > Insecta > Hymenoptera > Cephidae > Trachelus > Trachelus stipa. The sequence goes on from JAYRCB010000815.1 coordinate 212,988, forward strand.
CTGTTTATCGCGATAACGTGCCCTTTGCTTTACGAATAAATTCGACCAGGTAATAGAGATGTGAATTGGCTGAGTGGGCGAAATGACGGGTAAATTGATGGGGGAGAAATTTACTTTGTGTGAACATAGCAAACACCGTCGGCACGCGACAGTTAAAACCGATCGGTTCTTAAACCTTCTCAGTCCTGATTCTCCAGCCGAAATAATTCCCCTCCCAAATGTTTGGATACCCCGGTATTAAGGTAGATCTGGAATTTCAGTGTCACAAAGAGCGAACGATAAACTTTGACCCAATCGAAACGTCTCGTATCTATAAATTCTATAGAATCCAAAGGATACGTCACAAAGGATCACTCGTTCACCTTTATTCGATATCCTTTGTCCGTCCATCTTTTTCCTCCATCTGTTTCAATCGTTTGACATTTAATTCTCTCGGAACCAATACAGGCGTTCTTCGGCAAAATCTCATAAACATCGTAGCGATCTAAGTTTAAAATCACATTTTTCTCAAATCAAATTACAATTTTCGAGACGAGCCTTCAATTAATTTTTTATTCTCTATACACCTCCCGTTTGACTTAAACAGAGTCGGTAGGTCGGGAAAGTTTCTGGGGGGTCGCGGAGCCAAAGAAATTCTGTCGAGGGTAGCTGAGGCGAAGGGTGAAGGAAGTTAAAGTTTTCACTACCCTTACCCAGCGAATTAGTTCGATCTGGAGTGGAAAAAGAGGAAATAAAAAAAGCAGCCAGACCTGTTTGGCCATTGCTATTGGTATACGTGTAGTTATAGGTGAATGCTAGGTACAACTACCCCTGCATCTAACCCTTCTATATCTAATGTAAGTATAAATAACCACCCCTGCTTCTGCCGTATCCACTAGTTAGGAAGTTATTTCAGTGGATACTGTCAACTTTCCAGGGAAGGCGGCAACTTTTTGCAATTTTCGAACAACCTGTTTTTCTTTTATAGCAGGCGATTCAATTATCCTGATACTCTACGATTTCATGAATAATCTCTCTGATGGATATAATGAAGATTCGATTCGCTGGTTAAATGTCATTTGAAATAAATCCAAGTAAATCTTGTCGCGATACTATGTATCATTTCGACGAGGGCCTAACGTCTCGCTTAACCAAATTGCTGGATTTACTTTTAACGGAATGTTCAAATCTTCAAGCCCCCTTTATGTAAGATCCATTATTTTGATTGGATCCTGGATCCGAGAATGAAATTTCGAGACATTAATCGTAAGACTTTTTTTTATGTCGTTAGATTTTCGTACAGAGATATTACAATTTGCGATATTTATTAATATTCTGACGATTCTGTGATAAAATTCGAATTTGCATGGTCATCGATTAATGAAAATTATTGGTATAGATTTTTTGAAATAACGATAGTCGCGCATCACGTGCAACGCTGTTCGGTACCAGCCATTATGCTTTTTTTTAATATACTTTCAAACGAGAAATTAAATATATATAAATTGTTTTCTTCTATTGTTCACAAGATATTTTTGAGACATCAAAATAATATGAGATAAAAATATAATTTTTTGGAAACCAAGTCAATTGACAGGTATATATTAGAATTTGTAATGTTATTAATTTTCCTTGATGATAATTTTTAATATAAAAAATTTATTTTGAAAAAAGTAATATTATTTTATTTTATTATACAACAGTGTGTGTAAAAAGTATACTCGTTATGAAATTAAGACTTTTAATTGGAAAATTAAATAAGTGCTGATATAAACATTGTATAGATCATTTTCCCAATGTTAATCCCAAGGTATCAACGATACACTCGCTTTCAAAATTATTCTCCTACAATGTTCCATCTACTTGAAATAATGACTTTACTCTTCTTGTATCTTTGAAGATGCTGAGGACCGTATTAGAGAAGAGCGAAGAAGATAATCTCTTTGCCACTGCCCGTGCGGTACAGTAGGTGATAAAATTTTAAGCATAATTAAAATTTTTAATTAAATAATTACAGAATTAAATACGGCATAAATAATTTGTATCATAAAATAAACCAAAGTAAATAAACAACATGTATAAAATGCAATTATCGTTGTATTCTTTAAATTAAAGTTAATATTAAGGGATCCCCGAACCTCTCGTTTACGTAAAAACATTTTAAAAAAAAAACGAGACAGACTTAAATATTTCATATTTAATATTACAGCGTTTTAACGAATCGAACTCACTTTCACTAAGGATATATAAAAATTATTCAAGAATTAAAACAAAAAAATTTTTCCTTACACGTTATTATTTTACACTTTCGTCACAGGGTCATTATACTGTTATCATTTGATTTACATAATTTTGAAAATTCTCAATTTTTTTGAAATACCATCAGAATCGTCTTACGAAATTCTGTTGAGTATCTAGATATTGCTGTCTTCAACATAAATTACGTGTACCGCGTTAAGGAGCGATAACAAAGTTTGAAACTAAGTATTAGGTAAACTTTATTATCCCGAATAGTTTCAACGCTTTTAATATCTAAGTGTGTCAACTTGCCATGGTATTTGACATTGAATATATATATATATTTTTTTCATCAGTTGGCACTGCAAGCTATTTATTATGTAACATAATTCTTTTGTATACATATAGTATGCAGGAAACATGACACACTTTTATGGATATATAAATTTTTTGTGTGTTTGTGTATCGATGTATGTCCTATATAAACATACGCAAAAAACAGTACTGTGTTAAATGTTGAACACTGCATTTAGTGATAGTAAAAAAAAGAATCGATGACACTCACTTTCAAAATTCAAACGTGCGAAATAACTTTGCATTTTTTATAAAGCGTTATCACTCCTCGAAAAAGAAGATTGTAGGCAAAAATAATATTTTCAATAGAAATTAATATTAAATTTATATAATTTATGCTTCATGTTGTGCATTATAAAATGATTCTGTATAACTATGTGCAATCTTTAATAAATAAAATAAAATTTCTGTTAATTTCCAAAATTATAAATTTTACTTCAGCTTGCCAAAGTCCACGTATTCTTCTTCGAACGAAACTATTAAGAATTATCGATGCGCTGCCTAACGAAGCATTTAAAAAAAATTTAATTGTCCGACAATTTTTTTTTAATTAAAAACTTATATTATACTCAAACAACTGTTAATTGCAAATATGCTACGTTGTAAGTAAAAACAAGGTAATTAGTTCGATAAAACCACAAACTATGTTCCCATGTTCGGGCTATCAGTAACGATCACGTAATTCTATCAGCTTTGTTGCTAGAATATAGGGAAGGGATACATAAGGGAGGTTCGATAATTCGATAAACCTGATGCACCACCTTGCATGCAATTAACCCCACGCCCTTCGTCCGATGCGAGTGACCTCACGGGAAAATCAGTAGCTAAAGGCCGAAGGGCTTCCACTTCACGTAAAGGTCGCAGCGTCAGTTCAGATTCAATTATCGACATCATTAATGGCCAACGAGTTGCGTCGATGTAAAAAGAGTAAAAAAAAAGAAGTCTGAGACACCATAAATTTTCCCGTGTTATTCCCTATGCTGTCTCGGACGCCATTCCCCTAGAATCAATTTTCAGTGCAATATTAACCAGCTTCTATAAATCGGTACAAAAATTAATAAAGTCTTGAACATCAAAAAAAAATTTATTTTAATGCGTTCGATGTTCAAAAATTAAATAAAAAAGTACAACGTGCAGTAATACGAAAAATTACAAGACTACCGAATTGATTTGGTAATAAAGCACAGATGTCAAATGAAATTCCAAAAACGATTTATCACCCTGAAAAAAAAAGTAAAAAGGAAAAGCGTGTGAGAGCAATGAGTCTATGATTAATGAAGTGATTTCGTAGTATGCGTGAAAATTGGAAAGGGGTACATTCCCTAGAGACATCGGGTGGGAGGGTCCAGGGGTAGGTCGGATGCTGGAGTGTACAGTTGATACTGATCTTTTTTTTTGAGTTCAAATATAATCATCCCTGGACGATTAATCCTTCACTAAAAATACTCCCGTCGAGTCATAGACACATCACCAATCTGATGGAGACAAGATGTCTCGGGTTAAGATCAAAGTCCTGAACTCTTTTTCGGTCTTCTCGGCAGAACGAGAACAGGATTTTTAAGTTCCGCTTCGGGTGAGAGCACGAAATAAATAGGCCCCAGGTCAAAATAGCAAGATCAGACTCATTGGGACCTATTTATGGTTGGATGAGACCTGGACCAGAGTAAGATGAAGGAAATCAGACCTAGGAGGACCGGAAGCAGTACTTGTGTTTTTATTCGGGTTATCGCTTATCAGCAGGATCCCCCCGCTATGGTATGGCGCGATGATCATCCCTTACGAGTGACCATGAGAAGACTGGCGATAACGATACGGAATTGAGACATTCTCTGGAAGGTGATAGCAAAATTTGAAAATACCTTAAATTAGAATATAAATTATAAGTCTGGCAAGTTCAGGTCCCGAGTATCCAAGTAAGCCGATATGTCCAAGATTGGTCATCTGATCATGAGTCGGTTTACGACTCGACAGAGATCTGATCTTCGGCATCCTTATTAGAGATCGCAAGATCAGGAGTCGGTTCGCGACTCAACACAGATTTCGCAGCTTCCGGAAGTTCGATCGAGGAGCCAAATAAAATTAGAACTTTCGTATTCGCGGATGTAAAGCCGGAAGTCACGTGATCAAGAGTCGGATCGTGATTCATCAAAGACCAGGTCGTATCTCCTGGATTCATCTTTAGGGGACCTAGTCTATCGAAAGATCTCATCAATTGAACTCTGATCGAAAGCGAATTCATCCCTAGCGCAAATTGTATTATGAAAATCAAGGACCTGACCAGATCCTGACTTGATCTGCGTTGACTTATTGGGGTCCTAGACAGGACCCTGGACTAATGGAACGAAATTTGTATCAGGGATATTTTGATCGATTACACTTTTTGGGAGTGTTGTGGGACATCGCATTATATTTTTTTTTACTGGTACTTTACATTATATTCTGTTCATGGTTCATTGTCAACTGTCCACTCGGCAATACTTTGTTCCTATACTTATTGCTTCCCTCCTCTTTCGCCTCGGGTTGAATCTTATGTTGTTTCGCAGTTTTCGCTTCGAACGGATTTATCATCGATACTTCCTGAGTTGAATTTTCCATTGGAAAACGCAATCAGAGCCATAAGGTATCCTGAAGCAGTACTTATTTTTTGGCTCAGATTACCATACTTGGTTTGAAAATACAAAATACTCTATTTATAAAAAACAAAACGTAGAAGATAACGTGGTTGAGACCTTGCTGTACTCATCTTTGTCATATTTAATTTTCTGCACCCAACTTGGCCACATTGTAATGCAAATTTAGCTTTTGCGTTTTCGATGGCTTTAAGTAACGAATTTTGAGTTTTTTTTTTCATAAAGTTAAACCAGGTCCAAGCGACTTAAAAGGGATACACAGGGAAATAAAAAATCGCTAGTACAAATTTGTACTAGGGTCAAAAATTGTTGCTTTCCTATTTGCGAATATTTACACAGGATTTTGACTCCTTGTACAGTCAATGTATTTTCCAAAATTATGTAAAAATTTTTTTTAACGTTTATACAAAATATCTTAAAGTCCAAAATAGAGTTACAGTCTGTCTGTCAAATCATGGACCACTCGAGTAATATCGCATGTTCGAGCTTTGATAAAATTCAGTTTCTCCCTACGAAGGTCCCATAGGGTCGAGGAGCATAGTGGCTGAGCACCTATTTAGCCATTCACCCTTGCAAAACCTTGTCCAGCTGCGAAGGGGAGTCTCAATGCCCTGCAAGACTAGCGTAATAGTAGATCGGTATACGAGGTAGCCGACTAAAGGTAGTATAGCAGAACCGATCAAAGCGGACCGAAGTTCATTCCACTCGAGTCGTCCCAAGCCGTTTATGCTAAACCACTGAATTCGTAGTCCCAAAAAGGCACCAAAGGAATCATGATTTCCTACGAGTTTTCATCGATTTGATCGACTGGCAATGCGTGACTAGCCTCCTCCTTTCCCCAGCTTCCCCTCGACGCTACCCACGCCCACTATCCCTCCCAAGGATTTAACGGATCAGGCTAGGATTAGATTCACGACAATTAACATTACAAAGGAATCCGTTACTATGACGTTCCTTTGACTTTGAACAAGACTTACAATTTGATTGAGTTACGATAATTCGAATGACCGTTTTTACGAAAATTCATTGTCTGTCAAAAAAACTCAACGACGCGAGAGCCTTCAGAGCGTTGAATTCGTCGCGTAACGAGCGCTTGAAACTGATTGTTGCCATTATTGTCGCGATCCGTCTCCATTAAGCGTACCGGTATTTCGCGACTGAGGACAGCGTGGTTAAAAAAAAAAAGGAGAAAATTATTCAAAATTGTATCCATATTGAGAATACCGATATTTATTTTTATCATGTCATTAAAAAAAAATTTCATAATCGTCTAACGAGTCAACGCCATATTCGTATAATTTTATGCTTCCAACCTGAACTACTTATATATCACCCATTGAATATCTCTCGAAAAGTAAAGACGCTCTGATGCGCGACAATTAATTGTGAACCTTTAGGAAAGAGCAATCTACGAAAAAAAAATTATTATCCAGATTTATGGGATTCGTATACGTTCCGTCGCGGAAATTGTAATTTCTTAGCAAGAACGGCAGCAGCAACTTTTCAGATAGGAAGCAGACGTTGACCTGAGTGAACCAGAGTACTGGATGGCAATTACCGCTTGTATATCTTTGCCGGTCGATTTTGCGAGTGCAAGTGCGAATACGACTACGTGTATGTATATATATATTTGCGTACCTCAATGCGAGTTCACGATATCGTGTACATCGGTAGCCAGGTAAATATTGAGTGTGGGGTGTTGAGTGGGGGGTGGGTGGTTCTCGGGGGTCGAGTAGAAAGAGAGCTAAAGGAGCAGAAGAGTGGGAGGAGGGCATGACCCCGCTCGCTGAGGTCAACCGTTGCACTACGCTCGTAGCAGCTTCTAGTGATAGTCATGACTTGATATATGCACGAATGTACGTAGCTTTACATATTAAGTTGAACAGACGCAGGCAGGCGCAGTTGCGTTTATGTGAATTCGTTGATGTGTGGATTTAAAGATTTACGTCAATCCTGTTATAAAGATATATCATATCCACTGAGCTATATATATACGTACAGTCCAGCGACTGGATATGGTGTATACGTGGATATTTATGAATAAGTAATCTAACCTTTCTTGGTATCATGTCATATTTTAGGCAGTTGCTTTTTTTTTGTCACTAGGATTTCTCGTGTTATTCGAGTAATCTACTAAGTACTGACAAAGAATACTGCGAGTCCATGACGTCAGGATTGGTACGTATTATCCTGGCACGTTTGCAAGACTTTCAAATGCTACGTCTTAATTGTACTGTTGCCTTGGGCAATGTCGGGCAATTATAGGAATGTTCATTTTATCCTGGTACTGGATACAGTTGAAAAACGGAAATTACCTTGTTTGTTGATCTACGTTAATTATATGAAGATCAATGGTTTCCTTGGGTCTGGTTAAAGAAATATTTTTTTTTATTTATTTGGTAGCATCGCGAATTGTACATTGAAATGTTTTGGAACAGTTAAACGGTTTAATTTATTTAAATTGTGAATGCGCGTAGTCGGGAATAACTTTTATTCGCCGGCGAATGTCACGTGCGCGAGATAATTAACGAGAATGGAAAACTGTTTCCGATAGATTTCCGATTAGAGATACATGGGAGTGACGTCACCGGAAAGGTTTACCTAACCTCTTCCGGTAGACGCAGGGATCTAGTCGAAAAGATTCTGATTAAGAAAAAGGTTTGATTACTCACCAGTTACGCTGAGCAGCGACATGTTGCCGGTCCCAAAGTCAGGAAAAGTACCAAGTACCGTTGTTGGCTGAGAGAAAGATGATGAGACAAAGAGAGAGAGAGAGAGAGAGAGAGAGAGAGAGAGAGAGAAAAAGAGTGAATGAGAAAGAGAGAGAGGTATGTATAAATAAAAAAGACAGTGAGAAGGAGAAAGAGAAGACTAAGACAAAGTACACTCTTGAAAAACTTTGCTAGGCGAAAGCAACGTCGTTGGCACAGAAAAGCACACTGTTGAGATTTCTGTATATTCAGATGTCAGAAATCTCGCCTCTTTCCGGTATAACACGTACACGTTGTACACGAGATCAGCACAAGCAACCGTGAGTCTTACGTCTTTCTAAATTCCTATATTGTTCATCGATCGAGAAACCTGAGCAGTTTGGTTAGGATCGCGTGCACACGATGCGTCCAGTGCGTCCGGTACTTTCGAAGCATTCGGAACGTAAGTGGAGATGGCGTTGTAATATTGAAGAAAAAGATGTGACAGAGAACAAGGATAAAGAGGGGATCAAAGTTTGTTACAAAGGATGGAGAAAAAGAGGGAAAGATGCTCTCGAGCGTCTTTTAAGGACGCAAGATACTCGCGAGCTCGATCCTCGCGATTTCTAGCGTTTTGAGGTTAAGGACGAACGCGTGTCGCGTCGGCGAGTCCAGCACAGAGACGAGAAAACGCGTCGAGATTTAATTCTCGAGTTGCGAGAGATCTCTGCTTATCACGGATCGCAGATAGGGTCACGATAACGGAGAGTACTATGTTGAGTTCACACTTGTGTTGCATCGACTCGGTAAGGCTTTGGTCACGCGCAACGGCACAGACCCGTGCAGCAACGCCGTCCGTAACTGCGGTCTCGTTTACGGCCAGCGAGAAGGATGCACCCCTGATGCGGTACCGAGAAGGAACCACCGCCACTCCTGATGCTGTTGCTGTTTCCGATGCTGTTGCTGCTCCCGTCGTACAGCGCCGTCAACCCGGATAACATCCTCCAGGACTCTCTCGAATCGAGAACGGGTGGATTCCCGCAGGATCTACCAACCACCGCTACCACTCGAGATCTTTCTACGGTTATCATATTAGCGTGCACCCACGTCTTCCTCCAGCTCCTTCGACGCCTCCACCTTTGACTTCCTCCTTTCCACTTCCTAGAGCTGGTTCACGTCACGCTTCGTCACGAGAGAGCCGCACTCCGTGTCACCCTTGCACTACGCGACACGCGCATTTCCCGGGACGCGTTTACGCTGAACCACGTCGACGGAGATTATGACAATAATCGCTACGAGCACAACACCGGCGACGGCGACGACAACGACGACGACGACGACGACTTTCTCGTGAAATTAGACGACGAGGACAACGAGGATTATTACCACGACAGTGTAACCAAAACGCGGACGACGGTGATTTGCGGAATCTATGCCAGGTAACTCCCGTTTCTCCGGTACTTCTTTTTCTCTTATTCTTGATTCACTACGGGTTCAACTCCTCGATGAAACTGTTACTTGCGAGCTTACGCGGACTGCCCGACGTCGAGCACTGTGCGGACGGAGACGCCTCCGACACGCCGCCGCCATCTTGCTACGTCAACGGCGCCCCACAGCGACGACGCCCCCGAAAACGCTCGACGGATTTCACGGAAGTACCCGAAGGGTAACCGTCCTCCTCCACCACTCTCTACCGCCGTTTCTCCTATATATATATATATATATAACGACACTACTCTATCGAGCTTTTCACTTCGAAACTCCTCTTCCAGACGTCGGCGAACGGTTTGTGCAATCGTTCGATTTGCTTTCTGCAATCTCTAACGTTCTTACCGGCATCTGGACAAAGCTTTTCCGATTACTTCCTTCAGCTTCTGGTTATTACTGCTACGTCGATTATCCGATGACCCAACTTCCGTCACGTTCCGTTCTGTTCTCGCGTTCCGGCTATAAGTTATACGGAATACCACTACCATTGCCACGTTAGACCCATTAACGATCCGATCTTTAATTTCATTTCTATTCTCGTTATAGGTAGTCCACTGAAATTTTTCAACAAAGTCTAAACTCAGTTCCAACATTCTTTTATATATATATGCCTAAAGTGATCCTGCTCTCGTTTCATAGTTTATTCAAAAGTCACTTCGTACAACTCGTAGACGCACCTCTGTGTCGCGTGAGGCGTAACCGTATTATTTACGAAAATAAACCATTCGAGAATCACACGCAATGCAAACGATTCCCTCTGGATTTAATAATCGTAAAAACTTTTTCAAATGAATTGACCCGTACAATGTTTTTTACATGAGCATTACGAAACAGTCCACAGTTATTACAGTTTAATACTGATCGTTTCAGATCACCTCTCGATCCACAGAATTCTACGTTGTAAGCCATAAAACAATGATACCTCTAAATTTAATGTCGGACAGTAGCTATAGATATATTTTAACTTTGCGCCTGCTGTTCGGCCTGCCCAGTCTCGACTCGTACTACTCAATGTCCGTTACGTCTGATTCACTCTTGTACTCTACTACTCGTGTCTTATTATAGCTACTCGCATAGCTATCGTCTACTGGGAAATATAGTAGGATCGAAAAAATAATTATAATTCGCGGAAGTCACTAGTTCCTATGGACGCTATACTAAGGGAATCATACAAAAATAGAATACGAGGAATCGTTTATGACGGTCTTTATTGATATTCAATTTGTGTGGCACTTCGTGGATTTTCGTCAGTTACCCAGTAGCGTGATGACTCATTCATTTTATTCATCGGAAACTTCTCAGAACTTCATTCTACCAAGTTGAAACTATCGCTGATTTAGCCACCTTCGCTACAGTCGAACCGCGAATTTCTTTTTAATGGAAAGTTCCTCTCTTCTTGCAAGTCATTCTTTGGCAAGGTTCTCAAGCTTTTTTTTTTGGTTATGTCTGTACCTTCACTGGGAACCTTCCACGACATATTTAAAGCTTTATTCGTAAGTGACGCGTGTACCCTTTGAGACATTTTTTAAATACATTTAAGTATACGTGCTCAGGGTTGATTTTCCTCAGAAATTTATTTCTGATTGTCGCTTTTTTCTTTGTCAACCAACGAATTAAAAGGGTCTCACCTGGAGGTTAAGGGTTAGTCACGTGTCTCTCGTATAATGAGCGTAAGTCAAGTTGTTTGGTCGATGAATTCCTCGGCGACTGGAACGCTGTGGCTTCTTGCAATAGACTTTGAAATCGGATAGAATGCGTTTTTTTTTTGTAGAAAGATTTTGTAATTAAGCTCGTGGAATTTTCCAAATAATTTTATTAATTTAATTACCTGTATGAATTAATATTTTTTCGTTTTTTCTTTTTAATTTATTCAATTTACCTGGCTCTTCGACTTGTAGAAGGTACGTTATTTAGGTCAGAAAATACAAAGTACGGATACTGATGAACAACTAGACTGTTATTCCTTTTTCACTTTACCGCAGGAAGTAAAGTAACATTTTTTAGCATGTCTTTAGCACACTATGTTTATTAAGTGATTTTAATTTTTCTCCTGTTTAAAAGGGCTGACTCACGATTAGTTATTTAGCCAGGACATTTTAAAAAAGGAATAATATCCTTTTCATTTAATAGCGTCTACCCAATTTTTCACGAAGTATCGTTATAATTAAATTTAAAAATTTCTTTATTTTTTAAACTTTTATTCTAAACTAATTCATTTCCTACACTACGTACAGATATATCAAAATAAGCCATTAAGCCATTCAGTTCACAATATAAAAATTTCAAAAAAATTTGTTTTCGTACCGAGATTTATTTTCAAAATAAACCAACTTCACGTCGCAACATAAATTTACCTTATATCCCTGACTAACGTACGTAATATTAAATATGATAGAAACCTGCACCCACGTATTAAAAGGAGCCCAAAAATGTCTACAAGAATAATTTCTTTCATAGAATTTGTAACATCACTTTTTTTGAAGCAATTTATACATTTATTTTACGTAAGCGACAGTGAGCGATGGACTCTGTTGACTGACTTTACCGACTTCATTTCGTTCAAGCCAGCTGTGAGCGATATTAAAATATATATAGCTGTATTTTCGTTTTAAGTACAAAGATCAACCACCAGTAACGCAGCATTTAGATAATAAAAAAATGAGTTCTCACAAATCTACAGTAAAAATATATTTAGTACCATTTCCATGCTAGTAAAAATCTGCAGGAATAAAAATTCTCGAAAAATAAATTCTACGATACATAATAATAGAGTAAAATAGTTCTATCGATAGTATATAAAAAAAAATTTATTTCGAACAATCTCTATTTTTTCTTTGTCGTCAAGATCGCATAGGGCAAAGTCGAAGCAAAGTTCGAGTATTATCGATTAATATACTCGACATTTGCCTTACAGATTTTCACTGCCTGAGGATCAACCTGATCGTGTATGTAAATCACTGCTCGTACTCGTTACTCGTATTAAGTGTGAATTGACTTCCGGTTAATCGAGTGACTCGTAATTTTGTGTTAAGCAAAGGTATTTCCGTGTTGGGAAACAACGAGGACCAATAAGAAAAAAGATAAGACTTGAAAGGCCGTAAGAGAGGTAAAACATCAGTAGCGATCTGGAGATAAGTAATGAGAGAGATGAATAAGAAGGAAGAAAAATTTGAGGAGGTAAGGAAAAAAGAAAATTGTGTGAAAAAAAAGTTGCGTTTTAAAATGACAACGTTATGGCGCGTTCACTGCGTTAACAATGACACAGACAGTTTTATAGGCCGTTTTTAGAAATACTCGTGGATTCATTTTCTACTTGCTTGTCTATGGCAATAAAGCAGATGGGAGTGTCTGAGAGGACTTGTCATTTTTTTAGCACACGAAAACTGGCTAAGTTTACGGTTCGCACGAATATTTCGCGAGATCTCACTTTTGGGAGTAATTAATGTTGACGTGCTAATTAGACGTAATCGCACGCGAGGAGACTCGAGATTGATGGGCTGCATCGAGAGGAACAAACAACCAGAGGGTAACTGTTGCGCCGTTACTAAAAATCCAAAAGTATATTTATGCTTGTAATAAGAAAAATATGAATAAAAAAAAATATGAAAAATATATTTTCCACGTTTTTATTTCATCATCCTTAAAACCAAATTCCTACAGCTTTGTCAAATAATATTTAATTTGACTTTTTGATTTGTCCACTACGTTGCAGATGCTACTATCAAATTTTTTTTCATTAGGATTATTTTCTATCATTCGTAATTAAATGTGCCATGCAATTTTGAAAAATTCAATAAAGCCCCAAAACTTCGAAAGTTTATTTAGCCCATTTGTTATTTCAATATATACCACTAGATATTAAAAAATTATCAAAAAGCTTCGATTAAGCCTCACAAATTTGGTCACCATAATTCCCACGCAAATGTTTACTTCAATAAAATTTTTTTTTTTCGATTTCATCCTTATGCACAACATGGCACTAGGAGTCCCTCTTAAATCAGAGAGATAAAATCTTTTAAGTTATAAAATCATAATGTTTACACTATCTTTATCCTTACGTCGCTATATACTCATACGTAAATATTATTTAATTTAATAATAAATATATATATTTATTTAACATAAACTTCGTGACTTTGATAATAAGACTGAAAAAAGAATATAAATAGAAGCAAAGCAATAAAATAGAATTACGCTAAATTTCATATTCCATTTTTCATGATTTTAAAAATGATCTCCCTCATTACAAATACGCTTACCATATACAGATATACAATTGTATACGGTTTTCATAAGCACGTAAGTAAAGCTTCAGCAAACATGAGCGTTACCATTGTTTGAGTTTTACATTCTGTATTCACTTCAGGCGTATTCTTCATACTTTATGAAAGTCAGGCATTGAGCTTCTTTTTTTTATACATTTTCAAATCAGCATATTTCTAGGACGATAAATGTCACACGAAAACCGAATTTATACAAAAAGACAATTCCATACCAACATTTTATCCCATTAATCAGCGCATAGCAAAAAATCAATTAAAAAAGATCTCCACTGATTAAATGAAGTCTAAACATAACAAGTAATTAAATAGATACGATTATCATTCGAATATATAGATATAACATAATAAAACTTTGAAATAATTTTTTAAGAACAAAAAAACTCAAATAGCACACCCAGTTATTTTTTCATTTTGACCTCATTTTTGGGTTTAAAAAGCATGTTTCTCTGTCTTGAAAAAAAAGAGTATCTGCCCATTTGAGAGTTAAATCCGAAACACACTTTTCCCACGTGACGCCTGGTTTTGATATTCAGATAGAAGTGCGAGAAAGATAGAAAATGCATATACATATATACCACGTACAATGAAAATATCGCCAAGCTTGGCGTCGCGTGGAACCAGTGTGTTCCCGCCTTTAAGTATATACATATATGGATCATATGCCGAGCGAAGCAAAGTGTACGAGCAGTTGCAGCTGTATTGATCAGACAGGGTAGTCGTTCCATAAATGTAGGTACAGAGTGGCAAACGCAATATCGACCTCCATTACATATTAATTATTAATAATACCTAATAGTACTTGAATTTTATTAAAAAATTGTTCTGCTTCAAAATGGAACAAGCACCCGCTTAAGGAATAAAGGATATAGAAATTAAAATTTGATAAGATCTACATATATAGGCCGTAAGAAAAATGAATAAAAACAGAAGATTGTCAGCTATTACAGAATCAAGGGTCATCGATAGACGTGCTCCCCTCCTGTCAAAAATCCCTCCCTTTGCTTGGCCAGTTCCTCCACCCACACATAACCTCTTCTGGCAGGAGCTTGATGACCTGCGAGGCACTTCGCCAAACATACTCCAAGATTTCTAGATAGCAGACAGAGAAACAAGAAGAATAAAAGGAAAATACAGAGACAACAATCTGACCGCCTTACCTCATATGTTAAAATCAATGTTTATCTTCCATAAATCTTTAATCCATTTCCCACGCCTAGATACGCAGATACTTTCATTCTCTGAGGGATATAAATATTTAAAAATTTTTGTAAATTAAAAAAACGTACTCTGGTAAATTCTTAGAGTATAGACTTACTTAGAGTTTATCCTCCAGTATGAATTCTTGGGTGTTCAACATCTAATGGAGATTTTTTATCGCCAAAGTAAGGTTGACTCTACTGGAGGGCTAGTCATGTTTATTCTTTTTAGTGGTAGACCCACAACCTAACCTCAACTGCGAGAGCCGAGGAGATATTTGAAAATAATAATTTCTGCAGAACCCATACAGCTTGTGACAATATAGATACTTCAGAAGGGTCGACTCAGGTATAAAACCGCCGAAGCCTTTAGGAATGCGGAATGGATGACGTCCTAGGAAGTAACCATTGTCAGTGCTTGGAGCATTCGTCACCATAGGATGTTCTAAAATCGATTGGAGTTACAAGCCTGTTTTCTATCTTTGTCTATTCCTCCATCTTACTTACTCATTTACTTCCTTCAGCTTTCTCGGTCTTTTTCCTTCTTTCGTCTTTTGTTCTACTTTCCTATATGGCTATCCTCGTTCGTGTGGTACCACTTCCTGCCAAAGTTATTTTATCTTATGGTTCTTCACGGCTTAGTTGTTATCACTGCAGGAGTTGCTGTAAACTTTGAATCTGGAAACATGCTAAATATGGATGTTATGAATACATGGTTCTAATTATAGATAAGTAGAAGATTAAGGAAGGGTTTAATATATAGAATTCCAGTAATTATCATAAATTTTTGTTACTCAAGATATATGCGGATTCTGAATAAATTTTGAAAATTAATCTTGGAGATTTGATCAAACTAAATTCGTGACAAACGAATTTTGGAGATTAAGAGTATGGTGTTGTTTAATCGTATGGTGAATTTTAAGATTTTGAAGGAAATTATAAAATTAACATTTCTTTGAGTATTTATACATTATTTTTTTGAATAAGGTAGCATTTTGGTTTCGTATTTTGCTACAATTTGAGTACAGACATTGGTATTATCAATTTAGTTTATCTATAGTCGCTGCATTACCGACTAACAATAAGTATATATTTAGTTAAGGTTTAAGAATGGATCTCATCATTAATTTTTTCCGCAAATTGAACTCTTAAGAAATTCTAATGTTTGGATCGATTTTTTTAACGAGGAGAAAAGGGTGCTTTATAAATTTTTAATAAACATTTGATCCAAATTTTGTTGTATAAATTTCTAATAAACAAAATAATAGTAATTTTTTCATAAAATAATCAATGTATAAAAATTATATTACTATGTTTCAAAAATATATTATATATATATTTAATTATATGAAATTCTTTGTCAACCAGTTTAAACAATAATTCAGTGAAATATTAGAAATAGGCAAAAGCACGTAAAAAATAATACTGCACCTTTTTAATTTTTAAATATATATTTCATCAACATGCAGTGTGTGGTTAAGAATTCTTTAAGATACCCTAATAAAAGCTATAGTATTTGACAATAAAAGAATAATTTATTGAATAATGAACCTTTACTATTTAAGGGAAGATAGTAAAACTGAAAAATGGCAAAGTTTCTCTGTGTTCGTATGGTATGTATAGATTCATGTAGTTGCTGTGATAAACTCTTCAAAGCTGATTTTACGTTCGATCCCGCGTCCCATTGAGACCTACGTACACGGCATTGTTTCGTAGGCATTCTATTCTTAGACTATACGACTTTATCGACGGCATTATAGAAAGCAACTGTTATTTTCGTGTTTCTCCTAATTTTCTTTACTTGGATAAGTTTTTTCTTCCAAATTACCACAAATTTCCCAGGCTCTTACGTTTAACTTTAATCTTATAACTTTGCGTTAAACAAAAAGATCAATAATATTAATTACATTAAAAAACAACCTCAGCTCTATGCTGAAAGTATTCATATGAACATATTATATAGAAAACAACCTCAGGTGTATACTGAAAGTATTTATATAAACATATTATATAAAAAGTCTTTATAACAGCCTTGCAAATCTTTCAAAACTGTTTTTAGTGTCATCAAATGACTTATCATTATATTTTGCATTAGAAAAATTTCTTTAAAATTAAACCAGAGGTACTATAAATAAGAGATTTAAGAAAAAAATGCCTTACGTGTAGTGCAAAATCCGAATGATTCCTTCGGCAAATGTAGTCAAATACCGACGGTCGCACTTTGTAGGTAAGAAAAAAGTAGGTAATGGTAGGTTATGAGAATAACAAGCAAGCTACACAGATGCCGCTAAAACCGTAACTAACTGTTGTATGGACGAAGAGGTTCGAAGGGGATACGTTGAGTGAACGAATAAGGAAAGAGCAGACAGAGCGCCGTCTCGTCAGAGTCTATGCTCTCCAGCTCCATCGATGGTTGTGCTCGCGGTCGATCACGTGGTGAGGAAGCTTGGACCAATCATAGGCCAAGGCAGTACCACGTGATCACGGAAATCGAAATGGTGGACGTATCGGGACGCAGGATTCCGAGAGGAGTCGAAGGACGATAACTGGGCAAGGGCCTAGCCGTCAGCCGTCAGCCGTGTCATCGGTGATCGGTTCACGAAAATGATCAACCGGTTTGATAACGTACGTATGCGTTTGTCGGCGCATTGCGTGAGTGATTATCAGAAAGTTTAACCGAGTGTCAAACTGACGGGCTCTCCGTATTGCAAACAATTCTCTACGTGCGAAAACGGCTAAAGAGGAAGAGATAGACGAAGTGAGATAAAGAGAGAGAGAAAGAGAGGGAGCGAGCAAGAGAGGGAGAGGAAGAGAGAGAGAGAGAGCAAGTAAGAAAGAAAGGAAGAAAGAAAGACGGGTACGCGAGCACGAAGCGCGCGTTTACATCTCGTGGCGTGTCTTGCGACAGTACTCCAAACGAGGAACAGGTACTGACTGTGCGAATGCGAAGAAACAAGAAAACGGGGACAGATAGCAGATCGTGTTGGGGGTTGGGCCCGTGAGGCATGCCCTAGTCCCGAAGGAGCTCTCTTTGTGCCACGGATACGATGTTAGGCGTTATACTTTCAACTTTAAACGAGTTTCTTTAAGGTAGGAAGATTCTCCCTGGTATAACCCAAGTATCTCTTGTGTATTTTCCTTTTGTGCTGACGTTTGTCTCTGTATTCGATAGAATTCCTTGACTTAGGTCCGGTTTAGTGTTGACGTTCACACGAGCAAGAACCCCGCGATCTACCTGATTGGTCGGTGTTTCTGTTCTTGCGATCTTCCGCCAATCGGCACACCTCGGTTTTCTCATCAGCGCCTGAATGTCAGTCGTGGTCCAGGGTTGTCGCTGTTTCTTATTTCCGATTTCGAGTATGTCACGGATACAGTTACCGCGAGTATCGCTTAAAATTCTTCCATACTGGGAACCTCAGTCAAAGTATTTTCTCGAGGTGTTCTTGGATGAGCATATCTTTTGCATAACGTACATGTAAACATTCTGTAAGTTTCCTCAGCAGAGAACTAGAAGCTACCGCTTTTCTCCCATAAGATCTTTATTGTCTTCATCATTTCCTAAAAAACCATCCTTTCATTGGTTTCAGTAATTCTCGAAAGAAATGTTATTGGTTCTGCAGTAAGAGTTAACTTTTTATGTAGCATTTATGAAAGTAAACTGGAGTACTTCATTGCTTTGATTTTAATGCATCGTAGAAAAGTTTGACATTTTATATTATCAGTATCTATTTTTGCAAAGTATTCTTGTAGTATTCGCTCCAAATGTCATAATAACTTGATAAATATGACGGTATTTAATTAGTGCCAATGCCAACTAATAATAATGTTTTGGTTATCGAGGCTTATTGATGTCTAGTTTATTATATTGACTACTGTTGCTACGATTACATCTTGCGGTATTATATTGCTAGTGAAATCATGTTTATGCTGTATCTAAATCTAGAAGGCAGCTTGATCAAAATAAATGTTGGCTCTTTTCCAAATGAATTTACATAGAAGTCCTTAGAAGCACGATATCATCAACTAGTTACCACATGTATCATGTTTCAAAATTATGGCTCTTAACCAAACAGATCAGTATATATCTGTTTGTCTATGTAATAAGTTAATATAGTTGAATGTTACATATATTTTTATTGATTATTTTGGTTTTTGTATTTCAGATAACAATCTCTGACAAATGCTTTAATGGACATGCAATTGCACTAGTTCAGAATGGTATGAGAGCTGCGTGTAGTAGTGAAAATTGTAGCAACATATTGAAAAGAATATGTGAAAAGACAATCTATCTGTCAGAAAATGGATATTTCTGTGTCCTAGTGAGAAAACTAAGTTGCTGCTTGTTTAACAAGCAAATAAACAACCCACCCATAGTTTCAAACTGTTGCACACAAACTTTGTGATAATAATAACAGTTCACAAGCTTGTTCTCATGGATTTTCCATGTTCAATGCTGATTGTGTCACACTTACTTAAATAGAGGATCGTTTAACTTTAAAAGCAATAGCGGATCTTTGACTAATAGCACTAGATTTACATGTAATTTAACCAATGAAATTAGGTGCAGGTATTAATCAAAAGGTGCAATAGTATATGATATTCTTTCGTATTGGCATGAACCTCAATTGCAAAGTTAAATAATACTTGATAAATACTGAACAATATATAAATGGTGCATAATAAGAAATGGAAAATGAGATATTAGCATCATATATCAAATTAAATTGTTGCTTAAATCTGATGAAAGTAACAAAACGTTTAAACGAAAATCACCATTAATAAGTTTTCAAATTCAATCTTGGCGATAAAAATAATTTCGTGATATACAAGCAATGATGAAGCTGAAGCATTAAAAGTTCTTTAATAATATTTGTAAAAGATATTTCAAGTATTTTCATCATTCAGTGTATGTTATGTCATAGCGAAGAGAGGAAGAGAAAGAAGGAGCTGTATTCAAATTTTTCATGGACGACAGAAGAGAGAATTATTAACCCTAAGAAGGATAAGGTCAGTTTAACTATGTACATACTTTAAACATATTATTATCTGCTCTCCATACGCTGTTTTCAGTTAGTTTAATTTTATTTTAATTTTTAAGTGCTCGTGTGAATTAAATTATAATGGGGTTCGCAAGCACTTCAATGAACAATTAACTTACATTTAATATACTTCCTACTATACTTTTGTTGAAATATCATTGTTTATGTATTAATGAAACATCCAAGGCAGTAAAGCTTGCTAAATATTATAGTAGAAACAATCACTGATACACAGAATTGAACTTCGAAATCTATAAACATGTATTTAAGCAAGATGAAAATTTTAAAAAATTTGAAATTGAATACATTTGGAAGTATTTCACGTTTTATGATTATTTTTCAAAAAGATATTTGTATTTTAAGGGTTCGAAGCATGGTACTTCCTAACGTAAAAGAAAATAATTCATAATAAGTGCACACAAGACAATATCTCGTATCTATTTTTCTTGAAAATTTTTTGGTCTAATCAAGTAATTGTTTACGTTCTCAGGGTTAGGAGACATGGACAATAGTGGTTCAGGAGTAGTGCAGGTATTCGTGGGTGAGTGGAGCCCTGAATACGAGGCACTATCTATCAAGGCCACTAAGCAGACGTCTTCAGCGGAAATAGTAGAATGTATCATCGAGAGGCTAGCATTGGTAGACGCTACTCTTTCCAATGGTTACGAATTGGCAGAGGTCGTTGGCAACTCCGTTGGACAGGAGTGCAAGGAAAGAAGACTTGGTCCCACGGAGTGTCCTGTAGCACTCATGTTACTCTGGCCAAAAAACGCTGCACAGCAAGAATACTACAGGTAAAGAATAAGTCTTTTTTTTCTAAGATTTTGTCATAAGTCTTTTAACAATTTATAACTAAACATTCACTATTTAAAATACAATTCTGTTTTATTGGATCACTGAAATCTGATTACTCCTTATTGTTAAAGTCCTGGTACCATTGCCATCTCTGAAGCGTAATTCCCTAATTAAATTCTTATGATTTTTTTCTTAGGTTCTACTTAAGAAAGAAGCAGCCAGATTACCTGTGGACTGATAGCAGATTCCCAATGGATCCTCAACTTTTAAAAGATTACTTCAACAGATTTCTCTATCAGCCACGAGATAAAGAGTATCCTGACCTTTGTCAACTTCCGGATCTCAACGAACAAACTTTATTGGACAATCTCCGTGCTAGGTTTCTAGCTGGGAACATATATACATACGTCGGAAGTATATTGATAGCTCTAAATCCCTTTAAGTTTTATCCAATTTACAATCCAAAGTACGTGAAGCTTTATCAAAATAGAAGATTAGGTCCCGACATACCACCGCACATATTTGCAATAGCGGATGCGGCGTATCACTGTATGCTTAAAGAAAAGAGAAACCAGTGCATTGTTATCAGTGGAGAAAGTGGTTCCGGCAAGACAGAATCTACAAACTTTTTACTGCATCACTTAACCGCCCTCAGTCAAAAAGGGTCGCATGGTAGCGGTGTCGAGCAAACTATACTCAGCGCTGGTCCAGTTCTTGAAGCCTTTGGCAACGCAAAAACTGCTCACAATAACAATAGCAGTCGCTTCGGTAAATTTATTCAAGTAAACTACAAGGAAAATGGCATGGTGCACGGGTAAGCTACAAACCTATTTCTTTCTTGTAAAAATGTTTTTAACGTTATTGTGCGAGGAACGTACGATAATAATTTTTATCTTAAATCGCAGTGCCGTCGTACAGAAGTACCTTCTGGAAAAATCGAGAATTGTTTCGCAAGGAAGAAATGAGCGCAACTACCATGTTTTTTATTATCTCTTGGCTGGAGCCAGTGAGTCTGAGAGACAGGTACTGCACCTCGAGAGTTACGATCGTTACAACTATCTGAATAAAAGTGGTTGTTACGGCCTCGAGAATATTGACGAATGTCATGAATTCTCGCGACTCAAACAATCCATGGAGATGGTTGGATTTACTCCTGAAAAGCAGAGACGTCTTTTTGCAGTGCTTTCAGCCGTTCTGTTGCTTGGTGCGTAGACGTTGCTTGTTCCACTAATTCACTCGTTCATTTGTCTTTCCCTTTCACATTCGTACTTTCATTTCCTAATTGCATTTCAGGCAACGTGGAGTTTCAGCCAAGAAAATCGTATCATCATCACGATGAAGCTGTGGGTGTCAAAAATCCTGAAGTAGTTGCTATTATATCGGAGTTGCTGCGTGTAAAACAGGAGACACTTTTGGCTGCGTTAACTGCCAAGCGTGCACGAGCTTCCGGAGAGACTTTAGTTATCAACTACAGACTTCCGGAAGCTATAGCTGCGAGAGATGCGATGGCCAAGTGTTTGTACGGTGCTTTGTTCGACTGGATTGTTCTTCAAGTAAGCATTTTACCACCTAAGTCAAATCTATGCATGACTAACGTTTCATCTTTAGGTCAACCATGCCCTGCTCTCGAAAAAAGATACATTTCGAGACCACCAAGGAAACAGTATAGGCGTACTAGACATCTTTGGCTTCGAAGACTTCAAAACGTGTAACAGCTTTGAACAGCTCTGCATCAACTATGCAAATGAGCAGCTTCAGCATTACTTCAATCAGCATGTGTTTCAATATGAACAACGAGAATATCGCAAACAAGGCATCAGATGGACAGACATAGGTTATAGCGATAACTCTGGCTGTCTCAACCTCATCGAGGGCAAACCAAACGGCCTTCTCTGTCTACTTGACGATCAGTGCAAGTGAGGGTTCCTCTTTCTATTAATATTATTTTTCAATAATTAACATTGAAATGAAATATTCTATGTCAACTTTTGGATCCGATAGCTTTCCCGGAGCGACGAACGAAACGTTACTGCAAAAATTTAACTCTGTACACAAAGATAATTCATTCTACGAGGCACCGCAGCGACGAGAATCTGCGTTTGTTGTTCGCCATTATGCCGGTTCAGTGAAGTATCAAGCTTCCAACATGAGAGAGAAAAATTTAGATCTTATGCGACCGGATGGCGTTGTCGGTGTCCTTAAGAACTCTTCTTTAGCTTTCGTAAGAGAGTTGGTCGGCGCTGATCCAGTTGCTGTCTTCAGATGGGCCATTCTTCGAGCCTTCTTTCGCGCACATTTCGCATTCCAGGAGGCAGGTCGAGCACATAGACACGGTAGAGGTATGCTTTGAATTTCTCTGTAACTAAGTACTATTCTTAGATCATTTCTTAATGTGTTATTATTATAAATGAAAGTCTAAAAAAAATATGTATTTCTTTCAGCTGACGGCAACAAGACATCCGTACAAAACAGATATAGAACGCCTAACGAGAACTTGATAAGGTGAGTTTTTATACGTAGATATTTCAATTATATTTTTTTTGTTAGAAAGTTATGTGTTTTTTTTCGTTAAAACGTGGATTCTCATGAATCGTACCCATTAACGGTACCTACGTCATAAAGCTGTCAGCTTTATCAATAGAAGCGAATTTTGGCGGGCACTCAAGTTACGAAAAAATCCCCTTCGTGTCTTTCAATTTTACATATCAAACAACAAGGCCATGCGAACATCATAACAGTAATAAAAAAAAATGTTAGAATTTATGTTCGATAGCTTTAACAAATTTGTCGATTACGTTTACATTGCCTCACTTGTCTTTTGTCCCTATAGCCATCTTGTGACGTTATCGGCCGTCAATCTAACTATTAACAGAATTGCGTAAGTGGTCCTTAGATCCACTATCTTTGTGTCTTCTCTAACAACGTTAAGTTTCGTTGTGTTTGAGTTATTATGGATTTACAACGGAGATTTTTCTAAATATCTTTTTACCGTGTTGATCTCACACGTTAATCGACAAACGTCCAAACCGGTCAACTAGGATCGATACAGTCAATAATTTCATTAACATATGCAATTTGGGTCGTGAAGCAAAAATTTAATCAAGGCATTATTAACGAAATATATATACAGAGAGAGAAAAAAGAGACAAAGACAACAAATTGATTCAAAAAAATATTAACTATCAACTTGTAAATCCATATAATGTAACTGGAGAATTACTATATGTTCACCAGATTTTTCGTTTAAAAACCTTTCAAATGAATGTTCGCACCATCCCCGTCTTAGATACGAATACAATGCAAGTTTCACGACTCTCGCCATGTCATAACATCTTATCACTCTCTCGATACATCGTTCTCTACACGTGCACATAATCTCTAGCATGAACGCCTCACGCGTTAAAAAAAATCGAAATTCTAATCCAAATAGCTACTGCTGCTCGGATCTAGTGAATTATTTAGCGCGATGCGAGTTTTGAATGCCAAAAGCGCTCTAAACCTTCCCAGTCGTCTCCTGGTCAGTATCCTTCCGCTCATACGTTTACATTGCATGTCCCAGTCGCAAGGAAGAGACAATAAAGTGAAAGAAAAATTGCTCACGAGAGAAGACCGAGAGCCAATAAGGGCGAACGATACGAGGCACTTCGTAATCGGGCAGGAAAATTTTCAGCAACGAAACAGCCTAAGCATGAAAGCATTTTTCAGTTCTCACAAACATACTCGCCCGCCAAGCTATCAGAAGCAGCGCAGTGTCTGCTTGCCAGCAGCAGCCACGAACGCCACATTAACCTGCACACAAATTGAAAACAACGACAGTCTAAACAACAACCGGCTGTCATGGCCGCAATTTAGAAACCTTAATCAGACGCAACACCCAACGAATCTCACAGCAACGAAGGGTTACGTTATAAGGGGAAGGGAGGACCAACCTAATAGTAATAATAGGTTCAGGCGGGATTCTCACACGCCGCTAGAGAGGGTGCTTCCAAAAGACGAAGCTAACGTCATGGAACGCGCTAATCAGATCGTCATGTATGTAAAACGTATCACGGTATCGATAAACAATGTAATTTGCCTACACGAGCTTTCGCTGTCCCAGACTCGATAAATAGCGTATGCTCCATAGTCTTTAATGGTGAAGGGTTTCTGTTTTTCTAAGTATCGTAGGAAATTACGGTCTTCCCACCAGAGGGCTCCTTTATCGTGACTTCAACCTGCCTCACGGCAGTTGCTGTTCACGCCTGCATTCCCATTATTAACTCCTTTCGATACTTATCCTCTCATCCACTTACCCCTTGGCACTTGCGACCCCATTGCATACTCATGTTTTCAATCTTTCATCCAGTCACTCATCACCTATCCTTCCTCATAATCATTTGCTTGCTCCTTCGATTGTTAATTCTTGGTATGTTTAATCTTTTAATTAGTTCTGCATGCTGATTATCCTTTTTGTGTTTGTAGCTGATACAAACGTTCTGATTATTTATTTCAGGGGTGCACTGTATTCTTTCATCTTATAAAATCTTTTTTTGACTTACACGTACTCTGTGGTTCTACTTGATTTGCATGCCTTCGTTGTCAGTCGAAATTAATGTTTATAATTTCAGCTTGGAACTTTCATCTCATAATCGTACAAGCGAGTAGCTATTGTTACTGTATAACGTTGTAATCGCTTCTATGCACTTTGTGGACTTCGTCAAGCTACTCGTGGTGTTCAAAAGGACGTTGACTATGGTCAAAGACTTCAATTTTATTTATTGTTACTGGGAAACAGAAAATTGCATTTAATTTTACATGCTTCTTAGCGTTCTTTACACTTCTGCTTATAAATAGATTGTTCCATGAAGCAAGTGTCTCATGATATTCTAAACAATGTCAGAGTATTGACATGTAACTCTTTTTCTTGGTGCAGGGGCTGATAGAATTTCTTTTTTATGTTAAATAACATTTGTGATAGCTCTTTAACCAAGAAAAGGGCTGACAGCGCCACTGCCCCTTGATGGTCCTGCGAACGGGTCTTATAATTTGAATTCTCTTTCAGGAAGAACAAATCGTTTCGTCCGCGTGAACGGGGCAAGAAGGGCCTGAAGAATCTTCAAACCGTGAAAACACTCGCAGGAAGAACTCAGAGCTATGGGACCGGCGGACCCGGGAAAGCCAGAAAACAGCCCATGACAGTTTCAGCGCAGTTTCAACAAAGTCTTCACAGTCTAATGGATACTCTTAATCAAGCCAATCCTTTTTTTATACGTTGTATCAAGAGCAACGCGAACAAAGTACCGAACGAATTCGACGAGGAAACTGTTCAACGTCAGTTGAGATACACGGGTATGCTTGAGACAGTAAGAATCCGACAAGCCGGATTCAATGTGCGATTAACGTACGAGGAGTTCATTCAGCTCTATAGAATGTTGCTACCAAAAGGATTGCTCAGCTCGCAATCGGACGTCAGAGATTTCCTGCTTACCTTGAATCTCGACAGAGATAATTATCAGCTTGGCACGACGAAGGTCTTCCTTAGAGAATCTGAAAAGATCAAGCTTGATATCGAGCTACATCAACAGATCATCACGAGCATCACTACGATACAGAAATGGTTCCGGGCCTGTCTCGAGAGAAGAAAATTTTTAAGGATAAAAAATGCTGTGGTACAGATACAGGCTTTCTGGCGGATGGTCAACGCTCAAAGGATCGCCCAATCGTTACGAGCTCGAATAGAAGCGGCGACTCATATCCAAGCTGCGTGGAAGGCTCACAAGCAGCACAGCTGGTTCAAGAAACTCAAGTCATGCGTAGTTACCTTTCAGGCTTACGTTCGTGGCAACAGTGCCAGACGAGCATTTGCTGAATTGAAGAAGAAGAAGCACGTCGCTGATCTCCAGACCAACAAAGAGGTCGAAGGACAAACTTCTGACAAGACGGATGCGGATGAGAGCAAGTATGAAGACAAGGGATACTCGAGATGTCCTGAGAACGAAGACGAAGAGAAGATCGTCGGACTTTTACCGCCGCGAACTCTTCCAGTTAAATCATCTACAATTTCGCCAAACAGAAGAGAATCTCATGACCGTATCACACCTCCCGTAAGGTAATTCAATATGATAATATTCTTGATTTAATGTCCTGATCAAATTTTCTATTGTGCAGGTTGAACGAAACGAACCGAGAAGCCATGATCGAGGCTGGGATCTCTTATTCGAAACGAAAGTTAACTCCTACGAAACGTTCATTAAACGACACAAGCTTAACACCCAAATCTACAGAATCTTTCTACCCGGATGACCTAACAGAGCGTAAGGGCAGTTTAGAGAGTTTGGCGAGCTTACGCAGTTATGAATCTCAGGTGAGCGCAGACAGCTCCGAGTCACATTACTCTCAAGAGAACATCGTGAGCTGTAATGCCAAACCAGTTCCAAGTGCTAGGACCAAGAGGGCTGATCAGACTCCTCTGGTTGCCGTTAATACGAACCTCATGAACGCCAGTCGAGTCTCTTCTATTGGTAAACGTACAGACAGTTCATCTACTGGCTACAGCGATGGCGAGACAGACGTCGAGACTCCACTAGGCGTACAGAGTGCACCGCCGGTATTTAATACTCCACCGACATTTCCCAGTCCGCGAGAAACAAAGTATCATCCGAGCTTCAATTTGACTCACAGTCCGAATGCTGATATATGGCGAAGAAGAGCCGATTTCTCTTCTGGAAACTACAGCGAGTATATGATTCCGCCGTTACCGCAGAAAGCGACAGTGACTCGTTCACCAAATGTGTCTCAATACCTGAACCTCAATGAGAATTTGTTGGATCACTCTAGATTAGATAGATTAGTCAATGAGACATCCAATTTTAATGTTAAGCTCGATTCCTCTGAGAGATTTATTAAAAAAGAAAATTCAGCCGATAGAGAACAACGGAGGCTCAGTGATCACTCTATGCCTAATGATCGGACTGAGAACATTCCAGATACGTCTAGACGGGATCAGAATTATAGTCCCATTAAGGATGTTCGAGATTTTAAGTTTCTAAGAAGACAAAATTCCGAAGGAGATACATCGAGCAAGATTGAGTTGACGAATGATGCGGATCCTGGTAAAGGTTCCCTTAAATCATCTTCGACGATCAAGGATAAGAATTGGAATGCCAAGGAGAATTCCAAATCGGAGCCAGATGTTCCTGTAAGAAGTGCCCGAAAGAACAGGCCATCCAGAGAAGTTCAATGTCGATCGATGGGAGAAAGCGTGTCCGAGACCAGCACAGCAGAGGCGAGGAATCTCTTCCTCGGGACGATCAAGGAAAGCGACTTGAACAAGACCTCAAACTTCTGGGCCAGGAAAGACTGTTCGTACGAATCGACCTCGAGGTCGGTGACTGATTGGCCTGTCAACGAGAACGAGTCGATGTACAAGAGCCAACAACCTGGAAAACGTGTCAGGTCGAATGCAATAACGAGTCTTGAGTTACGTAGGAGGAACTCGGATCCCGCTACAAAAATATCTGCCCTGAACGAGGGCAAGTCATCGGGAACCGACACGAGTCCGAACGAATTAAAACTTGCGCCTGGTTTGAATCTTTTTGAATGGAAGGGTAACACTCCCTTTACTCTGGCCGGGCACCGCTTTAGGAAGGTCGCGAGATTTTCTAAAGACGACGTCGGCGTTTGCTGTCAAAAGAAAGTGGACGCTTTCGCTAATCAAGGCTACAAGTGCGTTGATTGTAAACAACTCTACCACGTAAATTGCATTCAGAACGGTATTGTGCTTAAGATGCCATGTCTCTTGGCGAATACGCCTAATAGAAGGAAAAATCGAAAACCGCCAAGAACTCCGTACGACACGAACAAACAGACTGTGGCTTCCAAGTTCAGTTTGACAGGAACGTCGGCTTTCTCCGACAGTACCGATAATATAATCTCCGACGCTAAAGAGTTGGCGCTCATGCAAGACTTCATTACGAAGAAAATCTACAAGATGCAAGGTCAGGAGGAGGGACGCAAACCAAGCGAAGTCGACAGAGTATTCAAGCAAGCGTTACGAAAATTCAAAGACGATTTAGTAATTACGTACAGCGTCGCCATTCAGCAAGGCGTAGAAGGAAATATCAAGTACACCGATCTTATAGCCAATTTCCTTCACGTAATGGAGACCGTCTGCAAGCAAGAAAACACTAGCGAAGACTTTCCTGTTACCATGGGAGTGAATGCCTTTCGAGGTTTCATGAACGAGTTCATGACCCTGGTTAAGACCGAGGCTCCGGAGAAGCAGAGTAAGAGCAAACGGAAAAAGGAAAAGAAACGGAAGCAAGAGGAGCCCATTCATCATGGAAATCATCTCTTCCAGTTGACTATCATAAACATCCCAACCGCTTGCGAAGTCTGCACTTCGTTCTTCATGTGGCCGATCGAGCGTGGCCTCGTTTGTCAAAGTGAGTATCATAGTCATTCTTCTTTATATTATTTCTCCCCTTTTTATTAAATTCATTCTAAACCGCTATATAACGAAATCCATCATTAATCGTAGACTGCAAGCTGACCTGTCACAAAAAGTGCTACACAAAGGCTGCGGCAGAGTGCGGTAAGGAAGGCGCCATACACGATGCCAACTCCAGAAAGGTTTTCGGTATTCCTTTGTACAAGCTTGATTGTGGCGATGGGAAGGTTCCTCTAGTAGTGGATCGATTGATTACTACTATTGAAATGCACGGCCTCTATACAGAAGGTATATATCGTAAAAGTGGAGTAAGCTCAAAAGTAAGAGAACTCAAGATGAAAATGGACGAGGGTGAGCTGGAGAAAGTCGACTTCAAGAATTACCAAGTCCACGTACTAGCCGCCGTCTTGAAGAGCTTCTTCAGAGACATGCCAGAGCCTCTACTTACATTCGAGTATTACGACGACTTCCTGCACGCGGGGAACCTAACAGATCCGCACGATAGAATATGCACTCTCTTCGCAATACTGAAGAAGCTACCGAAACCGAATTTCGACCTTATGGAACGTCTTATAGTTCATTTGGCGCGGGTCGCCCTTCACGAAGTTGATAATCGAATGTCACCTTCAGCCTTGGCTATAGTATTTGCACCGTGCATCCTGAGAACCAACAGAACCCTCCCGGCACAGGACTCGCTCCAGGATGTCGGCCGGCAGACCCGGTGCGTTGAGACTATCGTGCAGGAAAAGCTGCGTGTAGTGAGAGCGACCCTCGCCGATATCAATACTCTCGAATCAGCCTGTCATACGGCGACTCATCGTTTGTCGAGCCTTCGGTCTTCGAAGATCTTCAGTCCAGAAGAATTGAGCGTAGCTGCGCAAAGCGCGACGTCCAGGGGTCCGGATGCTGAACGGGATCGTGATCGAGGGGACGAGGAGGAGGCTCTACTCGTCGACCATATCCAGGAGATTCAGAAAGAAAAGGCCCTGCTCACCTCGACTCTACCAAGTCTCACGAGAGCTCCGTCGGACGACGACCTGGACGACGGATCTCTCGACGATCTCGTACCCCCTACGGCCGGTGATTAACGTTACCTTCTTCAATAACCGTATTCTTTAACGATAGCTAATTCTCTTAAGAACGATGTCAATCATCTCGACATCATCAAAGCGCTCCGACCGATATCCTTGATTCTCCTCGCAGACGCTCTCTTGAGGAAGAAGCCGATTCAGAGGCAGAGTTCGGCGGACAACGCTTTTCCTACTATCATCAACGTCGACGAGGACATGGTGATGGTATGACCAGCGACAATCTCCGACGAGCAGCAACAGCAGCAGCCACGCTTCTAAACTACGCCAGCTGATAAGAACTACTCCAACCGTAATCAGCGTAGCTAGTGATAGCGCCGCTATCTTGTGCGCATGCGCGCTTGCGCTTCCTTCGACGACTCATACTTCCGCTTGTATCGGTAAGCCGTTGCTAGTAACTTAAAATTAGAAAAATCGACTTAGGTAGGTTTTTAAATTTGTTGACTCCACGCAATACCGTTGAGCTGGCGACGACTTCGTTTAGCCTGCGACATAATGTGGATACGCCTTTATTCTCATTCTTCTCTTAATCTTTTTATTTCACAGTGTCCCTGCCGCGATGCAAGCACGAAGCCCAAAAGTCAGCTCAACGTCAGACATTTGAACTTCCATTCTATTATTTAATAATTATTGAATGCATTCCGTATCGAAGACTGTCCTTTTATACGTGGCTCTTTGGAGTACACTCTTTTTTTTTCGGGCATTCATTTTTTTTTAATTTTTAGTTTTCATTTAATCTTTCTTTCTTAACGCTCGAGTGATCGCTTTCGCTGCGTGCCTTTTTTTTACGTAGACGAAATGATCTTTGACGACGATTTATTTTTTAAAGAGAGCCAAAGCCCTCGAACGTCATCGTTCCTTCATCTGGCCAAGTATTATTAATTCTTTTCCACACCCTCCCTACTTCCCCCTTTTTTTATATTTTTTTTAAATTTTTCTTCGGTATTATTCCACGTCGGTATTACTGCTACCATTGTCTCACGTATGCTTTCTCATTATTTTATATCTTTCATTTATTCGAAATTTTTATCAATTCGGTATTACAACGATCGTTATACCATCAAGTATTAACATCTTTTCGTCTTCTTGTTTTTTTGTTGTTTCGCGATATTTCGGTTCTTTCAATAATTACAAAAAACTGTAATTATTACTGCTATACGTGAAAATTTTTCAAGACGTTACCCACATCCATCTTTTTTCTTCGTTTTCCTCATCTTAAAAATTCTTCCTGACAAACGTCCCTTGCGAAAAGTCGAAAATTATTAAGAAAGTCGATGGAGTTAACAAATATTTGGAAACGGGAATAGAAGAAGCGCGTCCGCGAGTATATCTGGATTTCGACGCAGTCGTCTGAAAAAAAAAGAAAATCACGAAAGCGACTTGAAAAGTCAACAGTATGATTTCACGAACAAAGCGTACACAGACAGGACGGAAATAAACCAAATCGTAGCATGTAAATATTTTAGTAATACATTTCCGCAATGTTTCGTTGCTCTTGTTTCACTCATAAGGAAAAAAAATTGCCAGGACTAGATTTCTACTATTGATCGTCCCGCCAATCATTACTGGGATTGTCAATATTTTTTCCTGCCTCGCTGCTTTCCCTTTCCCACATAAAGAGACACGTTCATTTGTAGCAGTGACAGTCTCAATCCGCTACCCCCAATCCTCCCTATCACTATAGCTTCGCTTACAGACAGGAATGACCTGCTTTTTTTTTCCTACTAGAGACAAACAATTTTCTCCTCAGTCTTAGACCCTACTGATCCCTACTTTATCGACCCTGATAGTCTCATTTTTCCACGGGACCCACCACTTCCAATAGTCTTCACTTGACGTGTGTCTCAACAATACTTTCTTGGCGATATCGATTCGCTATTTCTATGTGGATACGTGGCCTATGGGTTTTACGTACGCTTTGATCTTTAGAAACCGTAGCAGTTGCAAATTCGATCAATAGCGTAGAAACACTTTTTCAAATCATAAGATTTGATTGGGTATGACCAAAAAAAATTTCGATGTCCTTTCATTTAAATTTTGCGAGTGAACGTTTGACGATGATCTGTGTCTGGTTTGGTCGAGTTAAATGATTACGTGAAATTTTCCAGTATCGATTCGAGTAACGATCGATCCTGTGTGTAAAATACTCCTAGATAATAGGAAATGAGCCAATTTGATTTTGTCCTATCAAATCAACTTGTTGCTCGCAGACGTGAATTTTCTAATTGTTCCAATGTAACTTTTTAGCACAATCAAACGGCGCTGTAAAAATTTTCATTAGCGTATCGTCCAGAAGCACCGACGTTGCTCGATCGCAAATCTCTTTTCCTTTGGACAATTTTCAAATTTTCAATCTTCACTCTAGCTAATTGATTATCAGAAGCTATTACGCGTGTCTTCTTGATGATCGGGCGGCACTTCGTTTAGGTGCTTCCTTTTGCGGATTTAATGTGTGATAACGCTGAGGGAACTGGACGTTCTTTATTCCGATATATAAGTGTGAGATGTCCGCGAGGGAGAGGAAGATAGATGCGCGCGTGAACGAGAGAGAGAGAGAGAGAGAGAAAGGGAGAGTGAATGAATGTGTGAGTAAGAGATAAAAACAAAAGAAAAATGGAAAAATGTTGTCTGTTCTTCCAAAATGTATTCTACTTAGCTGGGCTGTTGCTATTTTCAGATTTCTCTTAAGTTTTAAAGTCTCAGCTGTATAATTATAGGAGCCGTCGACACTTTTAACCTGTTTTTAAGTCGGCCGTAAATACGCGCGAAATGCTTTTAAAAACCTCATTTCGTACGTTTTATAGTGTTAGATGAAAGAGACACGAGATTCGTATCTTTTACGCTTTATATATTTTAGTAATAAGAGTGCGTAAGAGGTGCACAATTAGTGACGAAGAGAGACATTATTATGTACAGAACGAAGGGAGAAGAAGGAAAGAGAAAAAAAGCAAAAGAGAAAAAAAGCCAGGTGACCGGTGAACGTTACTTTTTTTCCCATAAATTGCCATGACACTTGGTGAACTCAATTTAAAGGTCCAGCAGGGACGCGCTAGAGTATATATTGTAGATGATGCATTATTTTTGAAATTCAAACAGCCGAGCGAAGAAATTATTTTTAAATCCGCACAACTTTACTAAATGCGTTTACGCTATGCGATGAATGGTTGTACGAACGAATGAATTAATTAATGAGCGAACGAATGAATCTTAATATCTTTTGAGACTAAGTAACGTAAGAGGAACAACCAACTAAAGATTAGAAGGTGAGAGGGAGAGGGTGATGCGCACGTAGTCTCTACGTGTGCCGTATGTGGCTGTGTGTGCGTGAGCGAGAGAGAGAAGACGAAAAAGAATAAATGAGAAAGAGAAAAATCGTACCCACGTTCTTCGGTAACGTAAAAAAAAAGAAAGCGCGCGATTAGATTTATATCTAGATATATTCGTTGTGTCGAGATATAATCGTACATAAAGGTAACAATAACTAAGCGTTAGCCTCTACTTAATTGTATAATGTATCGTTACGAACCACATACGCTTCTACTGTACGAGGTGCTTGCCACGAGCGCCGAGTGCAAGCAGTTAATTCTATCTGAATTAGTATATTATTCGGCGAGAAAGACATAAGGAGAGAATGACGTAGAAAGAAGAAGAAGAAGAAAAAATTAAATCGCCATGAACATGAAAAAAATACTTCCAAGGCAATTCGAGGCGTATCCGCGAAGCGATCTTAACCTCAAAACGCAAATCATTACCAATTGATATCGTTATGGCCGATGTTGAAATTACGTTCTTGCTGGAAAAAGAGACTGTGACACCGATTGAAAAGGGCTTTGAACTATAGAAGCGACAATTACGACAACGCAACCAACACACTCGAGTCATCGAACAGATTTCGATTTAAGTAACCTACGAGTTATGATTTTAAAAAGAGGTATCGTGTACTAGGAGCTTCTTTCTCGTAACGGTTTATTCAAACCACGTATCAAAGTCATCCGTCGGTAAGGCAGCGGCCTTTATCTACCGCGTTGGTTCGCGACTGGGGTGCTTCCTTCTCTTTCTCCTTTATACCTTACCTTCTTTCTTCTTTTTCTTTTAGTTTTTTTTTCACCGTCCGTTCTTCCTATTCCTTTCCATTTTACCGTCACGTCTTATGTTCCTTCGACGAATGGGCGTTTCGCTAATTGGCAAACGGTAAATGGAAAAAGCGTGAATTCTCGTGTGTTAAACTTTTTGCATGCGTGGAATCAGCCAGCTGAAAGCTGCATGTCAGAGGTCAACAAGGCGAAAGCTCTTGTCAGAGTGATAACCGGAGGTCGGATATTCTGTGATTTTTAAGGGGAGGAAAAAAATTGTATATGCTTGCAAGATCCTCGAGCTCTCGCGAGAGTCACGGACCAACGCGTTCACTTTAAAATCCAACGTAAGTAGAATCCATAAAGGAACATTAGTTGTCACTAAAAACGTTGCGATATTATGCTCTTCCCGTTCGTGTCTTGGCATCAATCTAAGCATGATATGCGGAGTGTCTGATAGTTTTCGAATAATAGACACGTATTGCGTATTCTTACATGAGAAACCGCACGAAGAGGAATGTATTTTCGAAATATTTAATCGTCGATTTTTCAATGCCGGACTTGCACGCTTCTTAACGATACCCGGGCCGTTCAGTATGGCACTTGTATAAAAAAATTCAACTACCACGTACGTCAGGCGACACACTTTGATGAAGTAAAATCAACAATATGATTCATAATTAAAATAAAAATTCAAATTAATAATTAAAAAAAAATTATTTCACTATTACAATTTTGAATACATGTGAAAGTAACTTAATTGACTATCGCAACTTGACTGCTTTACAGTGGATAGAAAAAAAATGTTATAACGAATCTTCAAATAACTTACAGCGAAAGTCCTGCATTAAGAAGTTGAATGATTATGATAATTTTTAAAATTTCATTCTCAACGTAATTTATAATGTATCATATCGCGCGCGCGTTCGTTATACGTGAACTGTGTTACGCCCTGCATATATATATATTATATATACATATATAAATATATATATACATCTGTTATTTTTCTGCGAGAAAAAGCGTCGTGCGAGTGCGTGTTACCAAGAAGACTATTAAACTATACATATTAGGTATATCGGAATTTTCGTAGATTTAACGTGAAGAAGACGTGCGTGTGAAAGAGAGAGAGAGAAAGAGTGTGTGCACTTTAGGTTTTTTTTCCCCCGGAGAAAGGATATCTCATTTGTAACGTTTTAACGTTTTCTCACGTCGAGGCTTACGAGCTCGTTACTAAACTTTTATCCAGCGGAAGTGACGATGAGACAAAGAAGAAGGGGGGGGGGAGGAAGAAGGAAGATAAACCAGTGGATAGTAGTAGTACGGACATGAAAAAGTGCTCTAGGAGACAGAGAAGCAAATATTGTCGAAATGTCCACATACGAAAAAAAAAACTTTTCGTCCGTATTTTTTTTATTTTTTAAGTTTAGTTGGAGAAAAAATTTTTTTACTACCCTTTTAACGGCATTTATTACCCTTATGATTTTACTACACACTTTTTTCAAAACCCCAAGTGGGTCCTTGTGCATAGACATGTGTGTCCTGCGTATCCCGTGTATAACGGGGTACACGAGAATAAGTGGAAGTGGGGAAAGTGAGAGTACGTGAAAAAAAGGTATCGTACGCGTTTTTTTTTACGTGCGGACGGCGTCATCAAAATTCGACGCGGAATTCCGCATACGATTTTTTTTTACGTTTGACTGCGTTCGTTACGCTACCGCGAATCATGTAAGGTCTCGCACGCTGTCAGTGCCGAGAGAGGGCGCATCGATACAAATTTTTTGCATTTAAAAGACGTTTTAACCACTCTCGAATGATGGTAATCCGAGCGCGTAAGATATTCTTTCTTTCTTTCTTTATTTTCTACCTTTTTTTTCATTTCTTTTTTCTCGGTGCCCTAACGCTCCGAATATCGATCGTCTACCCTTAATTCTTATAGTTCGTCCGATCGAACTTCTCAAGTCTGTACAATGTAAGCGTGCGAGAGTATACTCCGTGTCTGACTGTAATTTTATATTATATTTGTAAGGCAAAAGAAAATATTATGTACAGTATACCTGATATTAATAATAAGAATCTACCTTATAGCTATCAAGTATCACTTGTTGTATATTTATGTACTTTGCGTGCGTGATAACGTTATTGATAACGTTCATTATGTTTGTTTGCAAAATTTTTTTTTCAATAGTATTCCACTTGCACGGTAAGTGACTTTTTAGATTCAATGTTTAATGAGCTTCTGGACGAGCTTAAATTTTTTAAATATATTTAGCCCTTTGTTCTTCTGTTGCTATTTCTAACGTATGTGGGTGTTCCGTTGTCTATTGGGCGAGGGAGAGGTGGGTCAAAAGGATTTAATTAAAATCAACCGTCTTTTATTTGAATGACTAATGAATCTCTCGAGTTTGTGCTTCCTAATCTGACCTTTTCTCAATGACCTTTCCAATCTCTACTTAATGAAACTTCTTTGTCTGTTTAAAGAGCTTGATAAGCTTGAGCATATTTTCAATTACGTCCTACCGTTACGCTGCGATCTATTTTCCAATTATGACGTCGTCGAAGATCTGATAATTTATAAATTAAGAGGAATTTCATTAACGGACTTTATGGGTAATAATGCGATTAAAGTAAGTTCACTTGAGTTACTTACATGTTTGAGGGAAGTTTTGTAAGCTAATGCCAAGAAAAGCCAAAGTCTTTATCGACTGGAAAATTAAGCAGGCCTAAGGATATATAAAAAAAACTAACCTCTATTTTTATCGCATAGTCATTACTCTCGTAAGCAAACAAAGAATCAAACGATTCTGATGAATCGTTGGAAAACGTTTAGGCAGCAGCCGACAAGGCTGTTTGTTACGTTTAGCCAGAGGTACCGTAAATCGATGAGAGAAAGAACCGTGGTTGGCACAAGCGTCTGCGCGAAAACGTCGACTTGACAAGTCGATACCTCGGGCCCAAAAGGATAGGAACCTTGTGATTTTTACGAAAGACGCAAAAAGAGTAAGATGGAGTTTATTCACTTATTAATACACGCAATTATTTTATAATTCAAGTACCATTATTAATATTCACTTAATATAACGTCGATAATATTCGATATTTGCTAAACTTAAAAAAAATTACATTTTTTAATCATTCACGTAACCTACACTTTTTGTCTGACGCTGTTAGCCCTCTGTTGGATTTTATTCCGAAATTCACTGTCGGTAATGTAGAGCGACGTCGCGTTCTTATTTATCTATACGCATCCGAGAGAAACACGACTATCCAGACAGTCCTTATAATTTATTAGGGAACGTTCCTTCGGCCGTATTTCATATTCTGACGTGACTGAGGACGGCGGTCATTTTGAAAATAAATTTAAACAACTTTTAATATGTACAAAGTCACGACTGTAAAACTTTACAGCACGGTTGTGCAGTGACGAAAAATATATATTAGTGCTGAATAAAGATTCTTCGTCACGTTAATTACGTAATTTAATTAAGATATTTTATTGCACAACTGTGCCAGTGTATTTCTCCTTTGTCATCGAATACAGATGTTCCGCAAGATATTTAATATACTGCGAAGACTGGTACAAGGAAAAACATCCTTTCGCTACTACATCATGTTTTCTAATATCGCCAAGTGGCTGATAATATTGAAAACGAAGCAATTTGGTAAATCTTTCGTAATTGCTTTTGACCTGAAATATATTATGTTAAATTTAGATATATATTTATTAAGTTAACCATTATTAAATATAGCACCTCGTCAATGTAAGTATTTTTTAATAATAATTGTAATTTTGCTCGAGTGGTACAAAAATTATGATAAAATTATATTTGAAATGATAACTCTGTACATCGACTAATGATATAGTTGATAAGTGAAATTAACAACCTCATTAAAATGTTTTCTCGTTCAGGTGAGAAAATACTGTGTAACGTATTTTGACTATCGAAACTTATTTCTAATCAATATGTTTGTTGCATCGATCCGAACCCGCTGTAATTATTTAATTGGTACCAACTTTTCTGATAAACACGTATCATTATTTTCCGCATATATCAAGATCCAATGTGTAAGTACTTCCTAGGATAAAAATATATAATCATATCACGATACAAGGTGACTCCAGCTACCGATTCAGACGCCGATTCAGACCAGCCAGACCGATTTTCGCTTTCTGGTTTCCTTCGAGTCACCACCCTGTTCAGAAGCTACGCTCTCGGGCTGATTCGTACAGTAACGCCGATGCTCTTGGAAATATTTCTTATTCTTCAGTTGAGGGCGAAGTGCTTGATCTACCGTGGAGAGATAGTCTCGAGGTACCAAGTTGCCTGGCGTAGGAGACGACCCGATGGAGATGTCTTCACGGACCGGCGGAGGTCCGGGTGAGATACCGGCTCCCCGGTGGAAATGGGCAAAGGGCTGTAGAGCGGGCGGAGTTAGAGTTTTGATACGGTTAAGGGCAGGAAAGGAACACCCTGACCCGAATTAAGGACGTGGTGTCCAGCTGTCGTTCGATGCCCTGGGGAAGCGGCCGTGGAGGATTTCCAAGAGTCAGGTACCGATTTGCTAAGGAACGCTCTCGATTTAGTTTAAAGGGACGACTCGAGGGAAAGGATAAGAGTTATCGGCTATTAGGATCTCGACCAATGAAAATGGTTATTTCCCGAATTTGATTATTGTCCATTGAGTGCTTTAAAGCAGTCTGTCTTGGGACACCGATCGGGGTGTCTCGAGCTGCCTCGTGCTCACGGGCTGTTTGTTGATAGTTTTTCTAGCTGTGTTTTCCATCCGGTATAGAAAGTTCTCGCCTGTGCGTTGTGATTTGGAGGTGAAGTGCAGTGCCCACCTGAATTTCCTC
This sequence comes from Trachelus stipa, assembly GCA_036026315.1. Classification (NCBI taxonomy): domain Eukaryota; kingdom Metazoa; phylum Arthropoda; class Insecta; order Hymenoptera; family Cephidae; genus Trachelus; species Trachelus stipa. The sequence goes on from JAYRCB010000815.1 coordinate 252,124, forward strand.
TGGATGCAGTTTCCGGCCTTGACGGATCAGCTGAACCAGCTTCGGTGAGGACTCCCAATTTATTAATTGGCGGAGGGATTTCGATTTTATAGCTCCGATTCGGTCTGCTACGTTCTCGATCAGTTGCTCTCTGTTTCTGGCACTATTTACTTGACGCTTATTCCGACCCTCTCTACCTTAACTTAGCAGCCTGAGCTGCCGTGCATTTCCGTAATCGTTCACTCTAGTTCGTGCATCCAGTTGCGTTTGCTGATTT
>JAYRCB010000815.1:253253-273452 GCA_036026315.1 Trachelus stipa
AGCTCCTCGGTTCTTGGTGAAAAAAGAATTGGCTGGCGCCCGCCTGGCACGCGGGTGCATGGACTAAGGGTAGACGGCTGAAGGTGACGTAGATTAGTTCTCGGACTTTCGCTATAGGTGTCGAGTTAACAAAACACGTTACAAATTTTATAATGAATTTTATTCAAGTTTCAGATATCTTCAGATTGAAGTGAATTTTAGATCTAATGTAATCTTTTTTGTCCTGGGTTTTACTTACTATGTTGATAACTTTTCTACACGATAAGTGAGGGTTTTGGCTTAGCCAAATGGTCTAGGGTTATTATGGCGAGCTGACTACCTTCGCAGCCAACCAAAAAGTGTCGCGTGAGAACTCCCTAGAAGCCGAAGGATTTAACCGCTCAAGGCAGTTTCACCACCTACTAACTCACGCTTACTAACTCTCTAACTTTTGAGACCTCTCGTGCGGCATGCTCATCCAACCTGGGATAGTACTTGTAAACTTCTGCGTACTGGTGCTCTTTACAGTCGTAGTAGCAACATATGATACGCAACCCCTTGTAAAACTACAAGAAGTTATACGACACGGACAGAACGGTACTTCTTAATTTTGTCTGCGGATCGAAAGTAGAATCGAAATCTTTATAGAGAAGCTTCATTGAGTAGCATTGAAATAATAGCTGTGTTTCTACCGAAGTCGAGTCGAACGATGAAATACGTGTGTGCCTATATATACACATATATATATTAACGAACTATAGGTATATGTTCAGTGTATTTCAACTGTCGTTCGAATCCAGCGGAAACATAACCAATGAAGCAAGCTGCAATGTTTGCGAAACGACAGAAAGTTATAATTTTTAAATGCGACTTCAGCTGGGAATCTGAATTATAAACATGCGAACCACATATGCTTTATGGTATCCCTTTGAAAATGAATACCGTGGACCTTTTCTTTTCCGGGGAAACCATAAACTTGTAAAAATGAACGGAATAATCCCTGAAAATGATTTATTAAACTTTTCTTATTACTCAGAGTTATTGCGATGTTTGTTAGATTTCAAGAGGGAGGATAACAAGTTGAGATATAACAATAACTTTCTTTATAGACCTAACCTCGTTACAGCTTTTCCTTTATCGATGATTTCACGGATTTCTCTAATATCCAATACTTCTAACCACTCTTACGTGTCCGATATTCAACTCGTCTCACTGCTCCGAACGATAGCAAATAACTATTATATAAAAAGAATAAAGCGAGACATATTGTCATTAGTAATCACGTTCAAATTGTTCATCAGATAATCCTTGGAAAATTATGGTAAGCACACACCAAACTGTGAAACTAGAATAGTTGGAAAATACGTAGCAGAAGTAACTACGAGTCTCGTGTTTGTCACTTGCAGATGTCGCCCCTAACGACAAGCCCGACGACCGGTAACTCAGAAGATATGCAAGAGTCACGTGACGCGGAGGTGGAAACTAAAAGTTAAGAGAAGAAGGATATACCTGGGGGTCTATGAATATTTCGTAATGAAAAAACAACGTTAATAATAAAATAAGAGAAGCTACTGCATTTCTTCGAGCGATACGTGTGCTTATAATATTCGAAAGCTAAAAGAAAGCTGGATGACTTGATGGTTAAGAACCGCCGGGCGACTAAACGACTAGGCAGTAAGCCAGGAAGCCCCCACGGTGAGGGTGACGTCTGACGGTCCTGGTGAAGCCAGCCACAAACTAATTACGACCTCGGGCGCCGTTGAGAGGACGAGAACTCTCGGTGAAGGAGCTGCCAGCCATGCAGTCGTATCGTCAAGTCCGGTACTTACTAACTATACTTAAGTGCCAAAGTTATAACACCTTCGTAGACGTCGCAGCTGCACCTGTCGCACAGTCCGAAACTAGCCGCAATTAAATTCTTGGTCATCTAATTACCCGTGCCGGCTCGATGGAACTGTATTCCCTGTAACAGGATAATTGGCTCAGAATGGGATCGACTAGTCTCTATTTCGATAATGGCTACCGCTTTTCCAACCTGTCTGCCTAGGACCAAGGGAAATGTAGAAAAAAAATTGCTTTCTGGGTCAAGAAGCCAGGAATACTCATACGTCAAAGACGTAGCGTTTCTAACGCATCTGTGTCACGACGAACATAACCTTTTATTCACTGAGGTACCTTTCACGTCTTTTACCTTACTAAAATTACATGCCTGTCACAGCCTTTGACTCTAATGGAAGAAGACGCGTGCAATCAGGTATCGATATTACTATTCTTTATGTGCTTTTCTGTCAACGTATTTTCTAATGCCGAATTTCGTACGTGACACGCAGCAGGATTCGCCCTGTGTAACGGTCCCCGCCACGTGTCACTAATTGAACGCACGGGAGTCAATACACTCCTTCAGAGTCCCTATAAAGTCGACTGGTGACTTGCACAGTTTCCCCTCGAGAAGCTCGAGGGGTTTTGTCAAAGGAAAAACCTTAAGGGGTTTTGTCGTGAGTTTGCCAGATGGATACAGATACGTAGGACAGTAAATCAATGCAGGAGTATCAAACGAGTTTTATTTTATTTTTAATACAATAAACTTCTGCTTTTAGGAGTCAAGTCGTCACGTATTGATTATGCGAAGGGAATATTTACTGCAGGGGACTGTAGACGTATATATGAGCAACGGAACAAATTACACAGTTATTAGTCGGTCTGTACGAGTTGAAGATTTTTTTACAGTTGGCAACAACGCAATCCTTATCAAATCATATCTGATTTTACATTAAAACACAGAAAGATATTAAAAAAAGAAAAGTTTTATATAGTTTATCCCAAAATCATGCGTATGCATACTTTGTGATATAAATTTTGGGTCTTGCTAGAAACTTTGTTGCTTTAAAACTGTCAAAAAAATTGAATTCTTGAACCGACTATACATCTAACTGAATGTCGTTACGCGAGAGAAGAAACTTTCGTCAACGATAATTTCACTTTGAGCAAAATTTCTTTTACGCGGCTTAACTGGAGCGTCGCGTGCATTTGTGGCTGAACAAAGATTTCTTTATGATAAAAAAAATATATTGTTCAACCACTTACTGTAACGAAGGAAAATAAAAATAAAGAAAATTCACTCAAATAGAAACAACAATAGATATGAGTCATAAAATTTAACTAGGCATATTTTTCAAAATATATTTCTAAATTTATTTTATCTACATTCAAGACGTGTTCATCCTTCAATAGATAATACCATCGTATGTTTAGTGAAAATTAAATTTCAAGCACGTATCACGTACAATGGGCCTATTATTTATTCCTCCCGGGTAATATTTATAGCAATAAATATACCGATATGTGAAAATCAATCACTATCACGTTATTGATAGTACGTAATAGTTCTAGAAATTCATGGAACCCATTCGTGATATATCAGAGTATCGTAATGCGAATATTAATCGTAACGAAAATGTTCATTTAATTGTTTGTCATATTTTTCTGACCCATATGAATATTAAACCGAATAATCAGGACGGCTGTGTTTAAAATGTTTCACTCGCAAAAACCTCGCAAACACTTTGCCAACTTGCTACGTTTATTCACTCGGCAAAGTATTCGCGGCTCACGAGTAAATGTTTATACCCCTGTATACACGGGAGCCAATAAATATTGTATATCAAGCCAGCAAATGTTCTCGTTGTCGACGCTTTTTTGTACTATAAATGATTACGCCAGTGCTAAAGTTTATTTATGCCGGTAATCTATCCCGAAGGAAAACTCGAATGATGAATATAACTTTCCATCTTTTATCTTCCATTCCAACGGCCCTAAGTCGTCTGACTTTTTATCAAGCACTTTTTCATTCCTACGATGATAAAATCGGAGAAATAATTTATCTTGTATGCTAAAATTTGTGCATAGAAATAAGGCTTTAATCGCGTTTAAGATGTTCGTTAGCCTAGATTTGGAAATTACTTGGATCAATTGAATAATTTTTTTTATCACATCACAGTAAACATAAAGCAGCAATTCCGTATTGGTAATATTAGAATTTTATACTCAAGAATTATTACGGTAAAGTAAATATGTTTCTGATACTTATGTAACTTTTACATGGCTGTTACCCAGGAAGCACCCGATATGATTTGCAACGGGACAATTTTCTACTCAGAGATATATATGTAACAATTATGTACATTAATTGTTTTGTAATTGTTAAATTTTATTTATTGATTGTAATTTTAGAGGTCATTTGAAAGATTTTTTAAAAAATTAAACTTTTTAATTATGTGAATTAATTGAAAACAGATGGATATTTTTACTTTTGAAATAGCACTGAGATATCTTTTAGTCAAATTTCACACTGCTAATGATTCTTTGTCAAAAATATTGTGTTTTGTATCAATGAAAATATATGGAAAGCCATTCATTACCTTTGGCGAAAGAGCATTAGCAATGGCAAGTTTTCCTATGGGAATAGCACCAAATCCAATTTATCAATTAATCAAATTGCGCGAATCAATCAAACGCTTTAACTCGAATGGGTACGATTAACCTGAACAACCTCCTATAAATTTAGCGGACGAAGTTAATTAATCGAAGAAAAAAAAGCGAAACAGCAGTGTCTTACGCATTCCGCTAATTTGCGTACACATCCTATAATTGCATATTAGTAATTATTGTGAAATATTAATAAAATGTTCAAAATTATTCGACCAATATTTAAATGAAAATATTTTTATGAAAATATTATTTCAAAAAATGCTCAAATACTACGTGATCTTTTATCGTAAAATTTCAGGACCTTAATCTCTAAAGATTAAAGTCAATATGATTTCCAGCATGTTTGGCTTAAATTCGACAAATCACGAAACGTGCCGATTAATAAATTACAAATCTGAAGAATCGTCAACATCATAATCCGATTTTGTCGGATAACAATCAAAGGGAAAAAAAACAATTATTGACAATTTAACCAAGATATATTTACATGTATTAAGAAACGAATAATCATCACAAATCTTAATTATAGTAATTGTACCGCTTAAACAGATCGAAAAATAATTATACGATCAATTCACATTCTTATCTTTACATATTTCCTAGAGAATTTTGTAAAAATTCTTGAAAATGAAATTTACACCCTATCGAAATAACTAGTACTTTACCTGATAGCGATAGTAATTGAAATCCTACAACTTCTCCGGGAAAGCGTTTAGTCGACACGCAGCTCTTCCACGTCTGATTTCATTACTGAAAAGATTCACTTGCGTGTCGCAGTTTGCATGCCTGCAAAAAAATAATCTGCCTCTCGGACTTGTCCTCGAACATGGCGCGATACGGTGGTGTAAACCTTATTTCGTAATCACAGTAAATTAAACTCAAAGCATACCCGTGAGTACGGTTTAACCTCAAAGAGTAAAATGAAAAATTCAAAGAACAACGTAACCTACAAAGTTTGCTTGTTCATCAGCAATTTCACTAGGAACAGAGATAAAGATCGCAGAGTTATGGAATACTTGGACCCTTTATTTTGAAAGTGGTGTAAGTCCATTTTTTAAAAAATGGGATATCTCGTAACTTATGCTTAATTTAGTGTAAACCTTTAATTTTCTCGAAACAAGAGAAAATGGATTTACACCACTTTCAAAATAAACGGTCCACTTAAAGAAACACATTCGGGGATATATTTATAAAATATTATTACATTAATATTGTCATGCATGTGGGTGCATGTTACACACATGACTGGAAAAATTCTTCAACTGTAAGTACTTAAATATCATACAAATTTGAATACAGTAAGTGACAACGCTAAGGATACTTGTCGCTGTCGGTAAGGTAGAGTCCCTTACAGCCAACATTCTTCTAGCTCACCGAAAGCCGTGAGTGGGGACAGCTGAGCATTGTCATTGGTCACGGGTGCGAGAGAAGGAGAACTGTCACAGCTTTTCTGAGTACCTGACTGGTATTTCGCTTAGCTTACATGTCCCTGCATTATTTAAATTGTGAGAGACTTCCACTGTACATTGAAAATCTTGAAAATGAATAAATCATCTATGCGCATGCGCGCGCAATTTTCGTACCGATTCGTAATTAGGAAATGTTACGTGTGAGTTATCGATTATCAAATTGTGGCAATTCGCAGAAACCAATGTCAATTAATCGTCGGTTATTTACGAAATGTATTGTCTCGTTATAAGTGACATGCCAGTTGATAATGTTTCGCTGTCTTTACAAATACGTAATACTGGAAATGGAGTAACTGTAATTTGTAATCCTCCAATAAGGATAAATTGGACAGTCAGTTGTTCAAGATTTATAAGGATTTTCTGAATATGCTGAATAAGATAAGTGACCTCTGCTATATTAGAATAATTTATTTTAGTCGTTATAATATACATATCAAAATTCGATAATATCTTATACGTAATCGTGTCTAAATTAAAAAACTGAATTATTTATAACGCTGCCTTAAATTAAAATGACTATTTTGTATTAGGATATTAAAAATTATTTCGGAAACAATTTTTTTTCCTAACTTATAACGTGAATGGTACTACTTATTTTAGATATAGTTACTAATACTTAAGCATGGAACATTCGAGACATCGTTTTGAATGTTTAACGAATGAAAAAGTTCCCGGGAATCTTTTTAGGAAGCAGATTTTATTTCCCTTGCAGTTCGATGAAAATAGTTAGGCTGAACCCAATGGTTCTTGTTTTTTAAAAATCTATTTAATCATGTAGATTTTATGTTTAAAATCCAAACCCCGTACTTTTGACGATTATTACTACTTACTAGTTCATAGTACTTAATATTTTCATAGCGCATAAACGCGTGAATTTTATCTTACGAAGGAATGTGCGAAACCTTCTTATTAAATTGATCGAACGTTTTTATAGTTCGACTGAATATATGTGGCTTTTTAATACGTAGTTGCGTGACTTGTCTCTAGGTCATTCCCAACGGGTTATAAAAAAAAAAGCTCGCAGCCACCCGGTCCTTATGAAATACGTGATAAGTAAGTGGTGAACATTGATTTTTAAGTATAAGCGTAATTAAATGTATACAACGTACGAAACGATGTTCATAGTGTTCCATGCATAAGTAATAGATACGGAACCATATCTGAAATAAGTAATCCTATCCACGTTATGATGTTAGGAAAAAAAATCTTTTCTGAAACACAGCGATGAAGGGGATGGATGGTGTATTTTTTGCAAACAGGGATAAACTAATAAGAACTTTTTATAGGCAACTCAAAAAAAAATTTACCGTCCATTTAAAGTTTAATCCGAGCTTGCATAATTTTTGAGATACACTGAAAAACCTGAAAGTCCAAAACCTAATTTTCCTTGTTAGTACACATTACGTTTATGCACAGGACAAAAGATACAATAATTTTCGAAACTGATAGTAGAATTTGTAAAGCTGCTAAAAAAATGTTCAAAATTTATGAAAACGTTACACCGTGCTACAAAGCGTTTGGTTTAAATGAATTAAATTTAATAGCATTAAAAAAACTATAATCGCTCGATTCATGTCATTCGAGACATTCGACATACACGTGCATGCCATTATTACGTCGAATCTACTATTTATTGATTCTGGGGAGATATTCCTGCAATTTCATTAAACAAAGAATACGAGGCCTAAAAGACGAAAAATAATACCTCGATTTATTTGCCGCAGAATTAAACTGGCTAAAATAAGTTTGAAAGAGAATTTATTTGCTTCGTTCCACAAAATCATGGCGCATAGAATTTCCAAGTCCCATTTATCACGAGTTTACGAAATACATAGCCAACATGGTGCTCCACGTGATATCGCAAGAACTGTAAACCCACCGAATTACATAACCTCCTCAAGCATCCCTTAAATTCACAATTTGAATCATTAATACATTACCGACTACCAGGACAAAGAAAATAAGCGTACTTCTTACTGTAATACCGTCAACTAAGTACAAGAAGTGCAAGAAATTCAAAGCTCGAAGCGTTTCACTGCACCTGAAACGTCCAGGTCCTTCCTGCATTGTCGATCTCTTCACACATCATATATATATATACATACACACTAACGAGACTATATGACGTCTCGTAGACAGTTGCTTTTATGCATTTAGTAGATTTTGGTTGGACTGTCCTCCTCGCTGACCTACATTTCACGTCCGAAGAGCGAAAAGCCTAAAGGACTCTTTCTTACCGACAATTCTTCTCCGTACATTCTTGTCCACTTTACTCCTACTTTATCGACCGAGTGACACGAGCCCCACAATGCAATTACAATACGCATAGAAATCAAGGGGAATAAAAAATATCGATATTATTTTCCGGCTGAGATTCGCTAATAGATAACCAGCGCTGCAGGAAACCACTTCCGAGGCACTTGCTGACTATACGCGTTCGATAAATTTCGAGAGAAGCAAAAGCAAGCTGTGAGGGCTGAGGAAAGTGGGAGAGGTGATGGCTGAAGGAACGCTAGGGGAACGCCAAGGAAGGGAGGAATTATCTTCCACGTAATTACCCAATGGAATCTGTTCAAGGATTTCGTAGTGAAAGAGGCTTTCCCGAAATGCGGGGCGATATTACGTTTCTTCTTTTTGTTCGGCGTAAACGACCGAGCTCTATTACCCTTCCGCTGCATTCTTTGTTATTATAATGATAATGATCATCGTAACGATAACAATAAGATTTTTGGTATTGTACTTAACTTAAGCACAGGTATACACGGATAAAAAAAGTGAATGAGTCTCGTTTTGAAATTCGAGGGGGGGCGAAGTGGGGGAAGACTGATAAAATTTAGTGTTAATAAATATCTGTAATGCTTTATGAAACAGGCTTTTAATTTCAATGAGACTTACGCTTCGTTATAATAATGGCGGATGCTGCGATTGAAATTGTTTCACTTTGGGTCAAAATTATTAATTATACTTTCTATGTCAAAAAATACGTAACTTTTGTGAATTCGTGTATTTATCGACTGAAATAAAATTATTGAAACCTTTGGCAAACTTTTATGTGGAGAATATCGGGGTTTTTGTAACAAGCAATTGTGGTTTGTTCTTTTGTTTTTCCAGTGCCAGTATTTTTTCGATTACCCGGTATATAACTTGTTTTGATAGGATTAGACAAATTTCAATGTACAACTTTAGGTGATAAAAAATGTATGACTACTTATTTTTTGCCTTTTTAGAGAGTTTATTGACTTTGCGTACAAATTAAAAGATAAGGCACAATGGGAAAATTGATTTTTTGAAATAATAATATTGTATGACTATATGATTTCTACCAAGATGTTACAGTCGTTTCATGGGTAAAAGATTCTGTACAGGGGACTCATTTAACTTAAAAGTCATACGAAGATGACCCCTCTAAATGCTATTTTGTTCGTGCACAAACTACAGTTGGACTGTAAATACAATATTCGATATTATAAAAAAGCTCACTTGAAATACATTCAATAATTTTATTCCCACACAAATGCATGGTTCAGAATCGATTATTAATTTCGTCTTTAATATTGTGCAATTTATATGACAATTTATATTTATTGTGCAATTTGATATAACATTTCAAATTTGGAATAAATTGTTCTATTTTTAAATACTTGCAACTATTTCTATATATTGTTGGTTAATAAAATTTTGAAATATTATCATGTTTACCTTTGTTCTATGTGTTAACAAACCACTCTTGAAACTAAAAGCGTCCACTTGAGTAGCACAAAAAAGCTAAAAAATTCTTCAATTAAGATTCTAAAAGAAATCGTTTATTCTTCCAGTAAAAGAACGATCTTGAAACGTCAACGTAACCTACAAGCGGACTTCAAGACATCCTCAAAAGTGTCCTTTCTTTTTCTTCCTTTCAAGAAAATATCTAAATTCAACTTTTGAACAGTGTATAATACAAGATCGCGCCAAGCCTTTGAGTTTCAAAAGGAGTTTATAGTATACCTGTAGAAATTTGTCACGTGTGAAAATTTACGAGCTCATGGATTCCTCCTAGATCCAAAATGCTTTATCCATAGCATCTACCGATTGGTCAAAGCCAGTATACGACACACACGTATTCAGCTTTTACATACAGCTTTTGCAAAAGCGTCCGATGTTCCGCACCACCCGTTATACTAAAGAGAGTTGGAATCTACCGGAAATGAAAACTCCAACTTTTTCTCGCTACTTGGTAAATATTTAGTAAACTTCATCATAGATTTTAACGGATATGTTTTCAATCAGAAATACCACACGTTGCGTTGAATTAACAATGCGCTGAGCATTAGAATTTTAATTAACCAAAGTTCTTTTTTAATTAATTAAACTATAAATTAATTCAAATTTAATTCAAACTAAAATTTTCCCTAAAATAAAATTCAGGTTAATTTGATAATATATAAAAAAATATTACTATGCGTTTATCCTTAAAATTTTTCTATATCGATCATCCAATCGGGAACGTCTTTTTTAATTTATACAATTCATTTTAATTGATCATGATTTGGCTAATGCATCAGGATAATTGGAAAATAAAATTGATAAGGAACTTTATTTGTACTTTTACAAGTAAGGAACGTGTCAAATTATATATTATGTCTATATATGTATATACACGTATACGTATATGTATACAGGACCCATGGGACTTGTTCGAACACAAGAGAATTCTCGCGAGGTTTATTACGGAACAGTATCGTTACTGACCGCAAGCTTATTGGCTTTTACCCAGGTCAGAATCAGGGCGAATTTCCATTAAGGGGTTATCCTACAGTGAATGCACAAAAAACAGGGTCAATTTTAAAAATTAATTACTCGAAAGCCATAAACGGAAATCAATTTACATTTGGCTACATGTTAATATACGTGTTAATGAATAAGTTCTGAAAATTAAAAAAAAAATATTTATTTAAAATTACATTGTGTCGCATGGAAGGCCGCAGCTATTGAACAACAAAACGATGTACATATTTCGCCCATATTCTGAGAGAAAAAAAAAATTTTTAATTTATATAGCGTCGCATACGCGGAAACATTTTTTTTTAAATTTTATATAAATATATTTTTTTCAAACAATAATCAATGCTTTCTCAGAAGAATATTCTCGAGAAACTTTACGTTTCCTGGGAATAATTGTTTGAACAATGCAACCTCTGTCTTTCGATAAAGCGTCCATTGTCCAAATAGGACAAGAGGGAAGACAGAGAAGGATATAAAGATGGACACAAGAGTTCAAGAAGAAAGAAGAAAGAGAGAACTTTTTTCCCAAAGAACAATTGTGTGGTTGTTGATACTCTCGTTTCCAACTTCCTTTACTTTGTAACAGAACAATTGGAAGCAGCCATACACACCGTTACCTGCGACACAATACAATCCTTCTATCCTATTACGAAATTACCTATATCAGATCTTTGCACTGTAATTAAGGGTCGAATCGAAATTTTGGTTACGCTTTATAAATAAGAGGATTAAGTTAGTAATCTGCTGGAATTTTTTTTTTTAATCTTGTACGCATTAAAACATACGTTAGTCGCCCTACACTAATTTTATGGCAGACTAATTTTTACCCACGACTTCGTACGGTTTTTTTGCCAAAATGCTTTACGTTTTCGTTCTCTGCTCAAGTCCTTTTCGAAATACCGTAATGACACATAACCTATGTTACTCCTGAAAATTAAAGATAAAGCAGTAAAAGGGGTTTCTCAAATTGGTTCAGCGGTTCTTGAGTTTTGAGGTAGCGTACCATAAATATACCGGGTGTTTAAAGAGACTAGGGCGATTTTTTTTTTTGGAAACTAAACGAGGTATTAAAAAATGTTTCATGCGGGAGTTATAGGGATTCAAGAGGAACAGAAGATACCATAATTGAATTTCCATTCTGGGTTTGGGCGTCAAAGTCATCCCAAGGTCAGCCTTGAATTTTTTAATTGGACGATGCATTTTTTTCGAAAATAAAAAATCATTCAATCTCGATTGCAAAAGTATTAGTGCGCTAACTAACCAAAGTTTTAATCAACTTGATAAATTTTTTCAAAAATAATACAAAAAATCTCTTATCTATATCACTTGGGATCAAACGAAGAATTATTATTAATTGATGCCTAGATTAGTTTCCGAAAAAATCGCACTGGTCACTCAAAATTCTCCACCCGGTATAGAAACGTACAAACTTGGTTTATATATTTATATAGATATACATATAGAAGATAGAAAATATATGTGTATATATATATACACACACGTTATATTAGTATCAGAGAGACTCGTGATTTCTAATCGATATAAATTTGTTTAGGACACTTCAACTGTAACTTGACATTGATACTGATACTTATATTGGACAATCTAGAACATAGGATCACAGCAAAAATTAATGATGGAAGCGAAGTTCGATTGTTAAGGTATCGATTTATCTTATCTATATACATTATGAAAAAGGTCACATGCCAAAGGCCGATTAATCAATTTCGAAATCAGTGTCAACTAACAGAACGACTTGCATTAGCAGAAAATCGAACTCCACTTTCCTTTTTTATTAATGCGTGTATGCGAAACCTTATATTATCAGCTCCATCGACCATGAACGTATGTATGTAGATATGGCGAATAGTACAAATTTAAATCAAAATGTCAGGTTAAGATGCTGATGTTCCTAGAATTCCCTTATGAAATAAAAGCACGTGTAAAATGACAAAAAAATGTAAAGCTGGTAAACAGAAACAAAGTATAACAAAAGTAATAAAATTATTTTTGAAAGCTCTCGTTGGGCCATCGTTTTTTTTATAGTCTAGTAAACTAATTAGTATGTAAGAAATAGCAGTACGTTATTTTCGATCGTATTTTCCTGTGAATTACGAATTTTGATTATAGCACTATTTAAAAATTTCTGCCATCATCATTGTATCGCGTAACTCGAGAGCTGCCATTTTGAAGTCTTTATTTTTTTTTAAAGGAGATATTAAGTATGGAATAGTAGTTGTATCGAATTTCAATATCGTATATACAAAGAGAACACGATATTGGTATCAATGTATATACCTAACCTTAAAATCGTTTTGAAACGTTAACCCGATTGCTGTATTATTCGCGCCATCGTTTCTAACGTTTGGATTATCAAATTCCATTAAAAGAAACATACACCGATTAGGATTTCACATACTTTTCCGAGGAATACGTGGATTAATCAATGTCACTCCTGACGAATACAATCGATCGAAACGTCCCGTCTAATTGGCGCTGTGCGAGTGCGATTCCGAAAGTTGGACTGACAGTTGACAGCAGTCGACAGGATTAAAATCGAGGACTATTTTCCACTTATCCCACTCAATCTGTCAGGCGATTAATCAGGAACGTGTTTGTGCCATTGAATATCGAACGTATACCTTTACCTATGGCGATCATGACTAAGAATTTATTATTCTCTATTAGTCTCTCCAAATTCTTGGAATTAGATTGGAACATTTTTTTTTATTTGTCACTCATGATAAATTGATGGTGATAAATAATCATTGTGTATTAATAATATTTCAGATTTCGGATATTTAAATTATTTATACGATTTTCATCCGCAGCACGTGGCTCTGTTTATGCATGACGTATAGGCTTAATTACAAAATTTATTGATTGTAACTATTAATGTATTTCGAGCAAGAAAATATTTGATCAATTTAAATGTAAATAGATGATCTTGTCTTTTAATTGATTTTGACACTGTTGTTTATTTATCGGTAACACGTGTACTGCTGCATTTTAATTAAACGAAAAAAGTTTTTTTTGTTTATATTTGTATTTGAAAAATGAATCAAATTATTTTTGCAATGTAAAGGATTAATGAGAAAACATTTGATACAGCAGTTTTTTAATCACGCCGCGTCAGCGCGTCAGATATACCTGAAGGCGTTAAGATGACCAAAAGATGCACATCAGACGTTTTCAAATTGACTTTTGGTATGTGTTGTATGAGAAACACTGTAAAATGTAAAATGAAAGATAAAGACCATAAAATTACACCCGGTACATAATCGTAAACGAAATAGTAACTAATAATAAACTCCGTCATGATAGCTTAATATCGTAGGATTTGAATTGATCTGACGATAAATCGAAATCTAGAGAATCGATACAAAATATCGATATTCACAAGCTAAAATATCGATTCTGTAAAAAAATCAATTTTTAATCAACATCCATATCAACATCTATTTATTATCAGGGCAAATTGCTGATAAGGAAATGCTTCGTTCTAGTAGTCACACGTAACCATTAATTAAAGCTCACAGGAGCATCAACACGTATCATAAGAAAAATTACAGGACTATTAAAACCATTTATATCTCTGCCAGCCATATACTGTAATTAAATGTAGGCAATTATAAGATATACATGTGTAAGCCAACATTTTAATTACAGGACATTTTCGTATCTATTATGAAAGGGTAACTCGTGGAAATTTGCTATATGAAAAATATATCATTAACATAACATAAACTCCACAATCACCCACATTTAATTACAGACGCAATAACATTGCTGTATCCAAAGGTAGTAAGTCTGGAAAGTGAGGTTAGTTTTATTCGAGACACCGCTTATATGTGGGTATTAACCGTTTGAGTCCCAAGCAGCACGAAAGCGCTGTTTATATTTTATGTCGGAAAATCTCACAAGGAAACCTTGGTAAGTGTCCGCTTCCGATTTTTTTTGTTTTCACGTATTTTGTAGTACTCGAAAAACTAAGCGACACGTGTTTTTTCTTATCGGCCCAAACTGAATTTTTGGGGGTGAAAACCGCCCTCGAAATTTGGGGTGCTAAACGCTCATTTAATTATTTCACATATAAAAGCGGTATCTTTCACAATGAAACCAATTGGAAAAATTTCCTCACGACGAGAGATTAATAATCTGATTTTTTCAAATTTTTCCAATGACTCTTAAGGGGGTAAACTACCCCAAAATCGTTTTTCATTATATATAAAATTACCAAACGGGAGTAAATTCGAATCAACAAATTTTGAAAAAAATATATGTTGCTCGCGACAATTAAATAAAGTTTACGTGTCTTTGCATTTTTGCGAAAAATTATTTTATAGGGGGTAACCACCCCTAAGTACATTTTATTATGTATCTCTTCAATGAAACAATTTTTGTGAACGAGACCAACTGGGAAAATTTCCTCATAATGAGAGATCTAAAATGTGATTTTTTTTAATTTTTCCAAAAATTGTTATGGGGGTGAACCACCCCTAAATTTTTTTTCATTATACAAGACCTACGTAAGTGCAGTTTACTTTGTGTATGTTGCGGTAGAATAAAGGAACTTATATTACATAAGTTGGCACTTTTAAAAGATGCATTACGTTGGGAAGCATTTATTTCAAATATAATTTGAGTATAGACATTGAACTGACAAAGCGTCGATTTCCTTTCGTTAGAGGTGCATATTTAGAGGGATAGCCCTTCAACATGTCCACGAAAAAAGTTTCATCGTAAAAATTCAAATCTTTTCAATGTCGAGTCTGGCTATTTTTATATGTATGTAATTAAAAATTGCTGCGCAGTGTTTATCTCGACTCACACGTCTTTATCTATAGAATAACAACTGACTGATTGTGAATAATCGTTCAGTGTTTTTTTAAACGTGATCTCTCATTATGAGGAAATTTTTCCAGTTGGTCTCGTTCGCAAAAATTGTTTCATTGAAGAGATACATAATAAAATGTACTTAGGGCCTATAAAATAATTTTTCACAAAAATGCAAAAACATGTAAACTTTATTTAATTGTCGCGAGCAACATGTATTTTTTTCAAAATTTTTTGATTCGAATTTACTCCCGTTTGACAATTATTTATATAATGAAAAACGATTTAGGGGTAGTTTACCCCCTTATGAGTCATTGGAAAAATTTGAAAAAATCACATTATTAATCTCTCATCGTGAGGAAATTTTTCCAATTGGTTTCATTGTGAAAGATACCGCGTTTATATGTGAAATAATTAAATGAGCGTTTAACACCCCTAATTTCGGGGGCGGTGTTCACCCCCAAAAATTCAGTTTGGGCCGATAAGAAAAAACACGTGTTGCTTAGTTTTTCGAGTACTATAAAATACGTGAAAACAAAAAAAATCGGAGGCGGACACCTTCCAAGGTTTCCTTGTCAGTATATTTGACCGATATGGCTTAAGAAAGCACTATTGCGCTGTTCGGCATTTTTCGACAATATTTTTTCAATGGCCCCTGGGAATCACATGATTAATATCAGTTGAACATTCAAGGAACTCTTTTCACGCAATGATACATAAGAAGATGGCCTTCAAAGTGACATTGATCTCTCTAGTAAACCATACATACGTTAACACGATATGAAGAGCATAAAAATAAAAAGTCGAAAGAATCTAAAAGACAGACTTCACATCACATAGGTGACACTTGGAGGTGAGCTAAAGCATGCTCGAATACTTTTATAAAAAAGTTTATCGATCGGCTGGGAAAATAATACAAAATATAATTACTCACTGATGCAATTCCACGTGCTCAATTGACCAGAAACCTGAAAATAGTACGGAAATCAGAAAAGTCCACTAAATCCTGAACAATTCAATAAGATTGGATCATTCCGAGGAAATTTTTCAAGAGTTACCAAAGTACCTATATGTCATTAAACACACTTTAACCCGTACATAACATCTAAAATAGAACACGTAACTAATTAAAGTACAACAAGTACACGATCTTCAAAGCCGATTATTCAAGCAATTCATGTGCAGCGACAAACAGTTTTCAGGTATAAAATAGCTGTAGATCATAGTTACGTAAATGGCCGCTACATGTGGCGCTGTCCTGTTAAGTACAATGCGTTGAAATTATCGAAAGCGATGGAAAGATTCCGTCTCATAGAAAAGATAGGTGAAAAAGGAGATAGGAAGAGTCGAGGGAAGCAGAGAAAGACCCTACACGTAGCTAGAGCAACCCTGCCGTGGTCGGTGTGGCATCTATCTTGCGCGTATATATCAGTAGACGAAGGGAAGGAGAAAGAAAGAAGGAAGGAGACAGACTGACGCAGGGTGAGAGGGTTGGATTGTATGCGGCCGACGGGAGGGAGAAGCTGGCTGATCAGCGAAGCAGGAAAAGCACGCTTGCGCGGATCCCGGACGGGCGCGGGCAGTGCCACCGGAGCCCGGCGGTTCAGAGCTTCGCCCGGGCGTCGCGACGACAAGCACCCCCGAAAATTCGACTCGCAGTTTTCAACCCCCGCGATACAATTCCCCCCGGACTGTGCCCGTATACTACTCGCCTATAACCCAGTGTGCTGACCCCCCCAGTTCGACCAACAGAATTCTTCGTAAATTTGAATCCAGGAATATGTGATCGTGATAGAGATGAAAATTTTTCAGGATAAATGTGTGAACTTGTAATTGAGAGTGCGCGCACATAAATATACTCATCGGGTATAATCGTATATAATCCCAGGACTATCATGCTCTGAGATGATACTGGCTCCGTCCTCGTCGTCACCATGAGGACTTCCTCCTACGTTAACTACTATGTCCTGTGCCTCGTCTGCTGGATTCTTCTAGGCGTCACTGGTAAGATTGCGACATATTACTTTCTTGTTCGTGAAATAGACGCTTGACAAAGTCAGATCTGTTCCGTGTCAACGGAATTGATTTTGAAATGTCCGTTGACATAAATTTGCATTCTATTGTAAGACAAGAATCGAATTTCACTTATAGTCTCGATAGCCAGCGTATCGATACGTTGGCGTTACTCGGATAGAATGTACAGTAGGCTTTTTCTTGGGAGTGAAAATTCAGCCGATGATAAGGGCGGCTTGGTAGGCGGAGGCAGGTAAGAGTTGCTCCGGTCCAAGTGCTGTGCGCGAAAGAGCCGCAGCCCTGTTTTCAGAGATTAATTTATCGCCTTTTGTACCGCACTGTGTCAAAGGCTATCTCATGATTTTCACTCATAAAGAATTCATTCCATATGAATGCACTGAATGCGTTGAACCTCGTTTGATGTTTCCTTGACCCCTTAAAAATTGACAAAATAGGTGAAACTAATTTATCATCCAGTAATTTGACGGAATAGCTTGTTGTTATAATCAATACCGTTTCACTTAATAGGTTATTTAACAGAAACAATTTATTTTTATTGCATTACGATAAAGTATTATTCCTGTCCCTTTTTTAATTTTATCAAATTAACGAGGGGTCGATGCAGTGATACGCGTCAATCCGCATACTGAATTTGCATTATCCTGAATTTTGCTAAAATAGAACGTTACTAGTCAAATTTATCAACACCAATAAATTATTTGATGGAATCCATGAGCAAAACTGGAAATTATCTCGAGCTTCCAATCTAATTAGATTCATCACTGTGATTATCGTTATGCCGACGATGCCGGGTAAAATGGCGGATCCAGTTTCCAAACAGTAGCAAGTATACACATCGAACCAGTTTGAACTAAAAAAAAGAGGATGATAAAAAGTTGCCAAATTCGTAGAAGAAAATAAAATAATCCTCCTTACCCAGAATAAGAAAGGAGTTTATTTTCCTTTCAAATTATTTTCATTCCTTTTTACCAGAAAGTATAACTGAATTCCTGTCAGCCTACTAACTGCATACATAGAGTATCGTTATACCGTACCATGGCACACTGTGCTATATTCACAGCCATAGTTGGCTCGGCAGCTGTATATAGGCAAATGATTTTGTTCGCCAAGGAAGACGTGCGCGTGCGCGCTTCTGCGCAGATTTTCCATCCCTTGTGATCTTACATGGCCCGAGCATCCTGCAACAGCTTTGCTCCTCAAGTCGAGACGAGCTCCACGCTTTCTCGCTTTCGCCCTCTTTTACTCGGGAACACGTATCTGGCCTCGACCGTGGTATAGTCAACTAACTCGTTCGCTCAGCATCCCGATTTCTGGACCATGTACCATCCACGTACTGGCTTCGTGGAAAAACTTGGGAAAGCACTAAACAAAAAAAGTAGACCAATAGTTAGTCTTTTATCGATATCGGAGATTCGCCGTAGGTCCCGGCCAAGCTGAACTAGGAGTGGTCGACCACACGAACACGCTTGTCCATTGTAAAGTGCCTCGATGGAACAATTACTTTTGATTTTCATAATTACTTACTATAGATAAATTAGGGCACAGCTCTTTGATCCAGAGATGAGACAAGAAAGGTTCGTTAAAGCCTGGCCTTCACGGGATATTAATGATTAACTGGTGATTTTAATCACTGATATTCAAATAATGTAATAGATGTCTAATATAATATTTGGAACAGACATATAGTCTCTTTATTTTATTACTATATTAAGTAATTTTTTAAGATGTACGTAATGGCAATAAAGTGCCCTCTCGTTCGAAGATGGATTCTATTTTAATATTAAGCACCGATATATAGTTCCTTTAATTTATTGTTACATTAATACCTTGCTGACCGTATCAAGCTGTAACTGTCCTGTGCAGTCCAGAGCTATGTTGCTTTTAGACTTAAAAATTCCATGTACTGATGTAAGTGCAGAGAAGGACGTTCGGGCATGAAAAGACTAGTGCACTTGTAACTGGTCAGAAAAGTGTTAAATAATTTTTGTAAGATGCAGTAATGGGAATGGAGTTTACCTGAATTCTCGTAGGGGTCAGCACGAGATCACACTCGCTGGTAAAGAGAATCGACGGGCTTTACCCAGGTCCATACTTCGATTCAAACAGTCCAGAGAATATCACGGTTCAGCTGGGAACTCACGCCTATTTGCCCTGCAAAGTGCGTCAACTGGGAAATAAATCGGTGAGTGTAGGTTCGATGATGAACGTTCGAGATTAACCAGAAAATTCTATCGCTTCGCATGGCGCTGCTCTCTCGAGCCCAGTAGTGCCTTGAGTGCAAAATGCAACCGTTTCGGTAAACGCTTGAAAGTTTGAACTTTAAAATCCGCGTAAATAGCAGGACGCCTCTTGAGCACGGAGACTGAAGTGTAGCGTCATCGTTCCACTTGAAAGTCAGTATCGAAAAAGTCAAAATCTCGGAACATACGACGAAGTATTATCTCGAAATTTTATCCTACGTAATTGGGTATTACAATTCTTTTTTCTGTCAGTCATCGTGTTAAAAAAGTATCCCGTCAGCCGGGAATGGTCGCACGATTTTTGTTCTTCATTTGTAATACGAGGGTGGATTGATAAGTTTCCGGCCTGACTAAGAAAAACAAGGTTATTTAAAATTTTTTTTTTTTAT
>JAYRCB010000817.1:0-53146 GCA_036026315.1 Trachelus stipa
CGGCGGACGCGGTCCCTTACGTCTAACCCCCTGAGCTTGCTCGGGGGGAAGGGACGGAGGTTGTAGCGTTGAATATCATCCCTCGGGATGTCCTGGCGTTGCTCGCAAGAGCGCCGCTGGGAGCTACGCCCACGATCTTTCGTTGCGGTGGATCTTGACTAGGGGTAGACCTTTCGCGTTTAACTTATCCCTTGTGCGTTTAACTTACCTTAACTTTTTCGCGTTTAACTTAATTTACCCCCTTTAGCGTTTTTCTTGTCCCTCGACCCGACTTCCTTTCCTTCTTGAGGTTTTTCCCCTCTAGTCGTGTGCGCGAAAGCCGCAGGATTCGGGGGTTTTCCTCAACAAAAAAAAAGAAACACACTCGGAGAGGTCGTAGCTCCCTTGTGGAGAGGCAGGACCCCACGGTAACGGGCGAGGAGGGGCCCGTTTCACTCCCTTATATTTCCTACTTTTCCTACTGTTCTCTTTTCTCGCTCCTCCAGAATAATCTGATCGTCGTGCACACATGCGGCTTACGCATCTTCTTCTCCCCTTGTTCCCTCAGTCCTCAACATCTCTTTTCTTCACTCTTTCTTTTTAACAATCTTCTTTTCTCCTTCAACAACACCTTCCCTGTCTGCTGCCACCAAACGTTTCTACTCAATTTTCGAATCTCCTATTCCTTCCTATGTCTCCATCACTCTCCTCCTAGTATATTCTTAAAATTTAAGTTTTTAAAATGTCCTTTGGAATAAGAAAAGTTCAAAGTGGTAATGCGTATAATATACAACACGACTATTATAATATATTACAGTGATATATGTAGTGTATCTCTAATGTTACTGTCATTGCTAATCTTTCGCAAGCCATATATGTATGTACATCTGTACTTCGTATACTGTATCATTATTGCATTTTTCGAATAAATTATTTTGTAACACTTATACACGTTGATATTCTTTTGTCCTCTGCGAATATCCCATAGTACGAATGAGTTCTGTCTCTCTCTTACTCTCCTTTGTCCTAACTGCATCCTCCTCCTCCTCCTTTATCGACCTTACGCTTCGACAACCATTTTTGGCTATGCTCCATTTTCTGTACGATTATTTTCCATACCATCTCTGCCATATTATCCGTATTCTGACTTTGCTTTTCCTTTATCAATATGCCTACTTGGAGGCTTCAGTCTATTCTTGAATTTTGAAACTACTCGAAATTGCACCTTTGAATAGTTGTATCTCGGAAAGGGTTGGGTTTAGGGCTTTTTCCTTGAAATTTTGAAAGATCCCTTAAAGCAGAATGCTAGAATACTGCATAGAAGAGGCTGGTATGGGTCAAATTGCGATAGGGCCACTTTGAAAAAATCCCTGAACTTTGAGTTTTTGAATTTTGAAAATAATCGAAATTACACCTTTGGGAGGCTGTATCTCGTAAACAGCTGGGTTTAGGGCTTTTTCCTTGAAATTTTGAAAGATCCCTTAACGCAGAAAGCTAGAATAGTCCATAGAAGAGGCTGGTATAGGTCAAATTGCGATAGGGCCACTTTCAAAAAACTCCTTTACTTTTTAGTACTTACCGTCCTTTTTTTTTGAAATTTGAAATTATAAAGCATTCATATTAAAGAATTTGCATCAATTTGAATTTTCGCTAACAAGGGGGCAGCACTTCCTGGGCATAATAAGTGGCGCTCCCTATCGTTGATATACAAAACTAAAATTTGAGAGATTAGCTGAGAAATCGTTATTTTGAAATACTGAACTAAAATTTGAAAGAATTGATGGAAAAATCAATTTTTTTTAAGCGCCCTCTATCGTTGATATACGGAACTAAACTTTGAACGATTTTCTGGGAAAATCTGCATTTTTAAGTGCCCCCTATCGTTGATATATGGAATTAAAATTTATAAGATTTGCTGGGAAAATCAATATTTTGAAGTGCCCCTTATCTTTGAAATCGCATTAGTTCGAATTTTCACAAGTGCTCAAGGATCAATGACATGTTGGAGCATTTTTAGCAAAGCGAACAAATTATACTAAATACGCGGGAGCTAGACACCTCGTTGGATTCACTATACGATAGACCATGGCCTTAGATACCCTAAGGGGGCTCAAGGCCCCCGTCGGAAGACCCATAAGGTCCTGTTGCGGCTACAACTTGGGCCCGACCCACTGAGCAAGCTCAGCGGATGAGGCGGAAGGACAACCCCCGATATCATGGTCTATACGTCCAGCTTCACTAACAGAATGACTACTCTTATATGACTACTCGAATGAATTTGCTCGACCCGACCAAGGAAATAGGAAAAGTAAGACGAGCACAATGGAAAGTGAGAGGGAACAGAGTGAAACGATAAGACAAAAGGTTAGATAGAAATAAAGAAGTTAAAATGCAGAAAAGTAAGAAATAAGTTTATAAAACTAGAGGAGAAATAAGGAAAGAGATAAATCAGAAAGTAAAGAATGAAATATAAGGAAATAAGGAAGTAAAGAAGAAATAAATGTAAAAATAGAAGAAGGTTAGAAATGGATATGAGGGGCGCTTCCAAGAGAACAGTATAGGAGACCGGCTCGAGGAATAATGACAGCTTCGTGTCCGGGCACTGCATCGAGCGCTTCCCCCACTCTCCGCCTGCTCCCACTCGGCGAGTCCTGCGCGAAGAATTTGCGCATACCCAATTTTAGGCAACTTTCAGTACTTCTAAATATGCTTGGACGGAGTTTCCGATTTCTAAGTGTTAATATTTTACTTTGCGGATTTAATTAATTATTTTAATGTTCCATACACCTAATTTATTAATATGTCAATTTGAACGTAATTTATTTTCGATATTCTACAATTTCAATTCAATTTTTATCTAACCCGTATATTTTACGAGATTTTGATTTAGCCTGAATTTTATATTTTGAATAAATTTTGAAAGTATATCAAGATCCGATAATATTTAGTAGTACTCGGAAAAGCTTTATTCAATGTTTCATGCTTTCAATATTTCTGTACAACTAATTTTTTTCTTCTTTCTTCCTTCTTCTTTTTATTCCTTTTTGGCTTTATGCCCTCATGGAGGGCCAAGTGCCCTTAAGGGATGAAACATTTTTCATAAATTGAGGTGCTACACGGGTGTTAAGTGGACAGGGCACTTTCTTAAAAATATCTTAAAAATGTTTCGACAATAGGCTTTTTCAATAGTTCTTAAGAAGTTCTATAGTTCCCGGTCTCCTTCTAAGGTTGCAGAGAACCTCTGATTACCAAGCTACATGTTCGTGTTCATGCTTAGCTTGCCTACGATGGAATTAGCATTGTCGACGGAAGCGATGGTCACAAAATCCTACTTCCAGACTCGCCGCTACGATTTAGCGCCATGCTTTTGGTATCTCCTAAAACCGTAGCGTTGAGCATCTCGCTACCCATCTCTGTATTTATCCTTCATTAAATAATATTTTTGGGATTTGCTTAAGGATTTTTAAAATAAAATGTGTTTAGGTAAAAAGTTTGGTCAATTTTCAATATTCGCACTATCAAGTTAAACCTTGACAATTCTATTAACATTGAACATTCTTATTTGATATAATAAACACCGTAAAAATATTTATTTCATCGGTATTGCCTTTAGTTTCTTCTTATTCGTCCAGAGATGATTCCCTCAATTTTGTAAAAAGTAAAAAAAATAAATACCTACATTCTTCCGAATGAAATTACGATGTTTCGAAAGAGAGAATCAACAACATTAGAACGTAGATTATTATCCGCAATATCTACGGGAAAAATTAATCAAACAGTCAATTAAATTTCCTACAGTATCCACCAAACATTTAAAACATTCAAGAACAATAGAATCCAATAAAATTGCAGCGACGTTTAGCGCAGGAAAAAAGGAACCGATTAAAAAATAGTTTCATAATTGTCCCGCGTAACATAGCATCCTAAGGGACAAGCTGTGCAAATGCCATTTGTGAAGTTTATCGACGAGAACAATACAAATTAAAAGAAATTATTCGCGTACAATCAAACCTCTCAAAACGGCCAC
This sequence comes from Trachelus stipa, assembly GCA_036026315.1. NCBI lineage: Eukaryota > Metazoa > Arthropoda > Insecta > Hymenoptera > Cephidae > Trachelus > Trachelus stipa. The sequence continues at coordinate 4,007 of JAYRCB010000817.1, forward strand.
AACCTTTTGATTCATAAAATTCTACTCCATATATACTGAGATGGAAATTTCTTTATCCTTTCTTAAATTTAAGCAATAAAATTGCAATAGTCTGGAACACAATGATCCAAATAAATGTGGCAATGAATCCATTATATACAGTAGGTTCCGATATAGACCATCCTCTGGCAAGCATTGCCCTGATGGATTCTGTGCTTTTTGTCAGTGGTAAAACAAAGCTAATATATCGCACAACGGGATGCATTCCTTCAACTGGCCAAATAATTCCACAGAGCATAACAATTGGTAAGAAGGAACCCATTGCCATGTATGTAGCACTCCTTTCGTTCTCGCAGGAGCAGGCCACGACGAATCCTGAATAAAACAATTTGTTTCCTGAAATTCAACTAAACCTCTTATGAGTATTGGATAAGAAACTGTATTAGCTTACCAAAACACATGCCACACAATCCTGTTAGAATTGTTAATGTTGTAACCCATCCTACATCACCTTCGCAAGTTATTTTGAATACAGCAAATGCAAATATCAAGACCATTACAGTTTGACCAATCATTACTACAAACTGTGTGACAACTTGACCGAACAAGATTTCAGTTCCAGTTATGCCTGAAATTCATTTGTGGAAAAGATAGAATTAACCATTTTTTTTCTACATTTAGGTTGCTGCTATAATTTGCACGTATCATTCATCATTACTCACCTGATACCAGACTTCTCTCTAAGAGACCTTCGTTTCTTTCAAGCAACATAGCACCGGACGTCAATGCCACAGAGAGGAAGAAAATAATTCTGTAACAATTGGCGTGCAACAATAAATCTATAGCGGTTGATACCCAACTACACATAATCAATTCTATTTATCAAATAAATCGCCATAGACAAATGATTGCTTACGTAAGGATAATTCCCGGAGCAGCAAAGTCCGTGAAATTAGGTTGTTCCGTTCCATAAATCGGTGTTTTGAACTACAAGAAACGAAACACATTATTCATTAAAATAAGACAATTGGAAGATCATTAGGTACTTCATTGAAGATAGTTACGTCAAGTGGAAGGCTTGCCAATTTTGAACTATAGTTACAAGCCACAATAACCTCCCGTGCAAAATCCTGATAAGAGTACAATAAATCACGTTGAAGCAATTGGCCAATTTGCTGATCTATAACAAGAAATTAACGAGACGTATAGGAATACCAACAGAGGCAAAAAGAAAATAAACAGTACATAAAAGACTCACTAGACATATCCATAGAAACATTCATATCAGAGTACATTAAACTGTAATCGTCAACGTCTTTGCCCAGTTCAATTCTCTCCATAAGCGAATCTGAATAATTTGCTGGAAAATTAATGGCACCCCAAGCCCAGCCTCTCGTTACAGCATATTTCGCTTCTTCCTCCGTGTCGTAAGGCAAAAACACCACAGTCCTTTTTTCAAGATGTTTCAAGAAACGACAACTTAATCTCGAAGTGTCACAACCGACGGTAGGCACGCAGTGTTCCATGCTGTTATTTAATTCATTATTAACAATCGCCAATTTCAATCCAACAGGATCTTTGCCAATAGACAAGCAGAAGAGTATGATCTGCACTACTGGTAAACCAATAATGAACGCCATTATTCTAGAAAAAGTCCAATCGATAAGCAAGATCCTCCAACTATTATGCAGGTAAATAAAAAACTGAATTTTTAATTGAAAAAAAAATCAATCAAGCATACCCAACGTTTCTCCACATCCACAAGAAATTTTTCCATATCAACGCTTTCATATGTTGCGGATCCAACATTTTGAATGTCGAATTGCCGCCTTTCTCTTCGGGCGGCAACTCAGGCACCTGTTTATTTATACAGATTGATTAATATTCCGAGATCAAAAGTATTTCGTAAACCTATTTTATGCAACGAATAATTACATGCTCGTCGTCCGTAACAGCCACGCTTCTTCTACGGCTGCAGATGCTAACGTTGTCGCCAAATTCTCCACTCATCTCGTCGTCGATGTCCTAAATAAAAGACAGAATTAACATTCTAATTCAATATTTGAGCTCAAAGAAATAATAAGAAAACGAGATAAGATTATTCTCTTACAACTTCCGGTGGTACTCCAGTGACACTACTGAGGATACTACTTCTTCGTCTGAGTCCCATATTCTGTCGTTTACTCAGTTTCAAGAAAACTTCTTCCAACGTGTCCAACCTATGAAGTGCCATCAATTTCGTAGGCGACTCCTCAGCAAGGAATTTACCACCCCTCATGAGTCCAATGATACCAGCCTGTCTGGTTTCTTCAATATAATGCGTAGTGATAATGATGGTTTTATTTCCATCTTTGGTTATATTAACCAAATGATCCCAAATGCTCTGACGAAGAACAGGATCAACCCCCACGGTGGGTTCGTCAAGAATCAATAATTCAGGATCTGCCAATAAAGCTGCAGCAAATGAAACTCTTCTCTGCTGACCACCCGAAAGATTTTTGACGAATCGATTCTCAGACGGCAATTGCAGTAACTGTAATATTTTTAATAGTCATTACAGTCATACTAACAAGTACTTACGAATACCAAAAATGGAATAAAAATGAAAATTACCTTCAACAAAAATTCCAATCTTTCATCAACCTCGCTCGTAGTCATACCAGCGCACCATCCAAAGAAAAGAAACGTTTCTCGTATAGAGAATTCTCCATATAAGGCAATTTCTTGCGGCATGTAACCCACTCGTGGTCCAGGAACACCAGATCCCTTCGATCCGGGCCGACCCCCCAAAACCCAAATTTCACCCGAATTTAAGCGTCTTCGTCCCACAATGCAGGAGAGCAGCGTTGTCTTTCCACAACCACTGGCACCCAGCAGCCCGTAACTGTGCAAAGAATTAATCATTATTATAATCAAATGGACTGAAAGGTAACAAATCCTCATTCACTATAAATCTCCCAAATTTGTGAACAGCATCAAGCAAAACGACAGTATAAAAAAATTTCATACGAAAAATTGATAATAAATTTCGAAATAGCAAATGCGCATTATTATCTATGATAATCAAAATTTCTCAAGTTTCGAACGTACGAAATTTGTGTCATGTGCAAAAAAAATATTCAACCGTTGTTTATATAAATCATGAAAAATCAGAAAGTTGGAATCGTTAATGACATGTTTATTCAGACATTTCAAAAAGATTTATATCTTCGTGTATATCGAAAATTAACGAATTCATTCATATTAATACTCAAGGAACGTTGAATATAAGTTCCTTCGTGAATCATAAGTGTAAAGGTCCGTGGGTAAAAGGTTAATCGGTAAAGAATAATTTTTCTACGCATAAAGGATATAATCCTGGAAATAATAGCGTTATATAAAAAAATGCCAATCTAGCTTCATGCGAAATTTTCTAGTATAGCATGTATAACATGTCGACTTCCGGTTTTGCAGTGATATCTTTCTTACGAGAATATAGGCAAAGCTGAATAACATTCTACCAGTTAGGTATTACGTCAACAAGTGGGAATCGTCAATACGAAAGTAACTATTGATACGTCACTCACATTGTACCCTTTGGTACAGTCATATTAAGTCCATCAAGAATAATGTTTGGATTGCTCTTAGGACCATATTTTTTGAAAGCCCTCCGGACGCAAACTGCTTGTCTTCTTCTTGTAGCAACAGTCGAGGTTTGAGGTTGAAATTGAGCTCTTCTTGTTTTTAGTTCCAGTGACGCAACCGATGCTGGTGTGGTTCCACTGGCAGCCTCCATTTTGTCTATGCGCTTGGTGCAAATATAGAAAACAAAATGACAATAAAATTTACGTTGATTTATATTTTCGTAATCATACGCAAAAATTTATCAATAGAGTCAAAAATAAGATTTTTCTATATCACGAATTAATTCAATTTATACAAGTATTATAGAACTTATAATTCTTTAGTAATATTGTGACCATTTTTTTTACTTTATTTTCCCATTTTTCCACATGCATATCAAACTTGTGAAATATCATTAAACGTGATGCTGTGATTGGAGACAGTACAACGCACTGAATGTCGCAACGGGCTACTGTTACGTCTTCATGTTGTGACTTCGTCGGGGAAAAGTATGCGAAGTAATTCAGGTTTCACCAGTCGCATGTACCGGCAGCCGATAACTGCCGATTCACGCTGCGTCTCGGAAAATTAAATTCGAAAGTAAAATTTCTCCGAAATAGTACGAGATTAGGCTGGTAATGTAAATTATTTAACCTAAATGTATATTAGCGTCGGGAATAACCACCGAATTAAATGACTTATCAAAACTGTACGTAAATCTCAAATATTGTATAGATATAAGTGCAAATTATGATTTTGGAAATATTACTAAATTTATTAGCAATTCTAAAGCAGCTAGAGAGTCAAGACGTTTGGCTCAGCACAAAGCGAATGGTCAGTCCCTGTAGCCACTTTGTAATTCATCAATGACGTAACGTCTTAGCGGACTCTCACCTAGTCCAGCTGGATCGACTAATCTTATTAAATAGCACACAGTATGTGTGTGTGTATAGAGCCATTTGTAGGATATACGTGGTTACATCTAGCAATATATATTTTAGCCATTAAAATCATAAATATGTCTGTGTACATACGAAAACCGACGTACTCATTAGCGCGACAAAATATTGGGCAGATTTCGAAGAAAATAGTCGAACAACCTTCCCATTCTGTAGTTCAAAGAATGACGCCACTTTTTTCACTAGATGAATTTACCAGACTCTCTCATAGATACTTTGTGATTCAGACGTGACCAATGTCGCGTATACTTATATTAAAATTTTTCATAGAAATTTCATAATTCTAAACATGCGGAGGAATGTTTCGAAGGCATCGAGGAAAGATATCGAAGGTCATCTTTTCGAAAATTGTACATTACATAACCAGTTTTTCAGTTTCACTCAGTGATAATGACCTATGAAAAATTCATAGCTTCGCATGTCTTAGCTAACAATAATTTTAAAATTTCAAATTTTAACATACTGCAATCTGGTCGATAATACAAAGGGCTCTTGGGACATGAAACTTTCCAAACGATGTATAATTGTGAAGTGTTTGTCTAGATTTCAAATTTTTTAAAAATAACTAGTATTTTTTATCCTCGTTTTTTATATATCCCGTAATTAGTCTGTTTTCGTACGAGACTGAAAGTCACGTCTCTTTGACGTAAACTGATTTTAAAGAATTTACATATGGATACCATCCTTAAATGGTATAATTCTTTAAAACAAATCAACGGTGATTAAATTTTCTACATCACATATACGAATCTCTTTGGAAACTCGTAACCTGTTTCTTACGTGAATTTAACGTTAAGTCATTAAAGTAAGTTGGCAAAGTCCTCAACAATACATATATATATACAGAAAGAATAAAGTCAAATATGAAAAACGTGTTGCAATCGAATTCCGACGAATTGGTTAATTGGAATAAGATCGTATGTAAATTTCAGCGAATTCTCATCGATTTCGCAATCGATAATAAAGTACACGAATAATAGTTCATTACAGGTTCTATAATCGTGTTTAAGTTGTATAGAGAAAAAGAACAGCGTACCTAAAAACAATTTCTTCCTAATTACCGGATAAATAATAAAATAAAAGGCTGCCGTATCGAATACAGCAAAAACGGGAAACAAGTCGCATCAACAAAACACTGACCACGTGAAAGGGATCATTGAAAAAGATGATCGAAGACCAATTACGCAACCTTCCTCAAAAGCCATAATCGGTTAGAGTGAATGGGTTCCGAAGAAAATATTTTAGTTTTTAATAATAAACAATCTCCGCTTTTTTATTGAAAATATAAGTCCACCGTTAACGCGATTATCGAACGTTTTTTTGATGACGGCCTATTCGGGTACAGTAATCAGTAGACAACTAGGATGATCCTAAAGATCAGCTGATATCGTTTACGACACATACGTGGAAATTAGTAAAGAGGTAAATCCCCGAGATACCGAGCATATGACAGTTATACATAAATAGGTAAAAAGTACAATGACATCAGACGTCTGACGTATTGAATGTGAAGAATGCAAATTTAAAAAAAATCGACAAATCCCAGAGTTGTACAAATAAATTTAAAAAATTCTATACAAAATTCCAAAAACACTTGATTAATTGATCACACGATTAAATTGCACGCTTATCCTTAAATGAGTTTCGGTCATTCGATATGAGACTATTGTTCGATCGACCCTTGTCCAGGTGTCTTACGCATGAATCAATCGATGGGAAATCAATGAACAAAACAGTTACGATCCATTTAGGATACTTTGATCGAGTCAATTAATTATTTTTTGTTAACAAACCTTCAATCGGTCCTATGAAATCACACGCTATCCAGTTGTCACTTGGATGCACTTTTTTGTATTCCGTCACGATACAGATAGATCCTTTCGAATCATCGACAGATCCTTTAATGCAAAACGAAACCAATCGCGATTACGCTGTCATTGAAGAAGCTCGCAAAATCAAAAGGGACTGGTACCCGGACAAGCAACGAGAGTGGCTCGTTTCCGAACCCACCGGCAACTGACTTGGAAGCCACGACGGAGAATCAAAGGCTTGTGCAACATCGATGCCGCGAACCAAAGTGGGAATGTCCAGACGTTACATCGAGTGGGGATAAATTTCATGAAAAAGAACGAAGCAGAGCCAACGGAAATTCTCAGTCGTTAAACAAGGGTGGAAAGTCCCGAATGAGCTCAGGTTATGTTAGAAAAGATATTGAATTATGATATTAATTATGATAAGCTTATACAATTTTTAGTACCAAATTTTCTACCCAGATTGTAACGAGTGATTCATGGATTCGTTTGATCGAATCAGTTTGAAAGTGTCGATTAGAGAAGATGAAAAAATAATGCGGATATATATATATATATTTATGTTTTCTAGAAAGTCATGAAAATTCATATTAAACCTGTATAGCAAGTATAAAAAACCTGATTGAAATGTAAGCAATGACAAAGGTAACTAGTTTAACCGTATTTTATTCGATTTTTCCAACATTTTCCCAGACAACAGTTCTTCGCTCGAGTCTGCACATTCTCGTAACGTCCATTACTTAGAGTGAAAGTCGCCTTGAATTTTGTCAAAACATTACGGAAGTCTCAATTTTTCGTTAAAGTCGCAAGAATGAAGTAAGATTGTCGCGTATTGTCCAAGGAAACAACTTCATTGTCACTATCACGTTATCAATACCCACCGAATGTGCTTCCAATAGAAAACGACAGTCTGGTTCCCCGTTAAAAAATCATCGATATCAGGTACCTCGGATTTATTGGAAGAGCACCATATCCAGTTCGGTGAAAAATTTCAAACGATATAAAAGTCCGTCTGGGCAAAGTATGTAACGTAAGTAAAATTGTATAAAAATTCTTCTTTCTCCAAAACAGCCAAACATCAAAATCTCGATGGTCCGAAGCAACGAAGAGACAGTCTCATACAAAACTTCATACGTGGATGAGTACATTTTGCTCGCGTTGTGAAAACAAGACGAGAAATCGAAGTTTCGAAATAAAACGAAAACACAACATTCTCTCTACGAAGATATAAGACAAAGCTTGCGCTTGTCGATGCGTGGCAGTTGCTAAATGCATATCCTCTTGCAGCAATTTCAGCGTCAATGACACGACCGACCACATAAGGAAGTTAAAATTTAAAATTAGATATATAAAGTAGAGTTGATATATTAAAATAGCGGTAGTGATTTTCTTAAAAAAAAACCAAATTATGATTTTTCTCAAATCTCCGTAATAAATGAGTCATCGCATTTCTGACGTTACATGCAAACCGGTATAGGTCATAAATTTTATTTTTCTTGCAGCTTTAAACTGTCTTCTACGATAGATAAAACAGATGCGTATTAATTTGCCATATAATTTCTTTGTATTACCGTTAAAAGGCCATTGATTTTGCTCGTACGACCTTTGAATACGTCGTCCAATGTTATGCAGACGTAAAATGGAAATGGCGTCGGTTAACAGGCTGCTAAATGAATCTACCACTTGTCGCTCGCTTGCTTCGTACCTAAGTCAAGGATAGTGATCTGTCTTCGAATAATAATAAACCTTGTAAAGAACTCACCGTGAATGAGATAATTATTTTACGAAGAAACTGCAAATTTCAAATGATAAGTTCTTCACTCTCCTTAAAGAATATCATGCGAGTCCAAGATGAGGATATTTTTACATGTGAACTTTGACATCGAACAGATCCGTTCACAGAAACGTATGACACTGACAAATACACTCTGGCGACTCCTCTGTATTACCAAAGTCCAGACTGTATTATTTGTTTGTAGAAAATGCATATATTCGTCGATTGTAGCGCCTCTGGAAAGGTAGAATGTTGCAACCTTGACAATTTCCGAATGACTTTCGCCGCCACGCGCACCCATCGTAATAACGAAATTAAGAAATCTAGACTAAATGAGGATATACCAAATCTCGGCCTTTGATTTATAGCGTTAAATTTATTACGAATATACTATATAAATTATTTGCACATTATGCCGTCTGCCTGTGTAATATTATTATACATCAGAATCTAAACGGTTGACGCAGGAGGTGAAACGGTATAAGATATGAAATTTACGTATTTATTAGGATACTAAAAACTAAAACCTTGATAATCGTAATCCAGGAACTGTGCAGATGCGAAAAGTGAATGATTATTAATCACAGTAAAAGTAAGGATGAAACCTTAAGAGAAAAAAGAAGATATCCTTGATGTCTAGAATGACCGCAATAGACGTGCCTTGTGTACATCGTTTTAACATTAAATTAGAGATCAATATCATTAACATAATCAAGCTGTAGACGTCATACCGTTTACAATTGAGTTTTGTGCTTTATGGATATAATCATTCCTAACCGTCAATGAGACACATTGATTGATCGAGATATGCTTTTTATGTTACTATATAAATAAATTGATTTGTTATTAGATTTAAAAGAAAGTGTAATACAATAAATTAAATGAATTCATTCACCAGAGTTGCCGCCTCGTCAAATTTTCACTTGCTGACCCACATTTTCAGAAACTGCAGTTACTGCAATTTAATTGCATCGCGCGCATCCCAAAGCCCCAACGACTTGGTCAGTCGTGAAGTTAGTGTTCTCGAAAAACAGCACCAACAGTTCGGGAAAAATAATGTTGACAACAATATTTTTCAACAATGACTGTAAACATTTCCACGATAAGGAAAACCGACTATCAAGGCATATTTATGCATGTGCATCGTCGGAGTGCATTTTGATCCTTGACGTTGCTGTTACAGATGCATCCACACGTGATCCGCATAAATCTCTATCAAGTATTCCAACAATACGTACAAGTAAGTTGAATGCGAATTTTTTCATGCATTTCTAACATGAGATACTACTTATGTGGTAGATGCATAGTTTTTTGCTGCACTTTCAAAGATGCATTTAGTCTAATGGCTATTCGATAAACTCAAATAATCAAAGATGGCCACCTGACGTTGTCTTACGGTTTAAAATTCAATTTTATATACAGTAAGTACTGCGCAAGAGAACATCGAATAAATCATTCTTGTCATACTTTATTATTTTATTAGTCTCAAAAGATGTGGATACGAGATAAAGTACTTAGTAAACAGTACAAGACGTCACTAGGAAGACATGAGAAATATTCGCGTAAGCAATTGGATGACGATGACGTTCTCGAAAGCGGGAATAATCATTTATTAGTTATGAATATGTATTCGTCCATATTTTATATTCGTCCACGAAGATTTTACTACGTGATATCCAAAAAAATGGTATCCTATCACCGTAATTGATAATCAGCGGAGCAAGAATAAAAATGCAGGTCACACGGCCGCTTTAAAATATACCATAATGCTCATAGGAAAAAGAAGAGAAACAGCGAAAAATTGGTAAACAGAATTTACCTTTGCTTTGATTTTTGCGATAGCATAAAGATACATCTTCTGACGTCACAGAACTACACGAGATGAAAAACCGGATTTACAACGTGAATAGCAACTTCTTCAAACTAAACTTCGCACCCAAGACTCTTTAACAAATATAAGATTCCTGCTCGCAGATTCTATGGTCGCATCCTTGCAGTGATTCTTTTTTGTGGCTGCATTATTTTCAATCTGCCCGACAGTTTGGTGTGTTTAGTAATAATCATAACAATCGATATACCGTAGGTTAATTATTGCAATATAGCATTCACAAATAATTATAAGGGATGAAAAAATAATCTTCCGGCAAAAAAAAGACTGAAAAATTCCAACTGGCATTTTCACGACGCGACTACAATTTTTTATTTGCTTTCGCCACAAGAGTTCAAAGATGGCCGTCGTACTGCCTCGGGATCATCCGAAACGTTTGAACTGTTCGTTTTGTTAAACAGGTTTACGAATAGAAATACCGATAGTTCCTTGCAGAAAGATTTCATGCTTGCGTACAGGTATATGCTGACTTTGACCTTCTGTTGATGCGTACAATAGTGAATGGTTGAGTTAAATATGTATTGTTAATAAATGAATTATTCGATTTTAATGAATCTAATGGGAAGTATCATTTTCACGCGTTTGCAATAATACTACATACCCAACGTCTAGTTAAAGATGACATTGACACGATTCCAATCAGCGACAAGGTTAACCAGAATCTGTAAACCAGTTTCGTTATGTTATGTTTCTGTGGCAATGCTTGGACAACATTATGGATATTCGATAAATTATGTTATTTGGGAATTATGAAAAATCAGAATATACCAAGACAATAGCCGTAGGAAAGTATCGGACGTTTTAGTGATCTTCGGAAATTTTTTCTTCGCGTACTCGTTGACATTTTTTTTGTATAATACAAAAAAAAACCCATAGAAAAACAGGCTATGTCTTTGGATTGTCGGACATTATGTAATATAGTTATGTATTGTGAGTGTTTGTCATAATTTTGAAAACTGATTCTTTTGAATTTGATAAAGGGAAAATTGTAGCTAATGGCATGGATTAAAACAGAACCTCGAGAATGACAGTCGCAGGATAGAGAAAACGATTGGTAGTCCTTGTTATTACAAAGGGAATACAAATTTAAGTAAACTACTTTTCTGATCGAGCTTTAATATTCCAAGATGGTTGAAATTTTAATTAATATATTATGAGCGTTCTGTGAATAAAACATAAACTGTTAATCCTCCAGTATTATGAGCACCATCTATATAAAGAATCATTGTTTAAATATTAATGCCGGCTGAGGATAAATAGATGGGGCAACTTACAGTTAGAGGCGAAATGTTGTCACATGGCCTGCGTGTTGCGGACAATTGCAAATCGAGTTACCGACTGAACGTTAAGAAGGTACCGAAAAGGATGCCACCGGTAAGTGCTGCCATCCTGCGACTTATTTTTCAATTCCAGCTTGTACATACAGTTACCTATTTAAATATTACCATTAGTGCTCAAAAGAATTACACAGCTCTCTTTGATTTACCGATCGAAAAGTGTATGACGGGTTGTAGACCATAAGTGTTCAGCCGAAATGATTGCACCTCATCCATAAACTTATTGTTGCAATTCAACTAAATATCCTTGTACAACAATAAAAAATATTAATTTTAATAACTCTAAAAACTTCATAAAATTCTAATACCTCGTTGTACAATGATCGATCAGTATACACAGCGGAAAGTATGAACGGTTGCTAAGATTCAGGCGCAGAGTAAATATTTTCTCGTATTTAACTTTCTCAGAATAAGCAGTTCAGCTACGTGCCTCCATTTACCCGTATAGCAACCTTAAGGCCGTTATCCACGTGCATAATCTTGAGCACACTTTGCGCTTAGACTTCGAAAGGGGAACCATGTCACTCCTTTTCTCCCTCCACTGTTGCAGAGCAACCAAGCAGGAACACATTTTCAATCTCAAACTAAAAGCAACAGTCGAATACACGATAGTGCGAGAGGTAGACGGAGAAACGGAGAAGCTTGGTATGGCCAAGCTTTAAACTCATAAACGGTGCGATGGCACGTATTCTTGATACCATCCCGGGATTTATGGCTGATAGTCGATCGTTTGTAAACCGTCTTCGTCTTTCGTGAATCATGACGCACGTGCACTACCTATAACGAACCATCCCGACTAGGAATTTAATTGATACTTTAAGAATACCTGGACGAATATTTATTTCGAAGGGCAACGTAAACGAACAAGATTTTTTTAATATTAAACAGTGTCGCTATTGAGTTAAAAACTAACTGATGAACTTTTAAACAGACATTGTAAGATTTAGTATGATTAATAATCAAGAGATCAACGTTCGATTTGAAATATAAAAAATTGGAAATTTTGAATTAAAATTTCATTTTGAGCATTTGATTTTTTCTCGGTATTCAGTGTTAACGTTGAGTGTTATCGGAGGAAGGATTACTTACGGTTGAGGAATCGTTCCCGTATTATTATTGGAAACAAAAGATTGTCTACTCTACGTAAAAGTAGCATTGACGTTAAAATCACTTGCGTGAGTGTTTGCGCATGCGTGAGCTGGCCCACAAAAATTCATTCGAAGTCTGTCATCGAATCGCAAAGAAAGGCACACGTTCCGGCTTGGAGGGAAAGTAAAAAGATCATTAACTACGGTGAGTCCCTTTCTATCTGAACTTATTTGGGGCTCCTTCATATTATGTTACCGCGAAAGAAAGAAGAAAGAGAAGGAAAAGAGTTAAAAAAATATTCAGCCGACTCGTAATAGATTACAGTGAAGCATAACACAGCAGGTAGACATCTAGCTATGTTCGTATACCCGGTGAAAGAATTACGTAAAATCAAAGTTATAGAAAAAAAGTTCGATGATCGAATTATACCCGCGGCTAAAAACTATCGAGGTTCTTAGCGTATAAGGTATAGACTAGAGTTTATATATTATAGCAGATGATAATAATAATTTGCTTGATATAAAAATTTATTAATTATATTAAAACATTCAGAATCCATCCTAATTAACCATCTTTTAGATTCCGTGCATTTTATATTGGTAACTGCAATAATTCCTGCCTAGTAGCTGCAAGCAAAACCCAAGAAAAATAGGTAGCTGTAGAAAGTAATGTAGCAGAGAAATTTACGTCGAGAGAGGATATACTCTCGAAGCTGGCAGTATAGACACGGGAAAGATTCTAAAATATTGTCAACATTGACAATAGCGTGTAGACAGGTTTTTCATACTAACATTATAGGACTGTACCTATAATTATATTTATTATTCAACCAATTTCAATATCCCAAGCAATTCTCTTGGGTGAAGGAAAATATTAAATATCCTCTCATGACAGTCATTGTGGACACTCTTGAGCACATGGAGACGTTACGTGTCTCGTGGAGCAAGTATAGAATTACAAATGCGCACGGACCCACATCATTGACAAATCTTCTTGACATATATTATTTCCTTAAAGTTACAAACAATTTGGCCATGCATAAAGATACTAAGCATCCAACATACAAAATGAATGGAATCCACGTATAAAACAAAGATTCATTTTGCTCGTATCGCTTGGTTACTTTTCAAGTTCCTTAAATAGAATGACATCATCTAAATGGTTAAGTCATTAGTAGAATATGGATGTGCTATTGTGCCTGGCACGAGAAGAGGGTTTTAAATTTTTAATAAGAATTCTTTGAACTTTGTTTTTCATCCTGTAATATTCAAAGGATTCGCTCAAGATACTTAGTATTTAATTGACATGCTAATAAAAGAGTCTTGAGCTGTTATTTGAATAACTGGAACGATTGAATCGATTTTCAGTTCGCATGTTTCCTGGCTGAATCAAGCCAAGTCCCATGTGACTTTTGAATAATAGACATTAATGGTCAGGCAGTATATGGACGATGTATCAGTTTACGTAGGGTATACTGAAGTAAGTCACATCAGTTCAGTCTAGAACAGTGAACAGGGTTAACGGAAACAGCAGAGGAAGCAAGAGTGTCGCGATGAAATTCCATAAATCGAGTAAAATCGAAGGTATTTAATGGAATTATAAAAGAGATCTTTTTGAAATTGTTATTATTAAAAAAAAAAAATTTTATCGTAATATACGTTTAAGCCACTTAGTGTGACGCTCAAGCCGTCTCGACTTAGCAATGCGTTGCTGCTTATCGCTAAGCTAAAGAACTGGCAATTAGTTTCACGAGAAACTGGCGCTTTGTTACATGCATTTTCCAGTGTGAGATATATGTGGAACTATATGGAATTACACATTTTTTTAACTCTTCTCCTTCTCACCACTCTGGCGGAAATCGCTATATAGAATTCACTTTAAACTCCCTGCTGATTTACTTAAGTATAGTTCACCATAGCGATTTAACGATTCGTTCGTGGCAAGTTAAGGAAATGGTGAGTTATGTCACTTATTTCATGGATCGGTGCTAAGTGTTTGGAGCTACAAGACGTAATACTTTCTGGAAAGTTTTGTCCTGGGTTTAACGATGACACTTCACTCTGAAGTTTTCCAGTTGAGCTTGTCAATCGTGTAACGAGAAAGATATGGCAATCTTTATAAAATTGGACCTTAGACAATGTCAAAAAAAAATTAAGGAAAAATCCAAAATATCATATAGTTAAAAATAATATTACTGACTACTACTCAATAATACTGACGAGTACGACTACAATTGCACGTGCAATTTTAACTTGTAATTTTTAAATACTACCTACTTATAGATTATTCAGTGAGACCAAACAGACGTGAAAATGAAAAATTTTCAATTGAAAAACTTACAATGAAAATTAATTTACATTCAATGCAGTTTCTTGTCTGTCAATCGCAAGAACTCTGGCTAGAGCCAGTGAACGGGACTGTACCTGGAGAACATTGACCTACAGTTACATTTTTTGTTGTCCCACAGCCGACTGTGTAACACAGTTTAGGCATAGATACGGCTCCCTTTATAACGGTATAACTTAACCATAGTCTTACTATGATGGTATAGTTATCGTGAAGCAAGTACAAAGCCTGTTTCTGTAATGGATGCAGTAGAATTCCTAAGGTGGTTTTGACCTATTTCTATTAGTAGTATCCAGAAGTGGAAATGTAACTTCCATATAAAGTTACCTAGACGTTATTCATTCTTGTCAACATGTTACATCAATTCCATAATAACGTCGCTGATGAACCATTAGAAGTGCCATAAAGTGCAACATTGCAGATTAACGTAACTGAATTCTAATTATATTGTCGAGACAGTTTATGGTACAACAAAAATTAGTCCGATCTATGTTACAGTAAGACTAAACGATTAAATATTTCGGAGTGTCTAGTCGTTCGGCAATAATTGTATATTATTCGTCCAGATATTTCATTATTTTTAAAGAATGCATTTAATTATATAATTATATAATAAAATGTCTCTGTGTGTATGTGTGTGTATAACTATATATTATGAATCCGGATAGAATTCATTGCATATCAAAAAACATTCAATAAAGTAGATAACATTTCTTTAAACAAAAAAATCCATAAATTTGGCCAATTGACGGACGACTAGATACAGCTTATATATTAATAACGAAATTTTTGCTCTTGACTTATTAATTCTACAAGTAGGTATTATAACGTATAAATTTGTATACTACATTCCGGCATATTTTAATCGTTATTCCTCGCACGTAGATACGAGTAATAACGCGTGGATGTCTATAAAATAAGAAATGCGTGTGCGAAAACAAAGCCGATTATATTAATTTTTAGCAAATTACTTTATCGACATTTGCATTAACTCTATCGATCGCTTATTATTTCAATTTCACGCACAATTTTCGGCTGAAAGTCGTATATAAAAAATTGTCTGCGCCTTTACATTCAATGGTTCCTATTTCTTTATTGATTAATATTTAACACTGAACATGATAATCTGCAGCCATATTATCTGTACAGAATCCTTCGACTCGCTTCGTCTTGCATTTTATGTACGTCGTTTGACCTAGTCTCATTCTCGCTCTACCTAACCATTCAGTCTTAACACGCTTGAAACTCAATGCAATGTAACTTTTTGGTACGACTGTATCTTAAACACGTGTTCACTGCACTTCGACATTAATCATGTATATATACAATTGTGTCAATTTCGTATAAATTTCAAATACGAGTAAGCAAGTAATGAACGCAGAATGATGACTTACAGTCACTGAATATCTTTGGAAAACACAGTATATAACAATGCTTGATACATTTGCAACATAAAGTGCCGTAATGATGGTAGAATGCATACAAAAAGCATAAATCTTCTCTTAAAGTCATAAGAGTTGCCGAGCATAGAATGTTTGCTTACACGTATCTTTCTCAGATAGAGAGAGAGTGTTAACTTTAAACAAAGTTGAATTTTCAAAAAAATCAGGGAATCCCTGCAATTTTGTATCGAAATGCGTGCGTCGTAATTCTAACTGCAAGGTCATCTGAATTAAAGTGAACATGAGAGTCAACGAAGATTTTAAATAGTCTTATACGTTAAGTATATAAAATTGATATAATCAGTTGTTACTGAAAAAGGCAAATCTTGATGCTTACAGATCAACCAGAAGCAGAGAAAGATTCCGCGCTTCTTACAATGGCCGCAGACGATGCTATCGTCATTCAGAACGCTCGAAAAAGCTATGGGAAAGGAGTGCAAATTCTTGACGGTTTGAATATGATCGTGGAACGTGGTTCGATGTAAGTATAATTGTATTCACCTTATGTAATCTTTATCTACATTACTATATTACGTCATGAAATTAATATATCCAAATGGATATCCACTTAATGTACTAACAGCAACTCTTATTTCTCTATTTTCTTTTGTGTGATTTTTGGACTTTAGTTATGCGTGCGTTATGATATTTCTATAGTTAGGACACGAGAGCAAGTTTTTTGAAGTGGAAAGTGAAAGGATTACTGGACACCTAGTGAGAAACATCGATTGCTAAATTATTTTTATATACGTTTTGTATGGAGGTATTACGAATTTGAATTATCATGGAAATTTCGTCAATCACTTTCCAAATTTTAGGGCAGTGCACAACCTTGAAAGGTATCTTATTGCATATATGAGGAATGTAATCGATTGTCATAAATTTCTTGAATTTTCTATATTCAACTTAGATGGAGATTCGTATTGCGATAAAATTATTATATCATATCTTATGGGAAGGGAAACGAAATTTTATTGATTCGGCCGAGTACTAGTATCAGCGTGAGGATAAATATTTAATCGAATAAAAGTACTTTGTCGACTGCATCTAATATGTGATCCATAACAAATTGATTTTGCTTGTTATTCGCTTTGGATTCTTTGGATTCTTCATTTTGAATCAGAAACGACACATTCTGTTTGGTATTCGTTGTAGCCACTGTAGGACTTGGTGGTTTTAGAAATTCATTGGTTATCGTTAAATTCTTGATAGCGCTATTGGATTTATCTTTTATGCGTATTATAGTAGTGTTTTTCATATCGTCACCTTCGTCGGCAGTTCTATCGATTTTGGGCAATAATGAAAACGATGCATTTTTCTCAATACTATCCTTCATGTCTTCTGCCTTGGTAATTTCTTTATTTGACGTCTCTGTTGTATTTTTGGACAAATTTTTAGTATCCTCGAGAACATTCTTCATAATGGCATTATCTTGACCGGTTTTATTGTTATAAGTAACAGATACATTCTTTATATTGTTTTCGGGTTCCTTCGAAAATTTTGCATCGCCTTTATTATCGTTTTCGTGGTGGATACTGTCCTCTTTACTTACTAAACTGTTATTTAATGTTGAATTATCAAAATGACTTTTTTTGTTCGATTTTTTACTTGCAAAATTCCATATGTGATCAAATCCAGAACGAACTGTTGTCTCATTTACCATAACATCCTGCTTAGACATCTGATTTATCGGCTTTTCATACGCACTTTTGATAAGCTCAGCTTTTAATGTACCAGTGGTATCGTTCTCTAATCGAGTATTGTATCTCTTACAATCTTCAAAAATCTCCTTAGTAGTGATTTTATCATATACAGTTGGCTTATCAAGTTTCTGGTTCCGTTTCAACAAATCAAAAAAATTTTTTAAATAGTAACTATCACTATTATCATGTTTGAAGCTGGGTTTAGGTCTATTCCAATAATCATAAGATAATGAACGGTCATTCAATGCCATTCTCTCACGCCCATTCCGTAATGTCAAATCTTTTAATATTTCCCGATAAAGAATCCTCATGTCAACATATAAATTTAATAATCCATCCTTAAAATTCTTATGGTAATCTTCACCGTATCTACTGCTATCCTCTTCATTGATATTTGAAAAATTCTCCACGATCTTTTTCTTCGTCTCCGATCGTGTTTTGACTAAACTCAAAGTTTCTCCTATTAAATTATAAATTTCGTAAATTAATTTAATTTCCAACGTCCTTTCATCAGCTCTCCTGTCATTTTGAATTTGATCCGATTTTTCAACTATTCTAAGACTTTCATTGACCGTATTTAAAAAGATTTTATTACGATACGAAAGCGGCAATGAAGAACTTCTTTTCATTTTACCACTGTTGACTTTTTCTTTGTACGAATTTCCAGTAGATTGATTCTTCTTAGTGACGTTCCTTCTTCTCGAATTTTTAAGCTGCACCAGCGGTAACTGACTATATTCGGAATTCGATCCGAGGGCTTCATCATTCTTATCGTCATAGTTTCCCTTGTGGAAAACATTCCCCCGGTGAATGGAGGTCACGTAGCCGATGCTCAACTTATGACGATGCCGTTCAGCAATTATTTGCACAATGTTGCGAAGATCCTCGACGTCGAGTTTTGTCTTCAAAAGGAATTGCGTCTCCTGCGAGCCATGTAGATCCTTCGTGGCACGTAAATCGATGTGCACTGTATCGTCTCCAAGGATGTAAAGTGACTTCAGTATTGGATGCCCATTTATTAACGTAAATGCCAGATGAACTAGAAGAAAATATCGAGTGAGAACGCGCGCCTCCATCTTCTCGTCAATAACTGAGCCTCATTTCTAATAAGGATCAGACTTTATCTTGGCACTAGATGCGGCAAGTTTATCAAAAATTTCCAAAGCGAAATTGTTACTCATTACGAAGAACAAAGAGCACATTACTCGCATGCCAACTGTGAATAAGCCCTGATTAGACCATGGATAAACTGCTAATTATTCCTCGCGACAATCTGTCGTTACGGGGATTGTTCAACGTGTTGAGATTTTTTAATATCAGTCGTATATGACAACGAATTATTTCACAGTTATAAAGTGTTATACCATTCTGGTCAAATTGCATGAAAAATTCATTTTTTTGCATCCAAAAAAGTCATTTTAATTTGTTTCGTTCGTTTTGAATGCTAAGATACTATTTGTTACTTTCAGTTATGGACTTCTGGGCGCCAGTGGCTGTGGCAAGACTACTTTGCTCTCATGTGTTGTTGGTGTACGGAAATTGGACAGTGGTGACATATGGGTACTCGGAGGGAAGCCAGGAACCCAAGGATCAGGAATTCCAGGACCGAGGGTTGGTTATATGCCACAGGAAATTGCACTGGTCCAGGAGTTTACAGTGCTGGGCGCTCTCTATTACTTCGGCAGAATCAACGGACTTAATGACGACGTTATTGGTAATTTTTTAGAATGATACACATATGAATATCGTTTCTCATTATTAAATGATTATGTAAATTTCAGTCCAGTATTACAGCTTTACTTCGATTCTGCGATTATTCTCGGATGATGTATGCATACGTCTGCATTCAATTATTTTTTTAACCTTTAATCATTGTGGATTGCGTAAAATTATTGAATTAATAATTAATTATATGAATATTTCCTAGTAATACTCGGAATGTAAAATCGTTTATAAACTTCCAGAAGAGAGATACGAATTCCTCTCGGATTTACTTCAACTACCGCCGAAGAATCGTCTCGTGAAGAATATGAGTGGCGGTCAGCAAAGAAGAGTCTCGTTCGCAGCAGCATTGGTCCATAAACCGGAGTTGCTGGTTCTTGATGAACCGACAGTGGGCCTGGATCCTGTGCTTTGTGAGAAGCAAGTACATTTTTTAGATACATAATAGAACGTAAAATTTGTTCACTAGTAGTTAGGGCATGAAAAATATTCTGAACTTGATAGAGAATGATACTTGTTGCAGTATTTGGAATTTTTTAGTGAAAATAACGCGGGAGGATGGCGTCACGGTTGTTATCACCACGCACTACATAGAAGAAGCGAAACAAGCAAATAAGGTAGAAAACTTGGATCTGATACCTGAGGATTATTTTATCCAATTGATTTGTTAATTGAAGGCTATTTCTTTCAATGCAAGATCGGCCTGATGAGATGTGGCCAATTACTGGCAGAATCTACGCCAAGTCAGTTGTTGATACGTTTCCAATGCGATACTCTGGAAGAGGCATTTCTGACACTCAGTCAGCAACAGAAGGATCGTCAGGATTTAGGAATTACCGATGGCTCCACAGAAATGCTTCCGGAACTTGAGGAGATCCATACTTCCGGCGCAACTCGGTCACCTGCAATTCACGATAATTCGGATGTGAGTATGAGACAATTTTCATAGAATCGTGAAAATGTTGAAAAAATACAATTTTACCATAACATTTATTTTTTGCTTTTAGAACGAGAAAAATGAAAAAGTAATATTAAGCACGACAGAGGAGCGAACGAATCCCAAAAAAATAAAACGTAATACGTGGAAGAAATTCAAAGCTCTTATGATTAAGAATATCTTGCAATTCGCAAGGCATCCTGGGTACGTAAACGAATTGTATTATTTTCTTCAGCTATTTCTAATACGTACGTCTAATTGTACGTACAAGGATACAATGAAGTGAATGCGATTACCTTATTTCAGGGGAATTCTATTCGCCATAATTTTTCCGATGATCCAGGTGTGTGTCTTCTTTTATTCCATTGGAGGCGATCCTCGTGGTCTTCAGATTGGAGTTGTAAATGAAGAAGCTGGAAACTGTGATTTTGGCAATAATGTCGGACAAGTTGTATACTTGCCGAACAATTTTACTTGTGATTTCATCGACCTGAGTTGTAGATTTATACGCGAATTCAATGATTCCATCGCGGAAAAGGTAACGAGTCGTAAAAGTTGTCTTACTTGTCTTGTTAACAGTAATTATTCTTCTGTTGCTGCCAATTTAGAAATTTTATAACACCCACATGGATGCCAACGAGGCTGTGAAAAAAGGAATGGTCGTTGGATTTATGCATTTTGGAGCCAATTTTTCGCAAGCTTTGCAAAGAAGGCGGGATTATGATTGGTTGAGGGAGGAAGATATAACGAAAAAGGAAGTTTTGGATGGTCAAATACAAGTCTGGCTGGATATGGGAAGTATGTAATAATTACGTAATAATACATATCATA
This sequence comes from Trachelus stipa, assembly GCA_036026315.1. NCBI lineage: Eukaryota > Metazoa > Arthropoda > Insecta > Hymenoptera > Cephidae > Trachelus > Trachelus stipa. The sequence continues at coordinate 25,428 of JAYRCB010000817.1, forward strand.
AAAAATCTGTGAAATTAGACATATTAATTTCCCTCTCAGACAGGCAAATTGGCCTACACCTCAAGAAAAAACTGTTCGATCGTTTTTTCGAAATTTTTCAAGACATCATTTCCACCTGTAGCATACCAAAGAAATACGCGGATTTACCAATAAAGGTACCTATCAATATGTTTTCTATTAGACTTCAAAAAATATTTCATTTTTTCTCTCATCAGTTTGAAAATCCAATATTCGGAACGAAGGATCAAAAATATTCAACCTTCATGGCGCCTGTTTTTTTATTAACGTAAGTACCCTTACTCCTGTATATTGATATTAAAGGTAAGCTTGCGGGAAATATCAAAGACAACAAATTTTTAATATTTCAGTGTAGTATTTTTCTTGATGACGTCTGTCTCCTCCTCGATAATCATTGCGGATCGTCACGAAGGCGTATGGGACAGGAGTCTGGTACAAGGTAACAAACAATTTGCACAATTTTTGAATAATAGAAACAATCTTAAAAATATCGATGATAATAATTATTCATCTTAAGAATTACCCGTAATATACAAAATTGCATTCTTACGTAAAGTCCTCAAAGAAGAGAAAATATAATTCTAGACTGTTTTCACTTACTCTCTCACCAACGATCCCTAAAATCTCGTTTGATTATTGAAAGACGCCCGAGTCACAACTTCGCCTGACGTAGGCAATTTTGCAAAAACAAGTTTTTTTAGGATTTAATTACCAACCCATTATCTTGCATCTGCTTAATGAGTAAACAATCGATATTTTTAGAAAGATGTCAGTATTTACTTCCGCTGTGTTTTTCAAATTCGCCGCCGTTCGACTACAATCAATAAGAGACCAAAATATACTGTTTATCGTGTACCTTTCTGCTGCTGCATGATGCAAAAATCCATAAATATTTGACATTTTGAAAAAGTTCATCGCCTGTCGCCATTGACTCAAAATAATTATTTTCGAAAAATCAATAATTATCAAGTATTCAATGGATTCGAACTACATCTATTATTTGAATATACACGATCTTCGGCCATTAGGAGTGACGACACTGCAGATTCTGATCGCTCATATCCTGACCCAAGGGACAGTCGTCATCATCCAGGTCGCCGTGTCACTGACAATCAGTGTCGTCCAATTCGAACTCGAATGCAAAGGATCGATGATGGCAGTAATATCGTTGCTATTGCTTATGGGCATATGTGGCATGTGTTATGGTAAGTAAAAAATATGTAAAATAAGAAAAATATTGAATTACCATTACATGTATAATACATTGATTGAACTGATATAGAATTAAATTAATTCAGGATTCTTCATATCGATCATGTGCAGTTCTCACACATTAGCAAATTACATAGCCACAGGCAGTTTCTATCCTGTTATTCTACTGTGTGGTAAGAATGTCCAATGTCTTTACAAAAAAAAAAGTCATTGATTAATTTAAATTCAATAAAAATATTATCATTAAATACAAAAAGGTTGCATCTGGCCAGTGGAGGGTATGCCAAGACTTCTTCGTTGGATAAGCTTATCACTGCCAACAACGGTACCAGGAATAGCATTAAGAGGATTATTAGATAAAGGTTACACCATGGATGAACCAACGGTTTATCATGGTTTTCTGGTTACCCTAGGCTGGACACTGGGTCTCTTAATATTATGTGTACTCGGTCTCAGATCTAAAACCGTATGCTAACGATAGGTTTTAACGATGAGAGATCAATTTATCGAATAGTACAGACTTGATGATACGTAGCAGATAAATATTTCGTTAAATCAAGAGCCAATGGAAGTGATCGAAATTCTTAGTAAATGCTATCCAAACAGGGTCTTTAAATCTTACGGTGACAATGTCCTTTACGTTTGTCGAGATATTATAACAGCAAGAAAAAAAAATTAAGAACGAATATTGTAAATGTGGATACGCTAGACTTGCTTGGAAAATTTCTGTTCGTCGTCAGAAATCCGTGGATGGTTTTGATATTTGATTCCGAACGAAAATTATTGAGGATCCGTGAATCAAATATACCTATATATATATAAATAATTTTAAAAGCCGAAGATCCAAATGCTGTTACTTTCTAGTCAGAAAATATTTGTAGGCAGATACTGATCGGGGCTCGAGTTTAGTTCAATCTCTTGTATACTCCATTGTTTCCAAGTACGTGCTAGCACTAGTAAACTTCATGACTTTTATTATTCCAAATGCCAATACTGCATGATTTACGTGATTAGACTTTTAACGACAAACGCATCTGGTATTGTATATATTTATAAAATAATACTAGGTGAGTGGGTCAGTCGATTTTTCTCTAAACTTCAGACGATTGAAAGAGGTTCTTCGTAAATTGAAACTTGCTAAAGGAAAGAAATGGCATAGACAACCAGTATCCGTCCAAATTGATTAACGATAGAAATATGAATATTGATGTAAATGTAGTTTATCCTTCCGGTATATAGCATAAATTGGAATAGACTTAAGCAATTTTTTCTCTGTTCTTTTTTTGTAAGGTGTAAATACATTGCATATGAAAAATAAATGCGATTCTGTATCACTTAGACGACTTTTTAATTAGACTTATGTAATCATAAAGAATCACGTGCAGGCCTACCGATATTAACATAACTCAAAGATCAGTATTTAACTGATAGGATGAAAAACCTCGACCTTCTATCAACTCTAAAAAAATATATATAATAATTAAATGAGAATAATTAATTATTTGTGATCACTTTCAGCAGTCATATCGTGTATATACAACGCGTCAGGGTAAACGTGGTAATTCCAACCACAAATTTATTCCTCTGTCATGTACACATTTTTCTTAAACATTTCATATACGTATATAATATATATATCATAAGTCATGTATATATACTAACTGATTATATATCGTACAAACATATATACTGTGTAAACTAAATATGTGTGTATACATATATATATATATTTATATGGCGTCATTATAACAATTAAAAGCAAAGGCGCAGACGCGATTTAGATAGTCTGACACGCGTAACCACTGTACGATATTTTTTAAAGACAGATTTTTGAAAAATTGGAGGCAGTATTAATATATAAAAAATTAGTGTTTTATCACATAAAAAAAAAGCAATGCCTCCAGCAGATCAATTCTATAAATTATTACAATTGAATCATAGGAAAACTAAAATAAGATAAAATATCAGTAATAGGATAAATACATTAACGTTATTTCACAAAATAATCCTAGCTTGGACAGATTTATGCGTCTGGAGGCGACTTTGTCACACTCATGCGTGAAAAGAGTAGACTGTTGGAATGATGAAGAAAACTAATTTATTTGTGCTACAGAAGAAAAAAGCAATTAACCAATTCGTTTGGTTTTAAGGAAAAATCTTGAAAATGCTTTTCTGGCACTATCTCTACTATGTACTGTTGATTAAATAAAGTTAAAGAATATCATAGACTACTGCATCACTTTGCTAGGCGCTCGAACGCAGAGATTCGATGCTAGTTCATATTGAAAGTCCGAGAACGAGTTACAGTTAGGCAGAGTGATACTGATAAGGAATTTCAAAGTCACTCGGTATAGTTATTCGTTTAATACAAAATAGTGATAAATTATCGGTAACGTGCAAACGGTGTGCATTCCCTTGAATAAAATAATAAGATGTCCTTTCCCGCTGACATAATTAGAATAACTAATTAAAATGAATCTATAAATTGCGTCGGGATTGGCTATTAAAAAATATTTATAAAGTTTACTAACATCCTTGGAAAATATTTATCTATATATACATATATATATATATATATTCCTATCTTTTTCAGTATACAAAATAAATACATCATATCTCATCAGCATCCTGCGCATCTCTCTATCCCAATCGCATCGTTCACCACGTCCACTCTAGAATATTTCACTGCAAATTTCACCTCCATCTCTTCTATAATTACGAAACGATTAAACCATAATTCTTATTAAAAAAGACTGTATAGATACACGAAAAAAAATTTCAGACTGCCTCCAAAGAGAATCCGAAACACGTATATAAACTCGTACGACTTAAATAATCTAATACAATAAAAAAAAAGGACAACAAACAACGAATAATCCTCTGACATAATTCCATGTATTACATAACAGGAAACACCACAAGCAAAATTTTGCACTACACGATATATGCACACAATAATAATTTTTGGTTTATACGTCTCAAAAGAATCTACTTGCCAAGTTTCAAGCGTTTCTAATATAATTGTCAAAAACATCCTTACACGTTTAATAATAGATAATAAAGGGCTAATGAAAAAATAAATATCTCGTAATAACATTAAAATTGGCAACAATAAAAAATGATTTTCGAATAGTCATATAGAGCCAGCCTAAAATTCTATACTAGATGAATCGAGCCCATATGCCGTCGCGTAGGTAATAACAGTATTGTCTATAGATTTAAGATTTTTTTGGTTATCGAAGACGTGTACGTTGTTGTTGTTGTTGTTGGTGTGGTTAGCCGTGCTACTAACGCAATCGGAGTCGTTTCTACTACGTTTGTTAGTAGCGTGGTTAGTATGGTTAGCGGTAAGACAGGGGCCGCATCGGATGGGCATGGGACGAGCAGCGACAAGACAGTCAACTATCTGTCTTACAGTAGGCATGCAGGTTTTGCCGTATCCTGGAAAACACATATCACATGCTGCGTCAGAACAGAACCACGCGTCAACTTCTCCTACGCAATCGTGCCAATAGAATTATGTATTAGACGTGTGTATGTATGTACTATATTAGTCGAAGGAGAAGAGCCAGGACGGGAGGTGTTAAAGAAACTAAGGGAAAGATAATTCACATGAATACGAGAGTGGCGTAGGTGTAATTATATATTATTGATAAGGTCAAAAATTAACAAGTATAAAATCATTATACTCTAAAACGATTTACTCTATCAAAATTAACGTTAAACCATAAGCTGTTGGATATAAAGCAAATTGTGTAACGGACGACTTTGCGATTGCATGGGAGAAGTTACGTAGGCCAGAAGATTTTTTCCCCTTTTTAATGAGAAAATTCACAGACACAGAAGGAACTTAATACGCGCACAACAATAGACAAAGCGTAAAGTAATTTATGGTTTAATACCCATAAAATTCAGAATCATTTCGATTTATAGGAAGCAAATCATTACTGTCATTACGACCTGGGTTTTAAAATAGTTTTTTTTTTCTTCGAGTGGCACTCACGAGATCATTTGGAAGAGAATTTCATTTTGAAAAGATCGAAACGAAATAGGAACTTTATATTATTATTTAACTAAAATTGCATCGATTCGATAAATCATTCAATGTCATAAATTTGTATTGAAAATATTATATTTTCCAATTAACTTTCACCTATAAAAAGGTAACGACTATAGGTCAAAGTAAATTACTTGAAACGCTGCTAAAAAGCTGATAATAAAACGATAAAGGGTCGAAACATCTCTAAGAAGGATGCCTCAAGCATGAAATTATTATAGTGCGTAATAGGGCATGCACTAAAAAAAATTTGTCATTAACAACAAAAAATTACTATCTTCTATCTTAATAGTAACTAGCATGTATCATGATTTGTATCAAAGAATTTCCACTTGTTTGAGATTGCGTAAAGATTTCGATGTACGCATTAAATACAATTGCATTTACGTTTCAATGGTATATCTATAGCAAGTATGTAATAATAATAATACCAATACAAAATAATATCCACATTTATAAATCTGATCAAAATCCGTACGCATCCCCATACTGGAATGTAATACTGTCAGAATTTTTTTCATGTTATAAATGCTAATTGTAACAATAGCAAAATTGGGAAGTGTTTAGATCGTAATATTCATCTTACTGTGGCTTAGGTAATTAATACTTTAACCATTAACCATTGGGTCGTCGAGTTATCTAATGATTTAACATTTTTGGAAGCTTTCCCTAAATATCATGTTTCAATAGAAATTCAGTCTAACGGTTGAACACTGACCCGACCGCGACATGAATGAATGATTAAATTTTCGCGGTTGAGAGTGTTCAACATTTGTCATCAATTATTTTTGGTTATTACTGTTTTCTTAAATTTCAACGACATATACGCGAACAGGCTGTGTATGTCCCTAAGATTGTCTTAACGACTTGATTCACATGTGCACAGAACACGTGCCTGTGACATTGACAGATCGCATGCACTTTGGCAATATATTTATGTTACATTAATTAGAATAAACAATCTAACTTTTTAATTCATTATTAATTATTGACTGTTTCTTTGCGTTCGATGTGAACGTACTTTCGGTTAGAGGAAAACTGCATTTAACAGTACTGTGATATGTTGTAATAATTCATATCAACATATGACAGTCTCCATCCCGGTGTTGATGCATTATACGTATGTGAAATATATATTATTATGCATCAGTGTTGTATTGGCATGGAAATAGTTATCAAAAGTGTTAATACAACTGGATGGTCTTTCGTGATGGAATAATAATGATTGAAACATAGTAATATACTAATAACTTAATAAGTAATGATCGTTACGTTGATATTGATCAAAATTTTAATTAATCATTGATAAATCATCACGAAAGATCAGGGTTTCATTCTGATAACTATAAAATATTTCATATTTGCATCGTACAGATTAAGATGATACCTTCGGCTGAACGATTAAGGTTCATGATATCAGTAAATTTGTCTTTGATGTTAATGACGTGCCTTATGATAACGATAACGCATTCATTTTATTGATCGTACTTAGAGAACCGTTTCCTTCTCACTTATTATTTTAATACCGTGCTTAGTAAGGATCATCTTAACCATGTCGTTGTCACGTGCTTTCCTATTATTAATATCATCTCCAGCATCTTCATCCTCAGCAGTATCCAGACTCTCGTCCAGGGAGTCTAAATTATCAGCAGATGAGTCAAATTTTCCAATATCATCTGCTGATCTTTGTAATCGTCTGCCGCGTTTGCTTCTCGTACTGTCACTGCGAATATTATCTGCAGAGGCAATCAATTTCGTGCCCTTCGACTTAAGGAACTTGCTCTCGGTAGACGTTTTGACAAAATGTTTTGACTGGTACTGCAAATTATCCACTGATGAGTACCTTCTCTTTTCTTGATCGTGGTCCACGGTGCCCTTTTGCACGAAGGAACCCTTTCTACTTAATTTCTTGTTTCCTCTGGACATCATGACCACCTCATCTTTGGGCATAAAATATTTAAGATTTCGCATACTTTCCTCGGCTGTGTTAAAGTTCAATTTATCATTGAGTAAATCCGATTTTTTTATATTACAATTTTTCTTTTCTTTTTCATAACACCTAGCGAGCTCGGCAGATCTATTCAAGTCTGTATCAGCGCCACAATTTTCAATTTCAAAATGATCGTTGTCTGACTGTAAAGTATCGATATAGTCCACGCCACAATTTTCAATCTCGAAACTATCATTATCATGAGATTTGAGTCGTACCTTTTCCCCACAAGACGAAGTGTCCTTTAGTAAACTCAATGGTAATTTTCTATTAGGTACTACACCGGTTTCCAAAATATCTTTCAATGGTTCCTTATTTGATAAGGGTAGAATCTCTCCTATAAAATCGGCATTGGCCTCGCCACAAATTTCGCACAATTCGCAACCTGTTCCAGTTGGATCTGTGGTTTTGTAATTAGAAACTTCCCCAGTATCTTGGAGATTGCAAGCGCTGCAAATATCGCATTCCGTGGAATCCTCGTCTACCGGTGAACTACCGTTCGACCTTAGTGTATAAAGTAAATCCCGATTCAAACTTCCTTCCTTTAAGGACGAATCGTTTGCGTAGCAACATTCGGTGCAAAAATCGTCGCTTTGGCCGTCAAAATTATTTGCAGTAATTAATTGCGATGTACTGTCGGATTTTAGTTTGAAAATGTCACTGTACGAAATTTCAAAACTCCTATACGTCAAAGATTTCGAGCCACTGTGCTTAATTGATTCGAAGCTTTTAGACTTTTTGGAAACTGATTCAAAATTTTTGGAATTATTAGATGCCTTCGAAACGGTGACATTAATGGAATCTAAACTGCCTTGTAGAATTGAATTTTGTCGTTGACTGTTTTCCAAGTTTTCTTTGATAGATTCTCTTTTTCTTAGACTGTTTGTCTTTGTAGCGTCTTCTAGGTATTCCATGCGCTTAGTTCCAGTATGATCCAATTTTGAGTATGATTTTGTTAAAGTTGAACACGAGTCCGTTGTACTTGTTTCTTTTTCGCTGTATAGTTTTTCAGTTATGGTGGATTTATCACTTACAAATACGTTATCGTTATCAGATACTTTTCGGACATCATTGACTATCATTATTTCATCTCCGCCCTTGTCTCTTAATTTTTTGGGGCTTTTACGTAAATTCACTAACGATTTGATGTATTTACCATCGATATCGGGATTGTCACTATTCGAATTACTTTTTACTATATCCTTCTCAATAACATGTTCATTGTTTAAGCCCTCTACCTTTACCGCTAAACTTTTATCGGTATTAATTTCACAATTTGTTGATATTATTTCGTTTATCTCGGTGTTCGTCGCGCTTTCGTCAGCAAGTTTAATTACGTCCAAACTTTCATTCTTCTCACCTGCAACACTCTCATTCTTCAACCGAATCGAATCCGTACTTAAATCAATTTCCAAAGTAATATCCTTATCAAGATTTTTCTTTGTATCAAATTCTTTCTCGGAGCATATAATACCAGCAGGTATAACATCGATTAGAGTATGGTCGGAACTCTTGGGTGAAACTTCATTTGGAAACTGATCTTGAGCAGGATCAAATTCCTCAACAGTTTCACAAAAGCTGTCATCCTTTCGATCTAACATCTGCCCGTCAGTGGAAGAACGATCATTTTCAAGATCTGAAGATTTTTCGCGATCGTCGCGCGCATCTTCGTAAAAGCTTTTCGAGTCAGCTTCAAAACTATCCTTGTCAAGGATATCTATCTCTAATCCAATGTAATTAGGGTCCACCTGATCCTCTAGAACCGCTACGATCTCACTACTCAAAGATTTTTCAGATACATTAGGATCATGCAAATCTACAACGACCTCACAAATGTCATCTGTAATGATGTCCACACCTAAGCAACTCTCGTTTTCTTGACTTTGACACGTTTTTATATTTTCCGCAAGAGGAACAGTCGCCCTGGCATCCTCACTGAGACCTACCTCGTTCAAAATTTGAGACTCTCCAGTCTCGGTGGCTATAATCTGCTTAGCCTGACCGGGACAGGCAATCTTTAGCGTGGGTAAAAGTTTGTTTCCATTCTCAGATATGGCACTAAAGAATTTCTCACGCACACTCTCGACATCCTCGAGGCTGCCGAGTCTGATCGAGGTGAAACTTGGCGTGTTCTGAAGATTCTTCTTCAGAACGGAATCAGGAACATCGATTGATATGATCTCGATGGGACTTGGGGATTCCATGGTAATGTCGCTTGGCGATGGTGTTAAAAATGCGTTTTGGTATTTAGGATCAATGTGTAAGTAATTGTTTGCATTGTTCGAAGACAGATCCAACTTACTTTAACATCCGAAGCATTGGCAGCATGAAACAAGACACCATTTTTCATTGTTATGTGATTCAAATGTGACTTGTAAGTCACGTCACTAACAAATACTATATTAATTTTATTTATTATAGTCCTGGGTGCAAAAATATGACATCGACAGTGAACTTGCTTACTGTACTGCTTTGAGCGAAGAATAAAATTGTGGGAAATAAAACTTAGTAAATTTTATTCATAATTGGAACATAGGAACCCTCTGTTATGATTGGTCCATTAATCATTGTACAGCTTTCAAGATTTCTATTATTGTGATGGAAGACACAAATAGACTAGACTAATGGAATATCATATCACTTAAACTCATCATTACCGAGGAAAGTAACTGATAATACTTTGGCAACATTTCAAATCCATTCACTTTTAGTACTCTTTTCATTTTTGAGACTCAATCTGGCCTTCTTCCAGACCACTTAAAACAATATCAGCTATAAGGAACTAAAATTACTATAAAAATATATCCTTTCCATATAAAATGTACAAAAATCTATAATTCCCTTAATAACTACTGTAAAGAAAAACTATTAAGTCACTTTTGTATTCTTTTTCTAGCTACTGTTTCTAACTGAAATATTTCAAACTCACATTGTCGACGTGGACTTCACGTTATATATTCCATGCTTGTAAATATAATCGATGACTAGATCCTGGACGAGGTATTTTACACTTTCACCTCGTTTTAATGCTCTTCGTATTCTCGTCGAACTAACTTCATTCGGTATCCATTCAGTGACAATGTAAATGTTGTACTGAGGAGAATTTTTTAAAATATGTAAAATGATATAATAGTAGTTGCATGTTAGATACAAGGGATAGCACGAGTAAAAAAGTGTTTTTCAATGAAAATTTGAAATAAATAACTTACCATATATTTGGAAAGTATGTCAGAGTCATATATAAATTTATTTGGATTTGATCCTTCTCGAGTTATGACAACTAGACCATGCTGACCAACTATAGCATCAATCTGAAAGATATTACAGGTTTAAACTTCGCAATATGTTCAAGGTCTAATTGCTGTGGCAAACTACAAGTACTGTCATAAAAATAATTCAACTAACATCTTCATCAGCCCAAAGACCAGGAGTCCCAAAGCTCTCTAGAAGATCAGCACCACAAAGCAGTTTTATTTGAATTGGACTACGATCAGAGCTATTTTTAATATTTTCTGGTATCCACTCTAAGTCCTCAATTTCAGTGTGATGCTTGATGTTATTGGTATCAAATAAAATAGCATTTAAAAGATTTTGGTGATGCTGAAGACTTATCCGCGTTTTTGTCCACGCATTTTGCCTAGTTTCCCAGGTGCTAACACGAATCCAGTCATTATTCTGTAATGCTAGTTTCAACATTGCACATCTATGCGTTGCACTTGCTAGATCCTTTTTCGCATAAGCATCATGTACGGGTGAGATAACTCCACCCACCACAATATGCGTACCCATTCTATGAAAATGGTCTCTTGCAATTTCTGTAAAAAAGAGCAAAAAATATTAGATACAAAGTAAATGCATGTTCAAAACATTACGATACAAATAAATTAATATGAGTAATAAAAGTACAACAGATTCTCATCGTAACCATATTGTTTAAAAGCCATTATTACTATGCTGACAACATAAATCATGAGTGTAAAGTCATGCTACTCAGCTTATATTCTTCAAATTATAAAAATTGTTAGTAGACTATCCAATAATTCTGAGTCTTATATATTATTATTACAACAAAAAATCAATAAACTATACGTCATGAGTAAACATGACGGATGATCTCATATACAGGAAATCAAAAGCACATATAAAAAAAATATTAGTCACACAAAAGAAAACAGCATTATAGGAAAAGCCAACACTTTGTGTTGGTAAAAGAGAAGCATAATATATCGTAGCAACTGTGAAATAATTGAAATTGCGCAATGTTGCAAAAACTCCGTTTGAAACAGAAGCCGATATTGATTGCAAACAATGACATATATGTACCAAACATTCGTAAGTGCATATTCGTCGGAGGGTTATAACTGCCACACGACATCAGGATCACTCGCGTCGGTGCCATTTTTTCGATTTCTAGTTTACTACATGAGCTGACAACACTTTCTCTATATTCCTGAACCTTCCCTCTTGTTCTTTTATATTGACACAATAATCCGCAAACGATGGAGAACGTATTAAACTGAATTAGATTGCAGCGCGAGTCGAAACACGTCCTTACTAATCGACGTCTCAGCCATACTTGATTACTAGTTACCCGTCGAGTCAGTCGATGAACTATTTCAAGAAAATCCATTATATGGATATTCATGAATCATCAAAAGATTCATTGACAAATAATAACCTTTGAACTATTATTTTATTATTTTCAATTGTCAAATGTTATTCTGCCAAATTTAGACAGTGACAGCTTGATAATCTATTGGGTTTCAATAACAATCGCGCATTGTTTGTTTTAGTTTTCTGACCTACAATTAAATTCTTCTAGTTCATTTTGTCAGAGATTTATTAATAATTTGTTATCCAAGTCATGGCAATTGTTAATATATTCATTTGAAATTTATAAATTTAGTTTTATAAGAAACTGAGAGAATTTAAAAAAATGTATTCACGGTAGTCTCTTGTTCTAGGGATTTTTTGTATTCTACGATTTTCCACTAGGGCGGTAGTCGTGACAAGTTTGTTAGGTGCAAGAGTTCTGCTGCCTGACCATAAAAATGGCGACTCGTCTGCTGAGGATCAGTACCGCACTGCGGACATACTCTGATAAAACCAGCCTAATTCAGGTGAAATGCAAACTGTTTCTCATATTTTCTCTGTTCTTTATATTCTCTTCTTTAATTTCAATATTTTTAATAAGCTATTACGATATATACAAACTTTATCTTAGGTAGGACTAATTGTTACTACTTCAATGGGTCCCTTACGTAATGAATTTAATTTATTGCATTTTCTATCCCAAAAGCGAAATTGCGTTAGATAGCTTGCCAATTTTTAGATTTCCAAATATTTAAATTATAGGATAATGCCTCACCCTTAAATAGATGTGATTGATACTTCTGTAACCATACTCAAGTCTTCCCTAACCTTCTATATCAGAAAATTGCCATATAGATGAAGCATAGTAAAACTTCCTTGATATTAATCAAAGTAAACAGAGAAATTAGACATTTTTTAACACAAAATGTATGATTTGTTATGTGTAAAGTATCAATGTAACATTTGAAAAACAAAGTATTTATAGAGTGTCAATGATTGTACCTATGGTAAAATTGCAGAATACGACTCCTTCTTGAAGAGTTTTATGCAAAAAAACTAAACAATCCACAACTAACTTTAAGAAGAAGTTGTATTCTGCAGTTTAGCTGTACCTGCTATTGATTATTATAATGATTGACAAAACGAAACTGTTAATAAAACCTATTAGACTCGAAAGCAATGGAGATCTACTGCAGCCTCATTGAAACAAGCACTCATCAACCAGCCAGCAACGCGTGTCTCCACTTTGGACAGTGGTCTGCGCGTGGCTAGTGAGGATAGTGGATCTCCCACTGCAACTGTTGGTCTTTGGATTGATGCTGGCAGCCGATGTGAAGATGACAAGAATAATGGTGTTGCCCACTTCATGGAACATATGGCATTCAAAGTAAGCTTCAATCATCTTCCTTTGACTGGATAATAAAATAAATTCCATTATTCCTCTCACAGGGAACCGCCAAACGTTCCCAAACAGATCTCGAATTGGAAATCGAGAACATGGGCGCCCATTTAAATGCCTATACAAGTCGCGAACAGACCGTGTTTTATGCCAAATGTCTTTCGCAAGACGTTCCCAAAGCAATCGAAATTCTTAGCGACATCATCCAAAACTCGAAATTAGGTGAGAGCGAAATCGAAAGAGAACGCGGTGTCATTCTAAGAGAAATGCAAGAAGTAGAAACAAATCTACAGGAAGTCGTATTTGATCATCTTCATGCAACTGCATACCAAGGAACACCGCTGGGAAGAACAATTCTGGGACCTACTGAAAACATCAAGTCCATTTCTAGAGCTGACCTCGTTTCATACGTAAAGCATAACTATGGTCCTCCCAGGTAAATATAATTCGCACCCACTTCAATTGGATTAACGTTTGATATATCTAACAAGAGTTTTAAAACAGAATTTCTAGTACAATTTACAATTAATAAAATCTCACCCTCTTGCAGGTTTGTTCTAGCCGGAGCTGGAGGTGTACAACACTCGCAGTTAGTAGAGTTAGCTGAAAAACACTTTGGTTCAATGAAGGGACCACAATATGATGAAATTCCACCTCTGCTAACCCCCTGCCGTTACACCGGCTCCGAAATTCGTGTTCGCGACGACACCATTCCTCTGGCGCACGTTGCCATTGCTGTAGAAGGTATATTAAAATATTTACACTATTGAAGAAATTATTATTAATGTTCATAATGGTTTAAAAGGTGCCGGTTGGGCTGATGCGGATAACATTCCTCTTATGGTGGCCAATACTCTAATGGGTGCTTGGGATAGGAGCCAAGGTGGTGGTATGAATAATGCCAGCAACTTGGCCAGGGAGTCCGCCCAGAATGGGCTCTGTCATAGCTATCAAAGCTTCAATACGTGTTACAAGGTAACTATTTGCTCTAACATACAAGTTTAGAAACAAAAAAAAATCATTAATTTTGTTCAGGACACTGGTCTCTGGGGAATCTATTTCGTATGTGACCCTATGCAATGCGAAGATTTCACACGACAAGTCCAGCAGGAATGGTTACGTCTCTGCACATCTGTAACTGAAAAGGAAGTCTCCCGCGCAAAAAATATTCTGAAAACAAATATGCTCCTCCAATTAGATGGTACAACCGCCATTTGCGAAGATATTGGTCGCCAGATGCTTTGTTATAACCGCCGTATTCCTCTTCACGAACTTGAAGCCAGGATAGATGTACGTAATCATATAATTGCAATCTCTAGAACTGTATATTTGATAACTAAATATATTTTACAGAGCGTAACAGCCAAGAACATCCATGACGTTGGCATGAAATACATTTATGATCATTGTCCGGTTGTGGCAGCTGTTGGTCCAGTTGAAAATCTTCCTGACTATGTCAACATTCGCAGTGGCATGTACTGGATTAGAGTGTAATCATCCCTCCTGCACGAGTCGCCAATGAAATTCAAATTCTAGCAAAGAGATTGTGCTGTAGTAAAACTGTAAAGTCAATTGGCAATGTTTATGTTAGTCATTGAGATTTGTTCTACGAAAATGACATCCTCTGCATTGTACTTTTCATAGTAAACAGGGAATAATGAAGAAAATGACTTTACAGTTTTACCCTATTGCAAAAGTAACATAGTCCTATGGTGTATATCATCTGTTGGAATAAAATGTAGTTGAAATACGCCAATAATTGTCGTTTTTTCAATGAGGAAGTGTCCGAAGAATGTGAATTATAGAAACATAATCATGTAGGTATCACTTGTCAAATGTTCATAACATACGTCATCAATGTAATTTACGTATCGATTGAATAAATAGAAATCGAGCTACCCAATATCAGTTTTTTTTAATTGAATTATCACGTGAGGTTTTTTTGGAACAGAGTACAAGGTATATAATTCATATTTATTTCGTCAGGATTCTATATTAAATGTAAATATTAATTCGCCACTGTCGTTGAGATCCTTAATTGTTTCAAAACCACCGACAAAATCACCATTTATATAAACTTGAGGGTAAGTCGGCCAATCCGCGTAAGATTTCAAAGCAATTCGTAATTCTTCATCCGTGAGAATGTCAAAAGTTTCATAATGAATGCTAAATGATAAAAAATATAAAATTAAGAGAATAAATTGACAAAATTATACACTAAATTTAAATTTGGAAAGAAATGCATGTACTTCATAGCATCAAATATTTCCATGATCTGTTCTGTGTAAACACATTTTGGATTGGTTTCTGTGCCTTTCATAATGATCACTATTTTACCCTTATTGATGACTTCCTGGATTCTAGGAATAGCAGAGTAAATAATGGTCAGGATTAAGAAGTTTTTGAAATCATTGCTATGCTTGTTCACATTAAGTTAATTTATTTTACAATTGAATTGAAATAAAAGAAGTATTACCACAAATATTTTAATAATATACATTAATTAGTAACTATAAAAAATAGGAAAGTGCTGATACAGATGAAGTATGCTGCTTATTTCCTGTAAAGATAAAGTTGATTTTTTCTAAAATTCAAATAAACTTTTTAACCATATACAAAGTTGATTGTATTATAAGAATTCCACAATGTAAATTGAATTTGTTATTGATAGCTATTATCCTTATTACTTATAAGCTATAGAAAATGCATTATGGATAACTCACCTTTCGTCTACACTAGCCTTCTTAGGCAGCATTTCTTCAAGTTCACCAGCTTCACTCATTTCCTTGATAATGTCTAATCCTCCAACGAGTTCTCCATTGAGATACAATTGAGGATAAGTGGGCCAGTTACTGAATTTCTTCAACCCTTCTCTTACATCATTGTCTTGCAAAATATCAAATGTTTGATAATCAGCCTTATAAGAATCCAATATAGAGACAATTGTTCTAGAAAAGCCACAACGTGGAGTTGCCGGGTTGCCTTTCATGAATAGCATACATGGTGCTTGATTTATTAGTCTCTTCAATCTGATCTCAATATTTTCCTTAGGCTTAGGGATGTCAATAGGTACAGAGTCCTTAGCAGTTAGCTGATGCTTGAGCTTCTGTGCTAAGACACTTGGATTGGCACCATCCACTCTATCAAGTACTTTGGAATTCCTGATTAGAAGAACTGTTGGAACGGCAGATATATTGAAGGCCAATGAAATTTCTGGTACATCCTCAGCAGCAATCTTTCCAAATCTTACACCTTTGTACTCTGCCACCTTTGTCATCTCTTCTAGAACTTCATTCATCTGCGTGCATTGATCAGCCCATGGTGCATAAAAGTGGATAACAGTCAGATCTGGAGACCTTACACGATAAGAATAAAGACTTCAGAACAATTGACCAAATACAATTTTAAAAAATGCAAGAAATCACTTAAACCTATGAATTAAACTGGATTCAGTTATCTGAAAAAATCGTGATAACTTTCAACTTTGTGACCTTATTGCAAGTCAATAGAGCGTATATTCTCGAATACATATAAGATATTAAATTCAGAAGTATCCATTCAGTTGCGTTAATATCGTTCAAAATCTCAACAATTAATAACGAGAACTGTTGTTCTCCGAAAAAAAACTTTAAATACTTAAAACCGATATAAATTCTACGAAAGCAGGTTAAAGCAGTAAATTCTCCCACTACAGAAATTTGACGCAATTAATGACTTACTTGATGTATGAATTATATTCGTCTGCAGTAGCTAAGTTAGTGACAGCCATTCTGTCACCTTTCTCCTGCGTTCTGCCCACAAAAAAGGTAGTAGACATTAATTACCAACTATCAATAATCTTTACTTCACCGGCTAAAGTCTACGCGAACCCGAAGAATGCTCTTATGGAGGCAGCAGATCAAATATGAATATAAGAGCAGAACACGAGGCTACTTGGTCAAGATCCAATAGAACGTCGTATCTAACGGAATATTAGTAGGAAGTGGATTAGTACCATTCCAATAACGTACAATGAAGAGGTCCGTTAATTTTTTCATAAAAATTGATTAATTAAACCAGAAACGATACAAAGTACATTCCAGTATATGGTAAGGATACAAAAACATAAGTATATTCTTAAAAAAAATATTCTGGCTCCGCTAACTGCTTCAGTATCTAATCACATTCCCTATTTTCTCTACCTCAGAATTTTCGTATCTAATCTCTCAGTACTTTATCATATTCTATCTTTAATGTGGTTTTTCTACAGGGGTTCCTCGTGGAACATATCCACCGCTGGCTGCTCTTGTTGAATGCAAATAAACCCCGATGAAGCATATTAAAAATTTCATCACCAGTGCGCACCGCAATGGAAACGATGTCTTGTAGTGGGAGTAGCACTGACCAGTTATAAGAATGGCCTTAATACGACAGGTGCCGGCAAAATTCCAAGGGAATATACCAATCCCCGTTAGAAAGCACTTACGTCCCCAAGAACATGGCACTCGGAGTTTCCTCGAGTTAAGTGAATCGAGTGAGTGAGTAGCGACTACGGATTCAAGTGTAAGAGAGATAGAATAGAGGAAAAAAGCGAGCTGTCACATTCCGCCCACAAAAAGGCACACAGATGCGCGCACGCACTGACGCGTGCGAGACTTTTTTTCGAACCTGAGTCGGCAACATGTCACAAATCTCACGAGAGGACATTTTCGAGGAGATTTCAAATTGGAGTACCAATGACGTGCTTTCTTTGTTGCGAAAGGTGAGTAAACTCTGCCAACGCCTTGTCGTTATATATATTAATCTACACTGCACCGCTCCCAATTCTTATAATCTTACACTATTACGTACTGCAGTTAACGTAAACATGCTTCGTTTACTATTTTAAGTTATAATAATTAATCCGTGGTCTAGATTGAAATCGTAATATTTTTATAATAAAATTATTAGAGACGTAATCAACGACGAACTTGTTTCTTGTTGAACGTGTCATGCGCGCCGTGGTGTATACCGGAATCCAGAATTCCGGAAATTCTAAAGATTCTTCGATAAAGAATATGAGATACTCTATTTCAAGAATTCGAGGTTTCCGCTCAACTTTCATCTCTTGTAGTTTGCTATTGATATTTTTTATTTTATTGTTTATATAATACAGTTTTTTTTAATAAACGTTTGATTATTCGCACTGGTTATATATTTAAAAACATAAAAATATATGTTACAAGGCTTATGCTTTTCAAATGAAAGTAAAGTAATGAGTAAACTAAAAAATATCAGTATCCGTTTCGTTCATGCTCGTGTATCCTATTGATTAAAAAAAATTCCCCTGATTTTGCAGAATGGACTGGATGAGTGTTGTGTTGCGGTAGCCAACCGACAGATTGACGGAAATGAGTTATTAGTAAGTAAAACGTTATATCCAATAACGCTTCCAGTTCGTTTACCATTAGGTCTACAAATCAAATCAAAAGATCACCTGCCTCCGATTGTCCTGATAGTTATTCTAGTTATAATTATCACAAAGACTGAACCACTGCCTGCTAACGTACTTTCGTTTTAGTTCATCATTTTCTTTCAATAGTTTTGCTTTTGTTATAGTATCACCAGTGAAATTATAAACACTTTTATTTCAATACATTTCCAACCGTGCAGTGTGTCCGTGCGTGTCCGTGCGTGTCCAAGCATTGATTAATTACCAATCAACCTTCTGTTCATGAACTATTCCTCATCAAATATATTTCCATTTTTGTAGCACTTGACCGAGAGTAAATTGACCCTGTGGAAAAAAGATCTGTCGCAGCAAACGAGACGGTAAGTGAAAGAGGTGAAAGAAAAAAAAAGTAATGGACAATATTCCAGTACAAGTCACGAATGCCAGTAACAGCATTTAGTATTCTATCTGAAATATCTCAATGGAAAGTTACTACTCAAACGCATTTATGCTAGTACGATGATTAATTCTCTTACGATATTCTCTTGTGATATTTGTGTATCCTAACGGTCTTACTGATTATCGTGTTCAAATGTCACGTTTAACGTACACCTACAAAATTAACATATGAGAGCCGAGTTCAAGGTTTCTTTCTTTCTCGATGTATTTCATTAGTATGAACATTTTTGGGTTCTTAGCGAAATACACGATAGTCGGCTAATGATTAATATGTCAGTTGAAGAATCTACATAAGCCAAATTATCCGGGCGCGTAGGAGTGTCATGTGTAATTTCAGTTAAGAATTTGAAAAACCACGTAATCGTTTCGCTTATCGTATTGACGTTTAGGACTTTATCATTTAATTTATGAAACATTTAAAATTGTTTGATGGTTTTTTTTAATAGTGAAGTTTTTAATAGTTATCTCGTAGCTTTGTAAAAGTTTATTGTTCTGATCGGACTAAAATTTATATTATTTACAATTAAACGATGCCGAAGGAATAACGATGCGTAGTAATGAAAAAAGTGAATTTTATCTCGATAAGACATATTTGCGTATAGAATATAATATTAAAAAAGTTATGGGTGTCTTTACAGCAAATCCTAGTTAAAGTATCAGCAGCATGCCTAAATGGTACGTGAAATATTATATAACCATCTCACGTACGTAAAATTTTCTTGCTGAAGGCCACGACCTTAGCCATTGTCACCTTTCGCAATAAGGCCCCGAGACAAATGCCTCTAACCTTAATGGTTTGTGATTCCCAATAAAATCATGATATACCTTCTCGTTATTTTTTTATATTTAATTTTTCTTTTTTTCGGCGAATTAAAGTTAAAACTCGCTCCTCAATGCGAATGAATATATTTCCAAAAAATATACATGCGCAGTAAAGAAATTTACTTCTTTTTTTATATGTTTCAGGACTCTTTGCACATTCGTCAACGAACTTAACCAACATCCTGAGAAATTCGTTGTGGGGAAGAGCAACGAGTCCTATACCGAGGAATCTCTAAGCGACACAGGTTCTTGGGGTACAGAGTTTGACGATGATAACGATGATGACGTTGATGACGTTGATGACGTTCAATCGGAACAGAATACCATGAGTGTACAAAACAAAATAATTCCAAGGAGTACCAACTTCCGGGACAGTCTACTTAAATTTCAACAAAACGAAAAGGAGCCTAACGAACAGAGGGGAGGACAACGTTCTTCAAGTAATAACAACAATGCCGTAGATTATAGCGTCTATGCAAATTGCGGGGATATAACGAATCAGAAGGAAAAGAAAGATGACGAGCAGCAAAGCACCTATGTGAATTACGATACGGACACAGCTACCAAAATGAACAAATTGCCTGAAATAAACGTATCAAAGCCTCATTTCCGAATAGAGAACTCAATGATGAAGGAATTGCAGGAACAAATTTCAATGAAAAATACTAAGAAACCAGAAGTGGGTCCAAAACCGGAGACGAAGCCGCGGGAGTCGTTCCTTCACAATGTTGCAGCAAGAGTGCAGTCTGTCAACGAAGCTCAAAATTTAACACAAAGTATGTTATCCTTAAGACAATTCGAAGGTCGTTAGTGCACTTGTACTATTAAACTTAAAATTGAATGCTCTTTTGATTTTCGGAAGAAAAATTGGATCATCCCACTGAAAAAATAAATAATTCCGTGCCGATACATTTTTTTTATATCTGACTTCGTCTTGAAAATCGACCTGGTCATTATAGATGTTCTGCCCTGTATATATACATATATAACGTTCATGCAATATTACACATTTAATTTTATAAAGAACGAAATCGAATATCCACCAACGGTGATAAATTCTTGTATAAATAATTGAAACGGACATACCATTTAATATCATTTATCATTTCCGTTGTACACAGCCTGAAGCATACCATGATTTTAACTTACAGCAAAAATGAGCATGCCACCACCACCAGAACCTAAACGGAATTTAAAAACATCTCCCAGTATAGATACAAAAACTCAATCGTATCCAAAACCACCGAAAATCATACAGAATTTAGATCTACTAGCGAATGTACCATTGAAGACTGAAGAGAGTGACGAGGATACCGACTATGAACCCTTCGACGAAATAATTCAGCAACAGCAAATAAAATCAGTGTCACGTGCCAGCAGTAAACAGTCGCTCACGAGTGGTCATCAAAGTTCTATGGAGAGTGTTTATCGACCATCCAGTATAAAAAGTTACGAAGAAGAGGAACAGGACTATATATACGAATCGATAAAAGAGGCTGTGAGTATTACCATCATATTAAAAACTAGGGACGTTTGTTAGAAAAATCATGATATGTCGCACATAAAGCACAGCCGAACGATGAAGCAGGACGAGATTTTCAGGGGCGATTATTCTATCGCTTTCGCCAAACCATTTATAACCGCAAGGCCATCTTGATCACTCATAATTAATTATTAATTCAATATATGCTTTACAGTGAATTAATTTTTGAAAATTGTTTCTTCTTGCAGCCTGAAGATAATGGATTATACCTGCAACCGATAACCAAGCCGCAAAAACCCCCGCCACCATTGCCGAATAAACCGTCCATTAAACCTGCAACTCTGTCTCCAACAACGAATTTAACGAGACCGCAGAAAAATAACGGTTCGTAAAATTTATTCATACTGTCTTATATACCATTTATATTATACTTTTCATTAGTACAGTCGGCTCTGGTTATACAGGCTCTCGGTATAATCACGTTTCCCTTGAGCTCTCTTTCTAAGCTGTCTCGCCTAGAGGGGAAGGCCTCCCCCATTCATCCGTGTCTCTCAACGCGCGTTACCCGACACTGTCGAATTCTTGGCCTATTATGGCAGGATGGGGGCTCCCCGTAATATCGCTCTCTCGCTGGTTATCACGCATCAGAACCTCAGGTGCGCGATTATGCAGAGAGTCGACCGTAAAACTATTTCAGTTCACTTTTGCTTTAGCGCGAAGTCAAGTTCAATCGTTGAATAAATTTAAATCTTTAATTCAACGAACTAGTCGATACTCTAGATATGTTAACGAACTGTGTATTGCCAAGTGGAATGTTGTTATTTTCTGAGAAAGTGGATGTGGTGCCACTGTAAGTTATTACGCAAAGAGGATGTAAGCCCGGCCACGTTGTAAAAAGAGAACATCAAAAACAGGTCTGTGAACCAAAATCGATGGAACAAAAAACATTGTAAAGTCCATTCACTTGTTGGGAACATATGCACCACAAATGGTACAGTCTGTATGACACTTTTAATTCCCAGGCAACCTGATGCATACGAGCCAGTCACTTTTCAACTATGGTACTAAGAGTATCGTCAACGTGATTCATCAATGATTTAACAAGTGGAAATATCAATGGGGAGCAAAAAACTGTTTCGAATCAGAATGAAACGTCTTGAGTGACATCTGACAATCGTTCGTTTACGAATGGATTAAACGCGTGAATTAAAATCATCACACAGTTCAATGTCAGAAGCTGCGCTGAATTAGCTTGTCAGAAATCCTCGTGATCTACTCCAAAAGCTTGCCCAGCCCAGCGTGTGAAACTGTTTTGACACAGACGGAAATAAATTATGATGATAATACAAGGTCGGCCTTCGCAAAGTCTTTGACAAGAAACTATAGATTTCTATTTTCTTGTTCAGTCTATCAGAACCTCTCGGTCAGTTTGTCTTGTACCGGGACAAATTGTGGTCAGCCGGAAGCTGAGCAGGTGGATAATTGTCAAGAAAATTCGGGGCACGAGAAAAATCATTGTTGAATGAACTTTTGTGGAATTTAAGAAACAAATCGAAGTGCTCCACATGACCCAGTGAACGTATGGTAGTTTCTTACGACCTAAACGTATAAGAACAATTACACAGCTAAATTCGCAGAGTGCTAATACGGTTTCCGGAAACCACAACGTTAAATTCGCTCCCACCTTTCCAAGCGAACTATCTTCTTACGTATTCCACCTATAAGTTAAACTGCAGCACTTTCCTCTATGGCTGTCAGTTCGCAAAATGAGTCAATTATAACGCATTACTTGTGAATATATGCGCGCGATAAAGAGAAAAAGTGTTTGAAAAATTTAACGTGCGCTGCTGAAATTTCAAGGGGTATGTGATTGTTTTTCTTTGGGGTGAAAGTGGAGAATGAAGCGGAGCGATGGTATGTGTTGCTGCTTTTATTTAAGACTCGGTAGACAATTGCTAAGCGGTTTGGGAGTTCGTTTTGGTGATGAAGTGTCCGACATGATTGTCAGAATCAAGAGAGGACTCCTGAGATGCTGTTATTCTCAACCACCTGAGCCACCAGGTATACTTGCGAATAATTCGCATGCAAAAATAAAATGATTCATATCTTAAATAAATATTGAAACATGAGGCTAACTAATATTGCGTATATGCATAAAATTCTGTTGCTTATAAAAATATATATCAACATAAAAACTGCAGATACTAAAAGAAATACGTCCAGCAGTATATAAATCACAAGCATACGTCTTATCAAGTATTATGTTTCATTTGTAAGATATTGTATAAACAGAGAAGATATTCAGAAAATTAAATGAACTGTTTATAAGAAATTGGAGAGCATGAAATATTTATGATTGAATCTACAAATATACGGTAAATAATTATTCATAGAAGAAAGTACCATGACAACTATACCGTGAAAAAATAAAATAAAAAAAGGCCTAATCAACATTTTAAAAGATCTATAACAAGGTTATCCGAGTATGTATCGTTTAGTAATATTTACTAATCCTACGAAATTTTATTTTCCTTTATCTTTTTCTAAATATACAAAGGAAAGAGAAACTTGCCCATCATTGCTTTGTAAATTTCGAATAAGAAAATTCAGCATCTTCCAATATCTTCGACTAAGCCAATTACGGAATCCTGAGCATGTATTCTTTTTTTCCTAATACTTCCAGTGACAATTACACTTCGTTCAAGTCCAACAGGCGTTAAGCGTAATACTAAAATTTCTTGTACATATGGATTCTGGGAAATGACAACACGATATTTTTAACCGTTTCGTGGGATTATTTGCCCCATGCCGAGGGACCCACCGGATCGTTGCTGCGCTGTTTCTCCCAATAACATGTCTCTGCATTCGAAAAGCGTTTCAGTCTTGTTTCAAAAACCATACCGATCTCCACGTCGGTTCCGCTCTGTTTGTGCTCGAACTTTGAACAATTTTTTTCTTCCAATTTTTGAATCCGGTTTCAAACTCTTGGCATCCAGTAATCCTTGAGGTTTCATTTGAACGCATATCCGTGTTAACAGCTGCTCCCCATTACATGGAGTTTTATTTATTTTCATTAGTTCGCAATTTTGAGTCGGACATTAAATAAACTTATTTTTATCACCGATTGTGATCTAAATTCCACATACAGTGTACCGTCTCAGATTCAAACATTTGATTGGTACCGGATGGCGGCAATTTTCCAGTGTCTAATTCCACGACGCGACAACCATATATAATCAATATAAAAACAAAAGAGGACAATTTGTAGTTCAGAAAGAATATAACCATGACTGACGACATACTCCTGCATATTCTTCTATCGAATGCTTAAGATTAGTATTCGTCCGTTGTCTTTCGTTTGCTTAAATAATATATACGGTAGAAATGGCTACTCTTGTGGGTAATCTTAAGAGAAACGTATCTTTAAATACTGCACTTCGTCAACAAGCTAGTCTGTCAGAATGTTTAACACAGGCTACACTTACGCAGGCTCGACTTAATCTGGCAAGTTAGTATCCGTCTAATATATTAACAGCGTATCGAGAGGCATTGTGAATAGTATTTGATCTATGCCACGATTCTGTACGCACTGTAATAATACAATGGTTGTATTGTATTAACTCGGCGTTTACATACCTATTTTTATATCCCTACTGTTACACACTGCTGTAAATTCGCACAAGTGATTTTCAACAGGTTATATGTATCATTCAAATTGATCAATTACAATTTTCTACGGGTGTTTTTTAAAGTTTTAAATTTTTCAATTTTAATGGTAATAATAACAGTAACGAAATAACATTATTCATAAGCGCAGTATGGTTTATTTCTTCGAAATATATGCAGAAAAAGAGTGTCGGTGATAAGAATTAGCGACAGTGTCTAATTGATGTAAAATATCCCTTATCAACGATGATTCATTATTACACTTCCTGGAAGGATCTGTTCGAGATAACAAATATATCCTGAAAACGTCATTAACCCTTGAAGAGCCGTAAGACGTTATAACGTCTCGAAGATAGTGTCTGTTATACAGGGGGTCCACCGGCCATCTAAGGGTTGATACATCTAAAATACTTATTCAGAAGCAATGGATCTCCGGAAAATCCTTTTATATATTATTTTTTTCAATCAAAATGTACTGCATTTCATATCCAGAATCACAATAGTTTGAATCTTCTGTTCGCAGAACGTTCTCCAGATAAAAAATCTGCTACTCTACCGCATTCTGGAAGTAACACGTCTCTGGTGACTGATAGAGCCACCAGACCACTGCCGCCACGTCCGGATAAACAATCATCGTTATTAGAACAACCATGGTTTCATAAAGTAACACGACAAGAGGCAAATGCACTTATTCGAGAAGGTACGTCTAATGTATTTCATTTTGCAAAGTTCAATTACTGGACTAATAAATTATGTATAATATTTTCGACTTTGCTGAATGTAGGTTGTAGCAGATAGTTGTACTGTAATAATAGAGATTACAGCTTAATGTATTTTTGTTATTGATACAATTTCAGGGCCTGATGGACACCCAACCGATGGATATTTTCTGATAAGACCATCTTCGTCTAATCCAGATAATCCTTTGACTTTGGTGATTTGGTACAAGGATAAAGTGTACAATATACCTGTACGAAAAAGGGGTGATAACAGGTAAGGTCGTGTTCAATTCTATATTATTGCACTTTAATTATTAGTATTTAAATGATGGGTGAGTCTTACGCATACAATAACATGGTAATATATGGTGCGTAATTGCTCTCGCGATAAACATGATGATTGCTTGGTAAAGAATGTGAGTCATGTACAAAGCGTCATTTATTCCTATAACTATAATCAGAGTATGGGACTTTGGTAGTAGTACCGATAAAAATATAATAAATTGTTTATCAGAGATAATTGACTATGTACTCTGATCACCATGAATAAATATACGCTGTATTATAATCCAAAAAAGAATTTAATGGTTGTCAAAATTTTTAATCAGGTATGCACTGGGATCTTATAAGCCGAAGGAAGAATCTTTCCTGTCTGTGGAGGAAATCGTGTCGTCTTATATACGAAATGAATTGTTACTTAGCACGGGTGGCGTAATAGCTGGAAGTACCAAATTAACGAACACACCGCCAAAATAACATCAGACGAATGGACTGCACTTTTTTTAATGGTTAAAAAAAGCTTCACATGAATAGGTATTGCAACCAGTAAAACAATACCGCCCAAAGAAAAGCAATTTTAATTAAGGTCGACGTGCTGGTCGGAAGACTAATTTGACAGAGTATCAAATATGTATGTTTTTAAAATAAGTAGCAAGTACATATACGTATATAATGTACCGAGAATAGGATTTTGAAAAGATGTTGTGCTTGTGACATTTAAAACTATCATCGAGATGATTCTCATTAGTATTTAATTTAGTTTAACATATCTATCTTTCAAATGCATACGAATTAGTCGCGAATGTTACTTTTAATGAGCTCGTTTAGTTAGTCATTTAAGTAATACCATATTAAATTATTCGCATAAACACTATTCAAAAGGATCTGATTACGTTATAATAATTGTTACGATTATCAAAAATGAAATTTTTATAGAATTTCGTTTGCTGCTAAATTTCTCAGACGATCATTACGATCTTATAGAACGTAATGCATCTGTGTGTTTAAATGGGAATGTACGCCATTAGATTTTTCAAACATTTCGAAATTTTCCAACAATACATCGCTTTTACATTATTGACAAGCTGCCTACAAAATCCAACGGATATAAAAACATTTTTATGAATCTGAATAATTTGTATTCTACTAGACTAAGTTTAAATTAAATATTCCTATGTTTTATAGAAATTTATATTAGTGATATTTCATTTTAGAAGTCGGTAATCAAAACTACTGTTACGTATGTCAATTCCTCAATTCAGTCGTTTGGGCGTGACTTTTTTTTAACTAATCCGATACGCGTGTCCTATGTAACAACTATAGACATATAAATATAGGCCTATATTTGTGTACATTTTTAAGTAAAAACTATCGCAGGGATAAGATTTGGATGTTTCACGATGATGAAAAAGCTCATTTGTTTGAGATACTCTCTATATTTTTTATACGTTAGATTACCTTGTGATATCTGCTTTGTACGTAAGCGACAAACCGGGACAATTACGGTATTGTGACTATTTCTATTGTATACGTAGGTATATTAGGGTGGTCGTTAAATAGGGTCTGATCGAATTTCGTTCGTGCCGCCCCCCAAATCGTTCCCAAATAAATA
>JAYRCB010000817.1:53246-70556 GCA_036026315.1 Trachelus stipa
TTTTTTATTTATTTGGGAACGATTTGGGGGGCGGCACGAACGAAATTCGATCAGACCCTATTTAACGACCACCCTAACTGGTATATACATTAATAAAGCATACTTTGGGAACAATTGCAGTATACAGCTACTAGTTGGAGGATAATTGTGTAATTTGGGGTCAGACCTCAAAGTATTTTCAACATAATGCATGTTTTGAGGCCCATAAAGCGACTGTCACACCAAATTTGTTTACTTTTTTTTAATGCTAGACATCCGGAGTTGTGATGGGCTTACAAAGTGCTTCGTTAGGTTAGGTTGGGTTAGGTTAGAATTTCAATGCTGTGGTGTCTCAAGGTATTAGTTAAAAAGGAAAGCATTAGCTCGCTATTGTGAATGCCCCTTATCGCATGGGTTCTCAAACTATACTTTATACATAATTATATATACATGTATGAATATATATTTTATATATATATAATATACATACATTAAGAAGACAGTGCACCCACGCTGCACGAGAATTATACAAGTTTAGCAAGTATTATATAAGACTTCCTAATTAAAAAGGGGAATTATTTTGCGGATTCATACGTAAGATTTGTTAATCTTACTGATTACTTTGCAAATTCGCTGAAGGCGGATTGCATGTAACAGTTACGAAGATAATTGACGCTTTGATTAAATTTACGAAGGTTTTTATAAATTTTTTTGCAGAAAATAAAGAGAAATATTTGTTTGTAATTTGTTTCAATTGTTTAATGTGATAAATATGCATTCGAAAAATTATAAACTAATCTTGTACAGAGATGAATTGAAGAATGTATTGAAATCATGTAAGTATAATTACAATCGTTTACATACATTGCAAATAATGGAGAACTAATGCAATAACTGGGATATTAATGGTAATTGAAATACATAAAATTAATAAGTATCAATTTGAACGTAATGTGAAACTGTTAAACGAACTTAGTATCATGAAATCTCAGATGGAATGATATAATGATGATTAAAATCTCGCACATGATGCATATAAGATAATACGTAACCTTATTTTTCAACCAGCATTCAAGTATCATACAGCTGTATGCTCAGCTGTATATTATCGCATTAGATGAGTACTAGTGATTAGCGGTTATAGATAAAGGAAAAAGAAAAAGAAAAAATTGTCCGCCAGTGGAAAGATCTAAATAATCAATTTTTAAAAATTGTTCTCATCCAGAATCGTTACTTACCTTATTCTCTGTGAATTGTTCACATGTGTCGTGCCTAAATCTAATATAACTTAATAAGGCTTCTTTCCGCATTATTTATCTATCACATTATTGAAATGTAAGTGTATTAACGTGTACGTGTATTTTCTTATCGTATCTTTACACGAAATTAATGAATTTAGTGTCAATGAGAAATATTATGTGGTGAATGTGAAATGAGCTTAAAAAGTCTTATTACGTTTCAGTATATTTCTCACAACACTGGGATGTTAGAAATATGTCATATAGACGTCGTCAATCGCCACTACTCACGTACGATAGATAGATATATGTAAATCCGCAAATAACATCTTGCAGACGTTATTCTGAAGTATGTTTGTCCCACCTACGGAGTATGTCTTTTTGTCGGTCTTTTGCACATTCTACCTGTCATTAATTGGATGTATTTCTAACATCCATCTGACAATTTTCCTGGGATGAATAGGATATTCTTATAAGGTAGATCGTCCGTTTACCAGCCATGTACCGGCACACTCACTGATTGGCTTAAGACGCGAGAAGCTGTCCTATGGGTATTTTTCGAAGGCAACATAACTTATGAAATTAGCGATAAAAGTTAGACGCGCTAGAAATGACGTATCCGTTGACAGGTTAAAAACCAGTGAATGAATGTATGCACTTTTTAAAAAATATCGAAAGTAAGATAAAGCAAATGACCTTGACGATTAGACGTGTGTAAGGTTCCAAAAAGGTATTGTAGTTAATAACTATAAAATATATAAAATAATAATAAATGGTAAAAAACAATGGACAACATAAGTGCCGATATTAAAACGACATTCTAAAGATGTCATACTACGCCGTGTACGCATATTATTTTTCAATCGGACTCCAGTAGCACATTGTAGACATAATTCGGATGTCGTTCGGATGTTCTGTGTTAGATGGGTTCTCGACAATTCTAATAAGCGATGTCAACGAAGCATAATTACGTGACGAAGTAATTCGTGAATTTTTGTAATCTTGCTACATTTATGAATTCGTAAATGCGCCAAGATTTCATGCAGGTTTACCACTATTTCACACCGAATTTACTAGTTACTGCTTGTATGGCAAGTGAAGAAGTGAAGCAGTGAAGTCTGGTACGTAAGAGACGACTGGAGACGACACGTTCACGTACCGCTCGTTAAGTGTGATAAGTGGTTGTCAATTGAGCGGTTTATTCAGGCTGTCACTTAAGACATTTCGAGCAAAGAATCGCAGAAGATCTAGGACGATACTCTACAGGTAACCCCAGAAGAGTTTCACTCTGTAGAAGAGGTTTTTGTATCAATTGAAATCGGTGATGGGTAGTGTTGACGTGAGTCATCGGCTGACTCTTATGTCAGCGGGAACATAAATTGGAGTAAGGATGGTTCGTTAGCCAAAGAACGTGATCTACAAGGCAACATTATCAGGAAGAAATGGAAGATGAACATCCTGGAAGAGAGGCCAATAAGATTTGTGGTGTCTGTGGTGATAAGGCCTTAGGATACAACTTTAATGCAGTCTCCTGCGAGAGTTGTAAAGCCTTCTTCAGAAGAAATGCCTTGAAGAATAAGGTGATTCTTGTCATTCAAATATTCCTTTTGTAGTTTTATTAATGCTATATTTAGTGTCAATACAAAATATGATCGCATGAATATTTTTGTTTATAAATCAATGTAATTTTATTCCTTACACAGTACCTGATCGGTATGGAGCAACTGGAACACTATTTTGAAATGTGATTATTTAATCAATAGATAATAATGTTTTTTATACTTGAAGTCTGTTGATTATTGTTAATTGAGTATATGACACGATTGTATATCATAATAATGATTTATTTGTTCTTTATTATTGTTACAGGACTTTCGGTGTCCATTCACAGAGAATTGTGATATTACTGTGGTAACAAGACGGTTCTGTCAAAAATGCCGGTTGGACAAATGTTTCAATATAGGCATGCGGAAGGAGTATATAATGTCCGAGGAAGACAAAGTTCTGAAACGTCAGAAAATTGAACAAAACCGTGCGAAAAAACGGCCACAGTCCAAATGTCCAAAAGTGCCAAAAATGAAAAGAGAGAGTATCGAGGATAGTAATTTTGATAACGATACTATCTCTACAGCCTCAGTAGCATCTGTTGCTTCAGTCGCATCTGAAACATATATCTGGGAGTCTGATCGTAAATATACAGATTTAGATGCCAATAGACAACCAGTAATTGATAATATGAGTCCTGTCACTGCAGCTAGCGTACCGAGCCCTTCAAGTCCACCTGAAGGCGCCAATATCGCGGAATCAAAAACGTTAGACATGCTTAAAGAGTCTACCAGCCATTCTGCTATCAATTTTGGAAAATACGATCGAAACACTTCCAGATATGATCAAAGTACTTCGAATTTTGACGAGAGTACTTCAAACCAAGCAAGATATGAGGATATATCATCTAACACAACAAAATACGAGGAGTTACCTTGTAACACAACAAAAAATGAACGTAGCAAGATGAAGCTAGTAAAGTATGAACAAAATATGTTTTTTGATTCTCATTTTCAAAGTTCTGCTGGTGCATCAAGGTATATTGCGAAATTTGACTGTAATATATCCAAATCGTCAAAAGTTGAACAAGATTTTGAACAAAGAAAATCACCCTTAGCGTTAACAGACTGTTCCTCGACGTCTAGAATAGAGTCTGAATTGCAAACTAACCCACCTCAAGCCATAAACATGCAGATGGTCGCCGAGGAAACGACGAGTTGTCAAAAGCCAAAGGAAACATGTCCGAAAGGAACTGGTCTAGTCTCAAAATTCATGGAAAATCCTAGCCTCATTGTAAAGTTTCTTAGCAATCCTAGTCTTGTTGCTAAGATATTTCAAGATCAAGGATTGATAGCAAAGATCATGACAGATCCTGATACAGTGACAAAACTATCAGCGGATCCACAAATTTCACAATTCTTGGAAGAAAACAACATAGTTTCCTCTTCTGTAAAACAAGAATCCAATAATGACAGCAGTAAAGTCCAAACGGAACTTAATGAAAATCTTGCAAATAATGGCATTTCAGATAATATGATTAGGCACATGTTAGAGGGTGGACAGCATCAGGTTGAGAATCCAATTTTAACGAATCTAATAACAAATAGGAATCCAGAAGAGTGTAAAAATCAAAGTGAAGAGCCTAGTGCAAGTAGTGATTTTAATAAGAGCATGGAAGATGTTACCAGGGATGTTCTTCAAGATGTACAAAGGTGAGAAAATTATTTAAAATCTTTAATTTAGTTTTCATATTTTATTTAAAAACAATGACTTCTTACTGTTTTGGTTGATAAACGCGAACCAGTTGAATAAAATATTCTCTTTCAGAATACCAATTGCCGCCAATTCCATAGAGTCGATACTTTGCGAAGCAATTAAATTGGAATTTTCGGCTTACTCCGCTTTGGGTGGCAATCAAAATAGCAGAGAGTTGAACGACGCTGAAAGGGCAAAGCTCAATGAACTAATTGTGGCAAATAAAGCACTACTGGCCCCCTTGGACGATGACATTACGAATCTGGTAGGAGAACAATGCAGATTCAAGGTGATTTTTAAAAGCTCCAGTCAAAATAATTACTTGTGTACTTTGGAAACATGTCTCTTAATTTTTATGTAAATTGCCACGAGAAGATACTTCTTTCTTTGCACAAAACTTGGAAATGAGAATCTTTATGATATGCACTAAAGAAATTTAAGAAGTTTTAATTATGATAATTTTTTTATTCTTAGAGCAACTCGGGCCAGTCTGATCCTATGTTGTTAGACGTAATCAATTTAACGGCAATCGCAATCAGGAGGCTGATAAAAATGTCAAAGAAGATCAACGCCTTCAAAAATATGTGCCAAGAAGATCAATTGGCTCTCTTAAAAGGTGGCTGCACGGAAATGATGATTTTGCGCTCCGCCATTAATTATGATCCTGATAAAGACATATGGAAGATACCACATAGCCAGGAGAGGATGTCTAAAATAAAAGTGGATGTTTTAAAAGAGGCCAAAGGAAATTTGTATGCCGAACATGCAAGATTTGTTAGAACTTTTGATCCAAGATGGCGGGACGAGAATATCATATTAATTTTAAGTGCGATAGCTCTTTTTACACCCGACAGACCACACGTGGTACACAGTGATGTTATCAAATTGGAACAGGTATGCTGTTCAAGAAATTCTCAATAATATAAAACTCATTGTTAATCTTATTGAACTTTTAAATATTTTTGGCATCGCCTCAGGCTATAGTTATTTATCATGGAATCTTTTTCTTTCAGAATTCTTATTACTACCTTCTTAGACGTTATTTGGAGAGCGTCTATCCAGGTTGCGAAGCAAAATCTACATTTTTAAAGTTAATACAAAAAATTTCAGAACTTCACAGACTGAACGATGAAGTTGTGGGAGTATACTTGAACGTGAACCCGTCCAGCGTAGAACCGCTGTTAATAGAAATATTTGATTTGAAGCATTGAACTCTCAGAAATATGGTAACATGAAAAGTGCCCAATTATCTGTTTCTGGGGAAAATTCATCCAATCGAGATGAAACGAAAGTTAATGCTTTCTCAGTTATATTTGAAGCAATCGTATACCAGGTAATCGTTACGTCTTAAAGACGTAGCTGTTAATTTATTAAATTTCTGTAATACAAATCGTCCTTTTACACGATTGTCGTTAAAAATTGTTATAATTCTATGAAGATCCCGTAGCAAATTGTATAGCGTTAAAAGATGCTCGGGCGTTGTGGATCAACGTTGTTTTAATTAATTTCTCTTTTCTATTTAAAAGAAGTATATATAACAAAGTCACGAAAGAATTTCCATAAGGTTTTAAGAAAATCCATCACTTGTATATACTCCTACGAAAGCCATAAATGTTTTCTTACATCGACTCCGAGCGTCATTGAATCTGTCAAAAATTCATACAATTTAATGATAAGCAATGGTGCTTTGAGCTCTGCAAGAATTTAAAACAAACAATGCATGAAGTTAAAAAAATGTGTCCAATGTTTCTGGAGTCATAGCATAAATATGTAAGAAATGATGCAAAAAATAATGGAAAATATTAACTGGTCCTAATTCGAGTAAAAGACTCGAAGCAGAGTCATGATCTCCCGTAACCCTATTACCCCGTTACTAACGATAATTTAACCTTCAGGCAAGAGCACTATACGAATGAAAAACTACACCATTATTTCACTGAATTTTTGTTCCCCGCCCAAGATCTCGCATTGTCCTTCTTTAACGAGACATATTGATCTCTATAAATGACGCTCGGAAAAAAATGACTACAAATATTATTAATGCTCTACGCGTATAAGTGACTAGACATTTCAATACGGAAGCTTGAATATATTTTGTATTGTGCTTAGAATATGACGAGTGTATGTGCAAATGTGATAAAACAAAAAAAGTAAGAATTATCACGGAAGAATAGTGCGATTGATAAATGGGGGAGAAAGAAACGAGACAATGTAACGGGTGTACGCGTTACGGAAATTATAATGTACACGAAAATTGTGATAATGCGATATATGAATATATTTTTCAAAGAATGATGCCTCACTATTTATTATTAACTTTCTTACATCACTCATTGTAATAATGCCAAAAATTTATTCTTCGTCTTAGTTTAAATAGTCAAACTTATAACATGAATTTGCCTCTTACACATTATTTAATAGGGTCCAAACATTAAACAAAAATGGAATTTTAAAGATTGTTTAAAAGTCTTATTTAAACATCTTTTAACGTTTGCAGTCTTCTCCATATTGATCGCCACGCTTTTAATGGAGGAAGCAGTCAAAGCCTGGAATGAACTTCCAGCTTTGGCGTCGAAAGTTTGACAATATGTGCAGCCAAGCGTATACATATTTCCCAACTTGGTAACAGTCTTAACGCGAATAAAGGATGAATAGGAATTTTCAGCACGTAGATGTGCATGGGTTTCTCTTCTATCATTGCGATTCGCAATTAAACCTGAGAAAAGCATTTATCAAGGTATGGCGATAATTGTATCAATAAATACGGTACAAATTAGCAGATAAAACCAATTCGGATATATCAAGATACAGCGTATCAGTGCTTGCAAATAATTGAACATTGCGTAATACAACGACATTTATTGGTACCAGAATTCGTGCTTTGCTTCACTCGTCTTGACGTGAAAATTTTCTTCTAACATCATCCACTAGTATTGTAATGATGTAGAATAGTAGAATAACCGAAAATAAGACTCCACCAACGTAAATTATATAGAAGATTAAATTCAGAACTGCTTTCACTGAGAAAACTATAGAGGATACAAAAATTCCCATGGGAAGTGTTTTTTTATTTTTGTAGTATAAAACTGATGAGTCTCTTTTTTTTGTCAACGCTTTGTCACGGTAACGAGAGGAAGAGCATTATGAGAGGCTATTATACATATAAAATAAAAAGTAGCACTTATACTTTCATACTTTTGCATCCTCATTGACTTACTGTGGATTTTTTGTTGTCAGAAAGAGAGGATTATACAGCCAGTGACTGCATACTTTAAGGTTACAGAATGTAATAGATATTTTTTCATAAAATACTTGAAATATCTCCAGACTAAAATATATCGTTTTATTCTACTGTCATATATCATTACTAATGACATCATTTAACATAAAATTAATATATTTTTTCAATATGTTGCGTACAAAGGTACGTGATCTTTTTTTATGTACAATAGGTACATATGAGATTCATATTCGGTAGGTATATATTTTTTTTCTATAGGCTTTTATTGTACACAGCAACTGTACAGGATGTGCACATGCTATAACCCACACGTGTTTTCATTCCTTGAATTTTCTTTGGATGCTCCAAAGATTCTTGAAACTTTTTACACGCGCACTCTTGACTTTACTAAAATTGACTGCACCATTGGTATCCGGGTTTACGAGACGGTATCTGTGTCTTATCGCTTACTGTCTCTTGATTATTATATGAGTGCTAGGATTTATTGCATGGTCCCCTACAAACTCCCCACAAGCTTGCGACACTCTTCTCAGGTATTGAGAAATCAGGAATACCAGAATAATTGTTTCTCTTGTAATGAAAAAATGCATCTACGTTATTCGCATAATTCTTCTTCAATCTTATCTCATTGATATGGTCAGCTGCTATATAACAGGCGCCTATTGCTGAGGACGTTGTCAAATGGTGAAGTGTCAATTCGTCAATGATATTGCTTGCATGTATCGCTTCAGTAAATCCTGTTTTTATGAAGTTCCATGATTTCCATACAGAACCAACGCAGATGACTTTTAACCCACCAGGCGACAGTAACAGGTCCTGTAAATTCAATAATAATTTTAAATTAATTCAGACTGTAATTGCAAATTAATAAATTACAAGTAATTTTCTAATAAACCTGATAGGCTTACATTATGTGCTTTCTTTGCGAGAGCTATTACGTGCATGGCCAAATATTCACCATTTTGACGGAAAATATCCAAACACAACGGATCTTTATTCTCACATCCAGTTGCAATTTCCTTGGCGAATTTTGCAAAACTAACTTTTTCAAAATTCGAATAAAGGTGCGACAACAATGCGTGTCTGTCGGCTACGTGAAAGAAATTTTTTAGTGCCGGCCAAACGTAGGTTATCGGATATGGTGCCTTCTTAAAATCATCCAAGTCATCGAATACGTACTTGCAAGCACGATAAGCTATGTAGTAAGCTTGAAGAAAAATATTTATTAAATTTTATAATCTGTAGAATAATGATCATTCCTCTTTTATCCCATTTGAAATTCTTACCACTGCCCTCGTCGCCCATAACGTGACCCCATCCTCCACATCCGTAAGTCTTTCCATCCGGATTAATTAGAAGTGCGTTACTTCCGGTTCCGGCTATGAGAACTATTCCACCATTTTCTAAGCCAGTCTTCATACTTCCTAGTGTATCGGAACTGACGATATAATTCTTAGAGGCATTTGGATAATCTCGAAGAAGGCTTTCTTTTATTATACGATCTGTCTCTTTTTCTTCGCAGCCACTTAAACTAAGCCCCTAAAATACGTTTACATTTGTGATATGTATATTTGAGAATTAAGAATCGTAATTAAGAACGAAGGACTAACAGGTCATTAACTAATTAAAGATGAAAGACTATCATAGCTAATTAGTCAAAAGTACTAACCACGCAATCCAGTGGCGTCTTTTCCGGGATTTTTAATTCTGTTTTAATTCGTGATATCATCCCATTGATTCTAGCGATGGTTTCCGGTATGCCCAATTGCTAAAAATGATTTTTTCCCTTTAGATATACTTATTAGATATATTTAATAGCTTTCGAAATTCTAGTTTAAGCAATGAAAAATTTCATTACTATATTTTATATTATAGAAAACCCAAATGGTTTATATTTCCCCGAGGGCTGTGTATGCTATGCATTACAAATAGTGGTGAAACGGTAAATGCCATAACACTTTTAATAGATCTGTTACAGTACGAAAGTTTCATATTATTACCCAATGATTAGTGCCAGGTCCTTTCAATTCCGATAACTTATTACCACTTCCGTCTACAACTATAAGGGTTGAATGTGTAGCCCCACTGAAAATACAATTTTCGATTATCCACGTTAGATGTTAATATGACAAGCACATAAATAAAGATTTCATCGTGTTATCAATAGATAAAAACAGTGGTACTATCGAGTCCGTCAGATTACGTCATTCCGCTACAAAATTAAAATGACATTACTTTTGTGTAGTGTAGATAAACAGATATTTTATGTTTCTTAAAGATAAAGAAATCAATTTAAAGAAAGGAGATACGAATGTGAAAATATCAATCGGTCAATATTAAATAACCAAAGAGAAG
The DNA here is from genome assembly GCA_036026315.1 of Trachelus stipa. Classification (NCBI taxonomy): domain Eukaryota; kingdom Metazoa; phylum Arthropoda; class Insecta; order Hymenoptera; family Cephidae; genus Trachelus; species Trachelus stipa. The sequence continues at coordinate 63,360 of JAYRCB010000817.1, forward strand.
CAGGTGTCTCTTTGATTAATAAAAATATTTTACCCTTCTATTCCGCCTATCCTGACGTCTTCGGCTTTTTTTTTCAACAGATCCTCATCAATTTTCCCCACGTCGCTCACTTCCTGCGTACTTGACGCATCTGTTAGCTTCGATTTACCCTCTATACCTTCTGACAGTTGATTCTTCTTCTCCTGTTCCGCCATCACCAAAAGTTTCAAGAACGCCCGTAAAATTTATTCCTTTATGTCGTCCTGATTCACAGCACGAAATAAAATGGTTATTTTTCCTCAATAGATACAAAACTCATCCAAATAAATATCGATATTTTCCAAAATTTGTTATACAATAAATTTATTTATTTATTATAATTCATCTACAATCTAACCAAATGCAGTCTGCACAAAATTTTATAATGGTCAATTTCCGCGTTATTAAATCAAATTGAAGCAAATATTCGCGCCACACTTACGCCTCTTTTAATCTATTCTCGAGTACCACAGGAAGCGCAAACACGATTACTCGTACGAAAGCAAACTTCAATACCCAAGGAACCCTGTACGATATTACCGTAGCTACTTGCACTGACAGTCCCTCCTTTACACGATGTTCATGTTTGCACTGAAGGAAAACGTTCCATTAAATATCAAAAAAGTGGGGATCTAGCCAGTCATGTGACCAGACACGATGAAATACCATCGGTCGTACGAACAGGAAGAACGGATTAATGCTTTCATATATCATATAGTTCATTTACGACGTAGTAACGTACATGAACGTTTCTATGAATGATAATTCTTTAACACAACCACAGAGTAGTGGGCTGTGTAGAAGAAAGAGTGAATATAATTTATCAGTAAATATATATATGTACAAGTTTATGTATGCATAGATGGGAAAAGTCAAAGTCGTTCAAGGAACACAGGTTGCCGGAAGAGTAAGAGTAAAACAATCTAGAACCATTTTGTAGATTTTAGTTCGTGGATTCATCGAATGGACTGCATACTGCGAAGATACAATAGGTATATGATTATTAATGATACACTGGCATATGCCTAATTATATAATAGGCGTATAATTTTAACAAAAGGTTCCTCGCATGCATAAATGATGCATTTAATAAGACACTTCCGTACGCTGCGGACGACTAGCGTCTCTGTTAGTCCAGAATATGATGAGTTGTTGAATCATTGATGATTCATACATTTATTCATGTACTTTCGTATTTTCTAAGGGTTTCTTTGTCTGGATGGAGTCAGTTGCATTCAATCTTCTGTTTGTCAAGACCGCTGGTTACGAGAGCTGCATATTAATTCGATGTCTATATAAGTGTATATATATATATCGACATTAAAAGCATGTGCAATCAATTATTTGACCGTTCATTGATCTATACGATTATATGTTTTTTAAATAGAGCTTGTGATTATGGAATAACATAACAAAGCTTAATGTGAGATTCAAAAAAATTTCTCTGAATGACCTTTCTTTTTATTTTCTTGAGATTTTTATTATGTGAGAGAAGCAGTGTATCAAATGTCGCTTACCGTCCTATATATTCGAGGCTACAAAGGCTTATACGTTCTTTGTTCGTTATTCTGAAGCAACTTGCCTTGAACTGTGGTCGACCAACGCTTTTTAATGAAAACGAGCGTATTCTTCATTTTTCTTCACTTCATGGTGCGCGAACTACGTTACCATTTACTGAAAACATCCTTTAGCTGGTTAAATCTTTTTAAATGTACAATAACAATGAGATTTTTGAGACGAAGAAATATGTATGACCTCACTTAACTCAGTTTCAACTGCTAGGTAACTTAAGATTAAAAGGTCAGGACGAATTGAGGTAAAGTAAAAGAAATTTTTATCCAACTTGGAATTCTAACGGTAATCTTATGTATGAATTGCACAACTCACCGTATATGTGCTCACTGGTGCTCAGTAGATAAACTTCATCTCCGTAGAAAGTGCATCGAGAGAACGCAGCATCACAAACTGAACCGGTCCAGTGTATCTCAATTATTCATAGTATTATAGGAATACATTTGTCATACTTAATAAGATCAATCTCACCTGTAACGGTTTTCAAAATGAAATGTTTGAACCAAGTTAAATTCCAGAAAAATTTTATTCCGGGTATCCAAAAAATGTTTTTCCAGTCTCTTCTGCTGGACAGACTCTATTTATAGAATAAGTTAAAAGATTGAAATGCATTTTTTATGTTTATGATAACAACAGTTTCGTATATTTAAAAAGTTAAAGAATTTCCAAAAAGATGCATATTATATTCTCTGTCCTATCCACGTTGCTGCTGCTACCACCTAGCGGCGGATGGTGTTTCTACTCGGAGATCGATGAACTCCGAACACAGTTCTTCAGCATCGAGTAAACTTTCTTATTCAGTCTCGCACTTTCTATGGCCCGTATGCTAAGGAATCGTACGGGTCCCGCATTCTCGACTCCGCCAGCACAGCGAGGTGCTTGCGAGAGAGTCGTCTCGCGTTGTCGTCGGCCATTGTCTGTCATGGAAGCCTACCAAAATGGCAGAAGTCGTGCAGATGTTTTTGTTCCTATTTAAGTCGAAGTACCGTCGGAAAGAACTGTTTCGCGAAGACAGGCACGAGGGTGGTTTATCGTGTGCGATATTGTGGGCAGTGATCATTTGGGCGGTTGTGTTACAAGGTGCAAGATCGGCTTCATCAGGGTCCGAGTCGACGTGCGACCTGGACAGTTGTATCAACGGGGATTGTGTCAATGGCAGCTGTGTCTGTCACGAAGGCTGGCAAGGCCCGTCATGTCAGTACTGCGGCGGTAAAGTCAGGTAGGAAAGATATTCATGAACCATTTAAAAGTCGTCAAGACTTTGGTTCGTAAATTCGGTTAAGCCATGGTTAGTGAATTGCATCCCAGCGTCATGAGCAACGGGACTTGGGTATAAATTTTGTAGGTCATATTTTGAACATGTCCTGAATTTTTTAATGAAATTTCATGCCAATTATTAATGAGACCATATACTGCTCCGAAATCAGGAGCTCGTTTATACCACGTAAACAAGTGGATCCTTGTTTCGCGCTAACTGTAACCTTTTGATAATCATCCCGAGTGTCGCGCGCAATTTTGAAAATTTTACCGCGAGCGATTTACTACTGTAAAGACAAGTTTTCGTCACACCTTTCAAAATTCTATAAGTTCCTTATAAACTTAGAGTTTTCTAGAATCTCTCTTTCCCCATCTGTTTCGTATTCCTTATTCCCACCCACGAATATGTCGCGCAAAGTAGCGTGAACGATCCTGTTTGGCTTCTTGACGTTTCGCTGTGGATCCGCCACTTTCGCAAAGATTTGTTATATGAGCTAACGCATCTCAGATTCTGTATAAAGGTATTTTTGCTTGTTGAGACAACCTTCAATTTCATGGTCAAAAATCATTACACAATTTCCTTGTTATATTGAATTATTCTTTTCAAATAGCTATATCCCAATCTCATAGTTTTGACTGTTCAAGAGGTAACATAGCGTGATACACCTGTATCTCGTTGTTCTTTGTTTTCTGATTAAAAGAAACACACTTGTTGATTTCTTTATCTCTCTTATGCCTAAAATTTATTCTATGGCCGCAGTTTCATTCGCGGTCTTTGAACATATGACCCTCTACCGGCCTCACGAAGTTGTTACGTCCACCGATAAAATAGTCGGGCGAAATTGGAACACGCTCTAAATGTCATCTCAGCCATAAAGTCTCCTCTTCATTTATTTAGCGAAATTTTTTCATGAAACGTTGCGATATCTCAGAAATTCCGCACGCAAAGATCGGAAGAATCCCATCGTTATACTTTTCAAATATTACATTAAAGATTTTAATCCATCCGTATTATATATAGATAAACAGTCCCAATAGAACACGTGGAGCACGTCAACGAACCGATGCCGAAGAAGCACTCTTTAAAATTCTCATCAGGCAACGTCGCTGAAGCAATTTCTTTCTAAATAAAAATACGGATCGCGATAGCATGGCGTCTCCTCAAAGTATCTCGCTTACCATCGCGTTAAATCAATTGCTAAGGACTAAGGGTAATTTCGAGGAGACCAAGCTTCAGGCTTGAGTTTTACCTTAAAGCGAAGCGCCCCATTTAACTGTCCCTTTATCCTTCTCTAGTAACTCTTGAATTTTTAATATTAAAATCCCTTTGAATGCGACCCGACAAACGCTCGAAGTTTACAGCGAATCTCATTTCCATGATAAACCGTCGACGCAGTTTCGAATCCTTGAAACGTCATGACGGGTTCGCGGTTATTGGGATTAGGACAAAGTAGGTAGAGGCCAGACACCAAAATAAGCTGATTTATTTACGACCTTCAGATAGCGACAGGTAACATTGTGAAGTCACCAGATCATGGTGGTAAAGATGGGTAGGAGTGGTCAATGTCATCATTTCGATGGTAACCATGAGGCTCTCTATTTTTTTTCTCTTCCACAGCGACGCCACTTGATCAGTATCGACTGTTTAGCTACTTCTGTTTCACAAATACCAAGAAAATGTCCGGACGTCATCTCTCGAAAATACCTTAATGAATTTCGACGTATCTAGGTTGCCCAGAGTTTATTTTAATCTGACCAATAGCATCATGGGATTATAAAGGGAATTAACTTTTATATAATGCACGAGTACTATTCGAGCAGACTGCTTGCAATGAAAATTGGATGCGACGTGTCTGGACTAGAATCGTAAATCCTGTCGTAAAACCGGCGGGAATTTTAAATGTTAAAATCTTTTTATCCATCCTTCTCGATGTCTTTCTATAATTTATTATTATACGCATCTTATTTCATCTCGTTCTCTTTCATTGATTTACCTTTAATATCCGCTTGGCGTTTGATCGATTCTTTTTCTGAGATACGACAGAAAGTTCAACAAAATTGATTGGACGTCTGTAAAAAATTTTCTTTTTTGTTTATCTCCAAATTAACCAGGACATTTTAATTCGGCCTCACCTACTTCCAACCTTTTCAGTTTTTATCTTCTTCTTTCATACGAGCTGCCCAAGCGTGATTCCCTATGGGTAGACTCTATACGACCAATTTTCTATTTACATTCGATAGCAGTACGGTTACGATCGATTTTGAACTTTCCCAACCTCAACGTGTTTTGCGCCAATACATTTTTTCCATTTCTCAAGTTTATTATTAGCCGTCTGCACTTTCTATTAGGTATACTCCGTGTGTCTCGTTCGATCAAATGAAATTCAACACGTTTTTATTAACTGTCGGTGACGATTATATCACAATTAATTGACTCATAACGCCTTGGGAATAGACATCTTCACAACCCACTCGATTGCAATAGAGCATCATAGGTAATCTTAAACAAGGTCGCCTCTATTAAGCCTGCTCCCCCACGTATTTTCTCTCTCGGTAAAATCAATTCTCCTTTTTTTTTACCCTTTACACTGACCTTTGCATTCCACTAATGACAGCCCGTATATACATAGCACCATCTATTCTGCTGATTTTTCTCCCTATTCACGATTCCTTTAACAATATTTATTGACAGTCAAAGTCGATGTCGGAAGTTTATAGACAATATTTATATAAAAAAGAAATTAATTTCTACCTAGTTGACGTATTATTTAGTATATTATTATTTCCATGTATATATTCGTTCACGAAGAATCCGATAAACATATTTTCACTGCATCACATAGTCTATGGTGTGATGTGGAAGCTTGTAACTTGATTAACGGTTCTCGATACGTTACTTCTATATACATATATAGTATATATGTATATACATATGTCTACAAAATGGTGACGAACGATAATCCCAAGAGGCATAAGGTAGAGGTTCATCATAACAAGACTTTTTGGTCACTCCCAAGCATACGAATTATACTGAACGTCCTACGGACGCGAAGGATCGTAAAGATTCCGTCGCGTTGACAGATATACAATGAAAAGGACTTTAAGTGGCGGAATTTCTATCGTGGTAAATAATCGTTTCGCGTTTAATAAACGACGACATTTCTCCATTGGCAATTTATCCTTAAATCAATTAAACCTCTTCGAGGCCACGTATACTGCAGACATTAAGACCTTATTTCATAGGTCGTATATAAGGGGTATCGACTTGTATCTTTCAGTCAGGGCTTTTATCCTGCTAGTAATAGCTATGGCGTATCCCTTTATCCTTAAGTCAGGCTTTTCAATTTATAGGCAACGTGTACTCTGGCGTCCATCGACTTTCTTGTCTCCAGTTGGTAGGAGCTGTTGGCGAGAAAGAGAGAGTTTAAGATAGTATAGGTTTTTCAGAGGGATCAAAGAAATAGCTATAAAAATCTTTACGACGTAAACTCAAAGGGTTCAGGTCCTTAATACCAGCAATTTCTGAGTAACCCTGTATAAGGTTCTGCCATCGTTTTCATGAAGCATTTCTCGTTACACGTACCCTACCGATTTTCTCAAAGAATTTTCATTGACGCGAAATTTCATTCGACTGCGTTCCTAAATAACTGCCGTCAGGATTAATAAATAATTATTTCCCACTTTTTTTTCTTCATTTCTTTACCGAGGGATAAAGTTCTGTTCTGTGTTTAAATTTTTTTATTGATTTACTAACATGCCTATTTACCGCAATGTTTCAGGCTGTCAGAATCTTCGGGCAGTATCCATGAAGGAATTGGAAATTATTCAACGGACATGAAGTGCTCCTGGCTAATCGAAAGCAGCCCGAATTCCTCGATAAGGATTCACATCGAGGAATTCGCCACGGAGTGCGGTTGGGACCATCTCTATATCTACGACGGGGACAGCGTCGAGGCACCTGTACTTGGTGTCTTTTCTGGACTAATGCACAAGGACGGTTACCACATCCGGCGTGTACCCGAAGTAGTGGCACGATCAGGAAGTGCCCTTCTATACTTCTACTCCGACGTCGCTTATAATATGAGCGGTTTTAATATTACATATAAGATCAACGCATGTCCTAGCAGGTACGATGTTCTCTGTCACCTGTTATGCTACTCGTTTCTCTTATAACCCAAGTCCCATTACGTTACATACTATAGCAGAGTTTCTGCTCGTAGAACCTTACCCTCTATGGGAAACATTATTTAACTTGTACCTGTCACATTAACCTGGTACACTGCAGGACATTAATGCCGTCCTTGGGTGGAGCTAGTAGGAAGCGGGAGTAGGGCGACCGGCAGTGGCGAC
>JAYRCB010000817.1:70656-131819 GCA_036026315.1 Trachelus stipa
CAGAGTTTCTGCTCGTAGAACCTTACCCTCTATGGGAAACATTATTTAACTTGTACCTGTCACATTAACCTGGTACAGTGCTAGCTATCACATACGATAAACTAACTCTTCATACGAATCATCTACTGGGCTTTGCCATTGGTTCAGAAAGATTCTAATCATGAAATGAAATTAAATTTACTACTCCATCCTTGGTACACTATGAGATTACATGTCACTGGGTACAATTGTGATGTATATTTTTTCAATGCTATTTTCATACCTCGATTATATTTGAAGTTCTCTACAGTTAATGTACATGGTGAAAACAGTTTTGTGTGTGTGTATAAATTTTAGAATTTTATTGAATGCTTAGTACACCTTTCTCTTTACTTCTCATACAGGTATTCGCATACTGACTGCTCTGGGCATGGCGTTTGCATAGAAGGCGTATGTACTTGCGATGCCACGTGGACTGGAGATGCTTGTGACGTTCAAGTCTGCCCGAATAATTGTTCGTATGATCTTCATCAAGGCGAGTGCAATCGTGAGAGGCATCAATGTGAATGTAAATCTGGCTTTAAAGGTAAATAGAATGGGGAAAACTTTTCAGAGAGATGGCTGGGGTTTTTAATTGTCATTGAATAAAATCTTTACACGTGATACATTTATTGTTCTTGAAGTGCAGGGGGTACTGAAAAATTTGTAATTTTTGAAATATATGTCACTATCGGTATTTGTCCACGATTTCTATCTGTGTTCTTAATACTGATCGGGGATCCTTTTAGGTTCAGACTGCAGTCAAAGGAACGAGAGAGGATTCTGGGAGGCAGTCACTTACAAGGACATCTCTCCTGAGGGATCAGCTAGTCACTGTTCTATTGTCTGGCGAGACTCACTTTATGTCGTCGGCGGTGAGAGTTTCCATAAGGCGAAGATGATCTACGTCTATGATTATAACGGTAACGTGTGGGAGACGCCCCACGTAGAAGGCAAACTACCCACTCCCCGATATGCACATTCTTGCGTTCTATTTGGTGACAAGATATATATGTACGGTGGCGTCGTGCAAAACTCTACAGTGACCAATGAACTTTGGGCCTTCGACGTATCCGCTAAAGTCTGGGAAAATGTTACTGTTCATGACAACTGCAATAACAAGACCATGTGCGGACCACTCAAGGTGATTTTCCAATGGATCCGGTTCCGCGGTCCATTAATATTCCTGCATGCGTACCGTTCGTATCAAGAGACTACCCACGATTGCTCGTTGAACCGTTCGCAGAAGAATCTCCATTGTCTTCGCGCGAGCTCAACGAGCAAGTACACATGCCGTACTTGTGCTCTCTTTTTCATTCTGTAAAACGTTTCACTTCTTTCTCGTACTCTCGTGGATAGATTGTATTTTGCTTGGACTGGATACGCAATTAAGTACTTTTAAGCTAATTGATTGCGAATAATAAGATTTATATATAGTTAAAATTCATAAGAAATTTATAGAATAGCAAGCAAATTTAATGTGTTTTTTTATAGGTTGCTGGACATACTGCTAACATGGTGCAGAGTAACGGAAAAAAAGAAAAAATGGTTGTGATATTTGGACACTCACCACAGTACGGATATTTGAATACTGTCCAAGAGTATTATTTTGGCACGAGAGAATGGCAGATCGTGGAAACCTCTGGATTTCCTGTGAAAGGTGGTTACGGTCACAGTTCTGCCTATGATCCATTGACGAATCTGATCCATGTCTACGGCGGATACGTCTCCGAATCACAGAGCAGTCAAGTCTTAACGAGTCGATTATACTCATATCATCCTAATACCAGAGAGTGGACACTCTTAACTTCCGCACCATCAGCTAGATTCTTTCACACTGGCGTCTTTGTATCCGGCGGCCTGATGCTCATTTTTGGTGGTAACACTCATAATGATACTCATCATTCTCACGGTGCAAGATGCTACTCAGCCGATACTATTGCCTATGACGTTACTTGCGATTCTTGGCATCAATTTCCCATGCCCAGAGAAATGATTGATCTTCCTAGATACGGACACAGTGCGACGGTGTTTGAGAAGTCCATGTATATCTATGGTGGTTTCGATGGACAGATGCTCTCAGATATGCTCAGGTACATATTAGACCATAATACCGATTAATGGAATATCACGATCATATCTTTCTTTATCAATGTCCTTGCTATTAGGTATACACCAGGTAGATGCGACCATCTCACGAGCCAGAACCAATGTCTGAATGCGAGGACGGGAGTGAAGTGCGTGTGGGATAAAAGGGAAGGTCGGTGTTTGCAAATCTCAGAGATTCCTCGGCACGTACTACAAAACGACGACTTACACGACGGCACCTACATGCGATGCGTGGACGACATGCCACCACGTGGCATGACTTCCCACAAAGAGCTTTGCAAGCTACTCACGGACTGCACGGCCTGCGTGCAGACATCTTACAATTGTGTCTGGTGTGGCAAGAGTTGTTCTTATGAGATTTGTCGCGACAATGCAAATACTCCGCCTCTGAAGGCCATTACACACTTGGATCAGTGCGAAGCGCATTCTGGTGTTGAGTGTTTGCAGTTGCATACGTGCCACGGGTGTTCCAGTAATACGCACTGCGTGTGGTCTTGGTCGAGTGGACCTGATCGGTGCAAACCGCAATCCAAAATCAGAGAAGTAAGTACTTGGTATTGGACTAGAGGTTATTTTTATACGTCAGTGACTTTGTTTTGTTTCTATTACGTCCAATTTGTTGGTTTTAACTAGTTAGGTAACTGTTTGTCCTGTTTACAGGTGAATGGTATCAATGGAACGATCCAAGCGCAAAGACTAACAATGGACACCTGTAGAAATCCCTGCGCAGACTTCACTTCCTGTCGAAATTGCACAGAGTCTGATTGTATCTGGTGCCAAAACGAAGGGAAGTGCGTTGACAAAAATGCCTACCCGGCGAGCTTTCCTTATGGACAATGTCGTGAGTGGACGACGGCAGATGCTAAGTGTCGTGCCACCGAAACAGGACGTGAATGGTGCAGCTTCTATTCGTCTTGTACTAGCTGCAGATCAGATCCAGGTTGTGGATGGTGTGATGACGGATCCGGTACTGGAAAAGGACAATGTTTACCTGGGGGCGCCCGTGGTCCTAGCAACAGAGAAGATAATATTTGTCCTCTTGATCACTGGTACTTTACCAAGTGTCCTAGTAAGTTTCATTTATCTAAGAAAATATGCTATTTAACATTTTTTTCGAGTTTTTGTAAATATATATTGGGAAAAAACTCTTGCTTCTTTTTCAATTACTTTTCACTTTATGTTTACACGAAATCATTCGATTACGTTACAGCCTGCCAGTGCAATGGCCACAGTACATGTCTTCCAAACAGCAGCGTATGTATTCAGCCTTGTGCAAACTTGACCCATGGGCCTCACTGTGACAAGTGTATTCCTGGATATTATGGGAGTCCTCTCAATGGAGCAACTTGCCAACGTAAGTTTCATGCAACTTTTTTCATCTGTCTTTTCCTTTTACTGTGTTAACACGAGTTCATACTGTTCCTTTTTTCATCGTAGCTTGCTCCTGCAACGATCAAGGTACTCAGTGTACCAGTGAGACTGGAAAGTGTTTCTGTACCACTAAAGGTATCATTGGAGATCATTGCGAACGCTGCGATTTGACTGGTCTTTATCATGGTGATCCTACTAAGGGCTCGTGTTTTTGTAAGCCTTATTTAGTTATGAATCAGTGATTTTACGATTGAGAAAATTGACTTATTTGGATATTCAATGCATTGTGTTTTCAGATGATCTAACTATTGATTATCAGTTCACGTTTAATCTGAGCAAGAAGGAGGATCGTCATTACACTGCAATTAATTTCAAAAATTCCCCATCAAAGCCAGACGTTGATGCCGAGTTTACAATAATCTGCTCAGTTCTTGCCAAAATGAAAATCACTATGAAGAAGGGCAATAGTCCTGAGAAACCGTTACTTCTTGGTGCCAACTGCACGACTTACAAGCACCGCTTCAGCAAGGCTGACTATAATTTTGGCAGCGAGGATAACAACACATTAACTACATTCTACGTTTATGTTTATGACTTCCAGCCACCCCTCTGGATACAGATATCATTCTCACAATATTCAAAGCTCAATCTTCAACAATTCTTCATTACATTTTCTACGTGAGTATCTGCTAAACACATACGGGCGTCGTTCTCGAGACTGACTTAAAGAAATTAAAGTTCATAGCTAATCGAGAGATTCGTGAGTATCTTTCCAAAGAATGATCTTCGATAGAGAAGTAGCTTGTATTGCATGCATTTCTTAAAGTAGGTCAGTGAAGAGATCGAATGAAAAACACGCCCATATTTTGAGAACAATTTTCAATTTTTTTTCAATTTTTTTTTTAAAATTCGCACCACCGCCCTTTTCTGTTGTCCTAAACCTCAGGCAGTACTAACTTGTAAACTAGAGATTACATGACACCGCACAGGTGCTTCCTCGCCCTGCTACTGGTGGCAGCTGTATTATGGAAGATCAAGCAGAGATACGACCTGTATCGAAGACGTCAAAGACTCTTTGTCGAGATGCAACAAATGGCTAGCAGAGCATTTAGTCAGGTACTGGTGGAGATCGAGAGGCGAGACGTCGTTCTATCGAGCGGCGACGGAAGCAATGGCGATGCCAATAATTCACGAAAAAAGAAAAAGGTCAATAAACACACTGTTTAACTTTATTAATTTGCGCACAGTGAAACTCTGAAATTCATAACAAAATTGGATGTTTTTAGGATGCTCCTAGCCCAATAGCTTTGGAGCCTTGTTGCGGTAACAGAGCAGCAGTTTTATCTCTGCTGGTGAGGTTACCAACAGGTGGTGAACCTTACACGCCCGCAGGTCAAAGCGCAGGTCTTGCGGTGGCCTCGGCCTTAGTAACTCTGGGCAGTCCGCGAAGGCCGTCACAGGAGTTGACTATGAAAGAGCCGAAGAAGACGAGGAAATCAGCAAGTCAGCATCCGGACTCAACATGCATTTAGCGGTAAATTCTAGTGGAAGACGCCGTCTTTAAGTTTTAAGTCATAAGCATCATCCGCTGTTACGATGAAGAGCTCGGCAGCCTTTGAACTATTTTGAAGATCGGCTTGAGACCGAGGTCGTGACAGATACTACTCTGAATCAACAAACGGAAGACGTAACTCATGGTGAAAAAGGCTGGGACGGCCAAAGTGGTTATGGTAAGAATAATTGAGCTTTTCTTACCGTATAAATCAACTTGATTTTTACCAGGCCTGCCTTTTACTCTTTCAATTCGTTGACCTCGACACTGAAAAATGGCGCCACGACGCACGTCCCATTATCTGATCGCAGTCATTGATCTGAAATCATAACTCTTAGCAAGGATCTCGTTATATCACACGATTAGTGGGTACGATTATACATGAAGTTATAATATCCTTGACTCTTTAATATCGAGATGAATAGCTCAACCATTCTGAATGCACGCGAATGCCGTATTTTCTAGGTTTTATTAATGCGCTTATTCTAGCTCAATCGATAATCGCCTAGAACTCGTATGTAAAGCTGTCACGACCAGGTTACTAGCTGATTTTCCTTTGTCGAAACTATCGACAATGGCTGCATAACTCTCCAAGTCACGCACGATTTAATATCGCGATTTCGTTACGTCAAAGTATTCACGTTCGCCCAACTACGTTTCAGACAGCGGATGAAAAGCACTGGCGTAATTTTCATGACTTTTGGTGATATCCGAGTTAATGTGTGCTTCTCGAATTTTTTAAATCTCGTATATGACCACCACTTTGGGGAAAATGCAGAATGTAACGAGGAAAGTGTAATACTAGACACATACGTGAAGAATCCGAAACAGCAAGAGGACATTCTCTTTTTGGCATTTATATGTATCCGAGTTTACTAATTTCTCTACTATTTCTACAGATACAATGAATTCATTAGATATCTTGTCTTGCGTTTCGGATGACTTGCACAATTTGTAAATAATTCTATGCCAAGTTCGAATTGAACATTAACTTGAGCCGTACGTCGGGCCCGAAATGCCGTTTCGGCGTAAATCAAAAGAAATACAGAACGAAGGAGAGAACGAAAGAAAGAGCGCGTGTATGTGAGCGAGAGAGAGAAAGAGTGTATGAATGAAAAATTGTATAAAAATTATTGAAAATAATTGGATCGTCGTGAAGATTGCGTTTTAAGTATATAAAAGGACGAAAAAAAAATGAGAATAAGAAAGTAAAGAGAAAGAGAAAGACGTATATTAAGAAGTAACGTATGGCGTGAGAGAAAGAGAGAAAGAAAGAAAAAGCCACTGAAATAACGTGACCATAGCAGGATACACAATGATGGGAGGATACATTCTAAACTGATGGGACTTATGAAAGGGTGTTACAATAAGGGAGTGATAATCTCGACTGTAAAAATCACTTTTTGATTGCACAGGCAAAAGCATAGGAACGAAACTGCGTGGGCGAACGACGTAGGTGACTTCATCTGTTTGTCCCTCTTAATTTGTAGAGATCGATACTGTTTTTGCTGCTGTTACTGCGGTATGAAGTTACAACAAAGACGAAAACAAGAGTTCAGAGAATACGAATGATGAGACGAGGATAATCTAGAACTTAGACTGTAAACAATAGAACACGAAATATTCATACTTGCGCCCGCATCAAATGATATTAACGGGTACCATTGACATTAAGTTAATTAGTTAGAATGTAAAAACGTCAGTGCGTATATTTGTATATCGGGTAACCGAAAGGTACGGGGATGCAGATAATTTTTAATTATCCCATTGGGTTTAAAAATTCATTATTTTATTTTAATTATCTAATACTCATACGTTTCTTAATTAGACGTTATCCACAGGGGGATGGACTGTGTCATCAATTCACAATAGTCATGTGAAAATAACGCAAGTCTCGACTCTTCTATATGTCTTATTATATAGGGCAGCTAGAAATTCAGTATGGCCAATGACATGCAAAAGATATTATCACGAACTGTCGTTATACACTCCTCCAGTGTCTTGCATCAATTTGAAAAATCATCAAAGAAACTTATCATTCCTTACTCCATCTCTGATCGCTGGTCCATCCCTATGGGAAAGCTGTTTTTCATCATCCCGGATCATCTACTCCCTCCTACCTTTTTTACGGAATATCTATCATCTTTGAAGAGTTAGTTTAATTTTTGATACTACTTTTTTTTTAATTAGACTTCTTAGCGATCTCTGCGAATTTTTTTTGTTTTGTCTCGTCGTTTGGTTACTATCGTAACTCTCCTTTATACTTTTTGTATCTATTTATCTCGCTGTCTATTTACTCATCTGCCTATCTACTTATATATATATATGATATATGTACTGCCAAGCGTTAGGTTACACTCACATCATTTGTATCTTTAGTATTTTATCCATACCATTGTCATACTGACGTTTTCTAAGTCTCGCGAGACTATGAAAAATATTGCGACATCTTTCTTCTTCAGAATCTGCTTTTGCCCCTTCGCTTTTCCAAAATTTCAATAAAATCGCACACCGCTGTTATTCCGACCCTTGTTCCCACCGGGATGAGGCCTACGATAACCAATCTGTTTTTTCTCTTGATATCTGAAAAATTATTTTTGGCAAATTATAAAATGCAGATACGCCCGGATATTAGAACCTATTTGCATTTTACATTATATAAAATTGAAATATTGACGTTTCTTTTATCATTTGACAATCGCGAGTATTTTTAATCATATTATTATAGTATTAAATGGGGTATATATACCCTATATATCTACAGGTTATTGAATTGACGACAAATGCACTTAACGAGCTCATATTATATCGTGATTGTCAACTCAGTCACTTTTCAGTTGAGTCATTGCGAATATTTCGCGAATCCAGCGGCAACAAATTATCCTTTAGATTTGAATTTCAAATAGAATTTGCATTGGAAATTCACGACGAATTTTCCAAATGAATTATTAGCATTTAAGAGCGAAACGGAAACCTGGAAGAGACAGCTAACGGAACTTCTGCCCAATATACCTATTATACCAAATAGGAGTCCGTGATAAGAATACCCGAAAACTTTTGTTTTACTTCATTATATCATTTTTTAATATAAAAAATTGAGTAAAGCTTTATTCTTTTTTTTTTTTACACTCAAAGAACTTTTTATCATCGTACGTGTCGTATCCCTGGAGGATCCAAAGAATATCCCACAATTCGTCCAAAAATTTATCACGTAAGAGGTGAAAGGTCATGGCTTAGAGTGGGTTGTGTATAGGAAATGGATTATAAAAAAAGATGAATTATCAGAGAGAGAGGAAGAAAGATAGAGAGAGAGAGTGAGAGAGAAGACAATGCGTCATAAAAATTCAGTAATAGTCTTTCTATTAGCCCAGGTCTTTATATCGATAGGGAATGTGTCGACGTCATAATTAAACTAATAACGAAAAGTAAAAGAAAAAGCAAAGTATTAGAAATTTCTAAGACGAATATATAAGTATATATAAGTATACAATTCAGACAGGGAAGCAATGGTCGCCCGAATAGAAACGTAAAACTTCAAACAAAATAATATGATACGAATAACGCTGAAACAAACACGTCAGACTGGAATTAAATAAATGTGCGAAATATGAAGATACAAACAATTAGGGCTGTTATGAAACAAAAAAAATATACATCCGACACGATAAATCATTTCACACCCAAACACACACAATGGACAATTACATCCCTTAACGATATTCAATCTAGATAACCGAAAGCTATAGCTTGCAAAAATTTTTCTAGATAATGATTGAAAATATTTATTTTTATTCGAGCATAAGCGCAATTAAACTTTGATAAAATTATTAAAAAGTAGAAAAAGCTGAAAACACCATATTGCGAACGGGTAACAGTGACGCACGAGGCACTCGTGCACGTGCAGGATTTATGCATTCTGCGTCAAATATGTATTTGCACGTGTACAGACAGATTCAGAAATCTTTTCGTATGTCGAAAAGGGCACACAATCCTAGATATGAGAGAATCAGCCAGTTTTATTCGTACATATTAAATCCCTCCAATCACGCTTTCACAAATGATATTAACCGTTTGTGAAAATAGGTTACACGAATAAATTATTCATTGAGATATATATATATATACACATACACTCGTTTACATTACCAGGAATACATCCCTCGGTAATAATTTACAGCTCCCCCCCCCCTCCCCCCTCGATACACCCTCATTAATTACCCAAACTGACGAGCGTACTGTAACTTGTAATTAAAATTTCAATATTTCGAGAACTTCCGTCATTTTCATCGTGACGGTTAATGACTTTTGACCTGCGGCATCCCAGTCGATAATTTTGATAACGAGAAAACAACGCATTGCAATTATCCGTTGTTAATTGATTGATTATTAATTGATTGCTGCTATATTTGCTGTTATCACCGACCCTCGTTTCAAATGCATCGTTATCACGGATTTCGATAATTCTTCTTCTTTTTTTAATATTGAGAAAATCGGATGTAGGTAAGGCAATACATTTTTTTCCTGTGAGACATTTTCGAATATAAAAAAAGAGCTTTCCGACGAAACGAAAGTTCCATCGTGTGGCAGCGTGTATATATATATACATTATCAAGATAGTAAATTACACAAATACACTACATTACATTATACAGACAATGCTCTTAAAAATGAGGTTATATTTTAAAACGTGGTGAAACGCTATGAAAATTTTCCATGTTAATTATAAGAAATTTGAAGTTCGCGCCGTCTCGTTTCATGTATTCCATATCAATTAATCGCGAGCTCAATGAATTGACTATATCGTTCGGATCGATAGCAGTCGCCATTTTGAAAGACACGTTACGTACGACGAAACGTTAAACTAGTCGTGCATAGCGTTTTGTCTCCTTACTATTATTAATTACTTCGAATTTTAAAATTATCCGAATTAATTAGTCGCGATCGAACCTTACGCGCCAAAATACAGTCACAATTGCGAGCCGAATATTTTATAAGTTTTTCACGTATCCTTCGTGTACATCGGGTGAAGTATCGCGAAAGGAAAAAAAACACGCAGACAATGAAAATTGACGGTTTGGTTATGCGGTAGAGTAAAACTAAAAAGAGAGAGATAAAACCATGTAGAATTTTCATCAGAATGCGTAAAACGTTCTGATATGAAGTAACAAAAAAAACTTTTGTTTTCATCTCTTCTCGTTCTTGCTTTATTATATATCGAATCCGCAATTCTTCGTTCTTATCCGATGGAATTTTACGAGCACGAGACTGGCGCCACTCGTTTTTCCGATTTCTCTCTTTTTTATGTTTTTGTATCTGGATTCTTCCCCTTCGCTGTCGTCTTTATTGCACCACTTTTTGTCCTCTTTCTTTCTCTCTCGATGTATAACGTCTCTCACTCTTTCCTTCAAAATTTGTTCATTCCCTCTGTTCCTCCTTTTTTTCTATCTTATTCCTGCGTAGTGAAAACGTTCCACATACCTATGGAACATAACACATAACACATCTCATACGATATCAACCCTCCGAACTAGCGTTTTTTTCCGCAACAACAGGATATTTCTCGGAACGACTTCCCTCCCCTCTTTCTTTATCCTATGTGTAATCGTAGAGAAGGTGAGGGGGGGGGGTCACGCCTTATCTGTGGTATACTTGTAAAATATATCTACATTTAATAGCAATTATTTATGTGGTAATCGGACAGAAAGAAAATGGTGAAGGGTGAGATAGCGGATATGACGTTTATCAAAATTCTTCGAAGTCCATCGAAAAGGACAATATATTTTTTTTCTATTGGATCAAATAATCTATATATCTTTTATCGAAGTCAAAACTTGGCCTAAACTTATAAACTTTGACATGTTTCCATTGACACCCTTAACATAATATATATATATATTTTCTATCGTCATTCTCACTTAGTATGTTTTCCATTAATAAAAAAAAAGAAATTGAAGAATTTCGATACGACGTCCAAGCAATGGTAATCAATTTTCTACGCGTTAATTAAAATAAATTTCTCAATTTTCTTTCTTTAATCTTTGTTCTTGTTATTTATATCGTATCTGTTAAGGGAGCCAGGAGTAACTAAAAGGTGAAAAAAAGATATACTCGCGGTTGAGGTTTTTTTAATTTTGCCTTTTTTTCTTGTCGACGTGCGAGGATATCTTGCGAAAGTCGACGTCGGGGCCGATGTCAACAATGTTGCGATTGATCGACAAACGTTATTTCCACATTACAAAAAAAAACACTTTGACATATATGTGAAAATCGTATATACATATACACAAATACACACACAGTTAAAATGGAAAATTAAACGTTATATAATACACGAAAGATGAACACATATACACAGCACATATTTTCATCCAATTGTGTACTCAGCTTTATCTAGTCTATAACGATGAACAAGGTAGCGAATGGGACGCGTGTGAATTTTTGAGAGCACAGTTATGTCAGAATGCGATTTGCCCGAGGTACATATGTTATATATGAAAAAGAAAAAAAGAATATATATATACGCGAATCGAGATTGATAACGAGGATTCAAATAGCGCGCCACGACGCGAGGCTTATACGCTTTGGCGGGAATTATTTGAAAATACGTTATTTCTGGTAATTCTGTTGATTGAGGATTGCAGTAAAAAAATTTTTTTAAAGAGTTAAACCAAAACAGAGCACTCTTTGGTGTCTCGTGACGTTATACGTGTTTTGGATGAAGAAAAATAAGACGGGGGTAGTAAAAGAAATTCAAAGATTTCTTCCGCTCTTGTATGTTTGTCGCGGGTCGTTGCGCGCGAGAGGAGGATAAAGAGAAGTAATAGAGCTCAAACGTTTAAAGACTGGGAAACTGGGACTTTTTTTTCACAAGACCGTATTTCGACGAGAGTGAAAGAGACGTGGAGAGAGGAGAGAAAAAAATACATGTTACTACGGAGAAAAATTCCTTTGGGTTTCGAAAAACGATTCACTTTGGGAGTGAAAAAAGATAGAGAAATAATCATGGCCGTATTTTTGTGCTAGATCGTATAGACGACGTATACAGTGTGACTGTAAAAAAAAAGTGCGAATGGGATATGTATGGCGAAAACTTATTGTATTATAAAAATAAAACAGATATTGTTTAAATAAAATTGATATAAATAAGCTCGTAGAGCTGGTTGCTATTTTTCTAACCTTTCTTTGTGATCGATATTAATTTTATATATATTTCAAAATATCAAATTGAAATATTACAAGGAAGAACGTTACTCGTGTAAAATTCTTTTTTTTTATGAATGTATCAGTTACCTTCGACTTGCTGCATTCGTTATCTTAACAAAGTTACTAACTTTCTTTCTATGGTAGTTATAAGTTTCAAGTCTTTCAAGCAAAGTCGGAATTTCGTAATGTCAATCGCCTTATCCTTGGAATATTATGTATATATCCAGTAATCATGGTTAGAGTCGTATAAATTATATTTTGCGCATATTTCAATAATAATCTGTGTATATAATTACGTTTAGTTTCAGGTAAGGAAAAATGAGGTAAAGCCTACGGTGAAACTTTTTAAAAAATTCCGTGTGGTATAGGCGATTATTCACGTTGCACGGAATAAACAAATTTTAATTCTATGCATAACGTAATATGGTGTGTTGATGCTGTCATGATGAGACGGAAAAGGGAAGCTGTTTTTGCATAATGCAACAACCAGGGTATAAACGGTGTTACGTATACCGTAGTGAGTATTCGCCGTCTACGTTACCCAGAATATGGACAATTTAGTTTCGTAATGGAGGATCTACGCTTAAACATGTACTGAGCGAAGTAGCTACGCACGTGGATGCTTATGCGACATTTGAGGAAAAGCTGACTCCACGTCAGCTTAGGAAACTTGTAATTTGATAAGATTTTAGTCAGAGGTTTATTCCATGTTAAAATACTATATAATTATTCTTCATTTGCATAATAACATTTATACTGTATATTCGAGATATACCAAATGCGGATAATGAATAAAATATTCGTGAAGAGTGAAAGAGCAATCGAAACTTTTTCTCGGTCTGTCAAATATTGAAAAACAATGATATTGCACGACAGCTGTCAAAATTGACAGCTGCGTTTGACAGGTAACTCGACTTTTGTTATCAGTTATATCATGAGGCGCAACCATGGAGACTACACAAGGAGCACGAACTCAAATGGGAAAATTGACAGAACCTGCTACCAATATCGTCCACATTACGTTTCCTTTCTGTACCACTAGCGTCGCTAGTTTTGTACTCATGTAAATATAGCTTAATAAATACATGTGAAGTAAGCAGGCAAATATTTACAAGTAATTTTCATTTACAAATAAACACGTTTAAACGGCCTCCTTATACCCCTCCACTTTTTCGGTGCATACGGAACACTAGTGACCTCTTATTTTGGAAAGCTTTTGGTATAGGTACATGGAGTTCGTGCTCCTTCTGTAGTCTCCATGGGCGCGACCCTTGCGAGTGTTTTGTTACTTTGTGAAATAATAGAAATAGTAGCAGTAGTAAAGGAATTTTTTGTAACTACATTTCTCAAAATCGTGAATTCGTTGGGAAATAATTTTGAGATTTGGACGGTAACATCGATAGAATAAAACATGTCTTAAAAGGGTAGATAGGTAAAAGTGCCGATCGTAATAAGGGTACAAGAAACAAGGGTTGTAGCACAGGGGATGAGAAAGGAAGGATACAGGTTATAAAGTAATATAACGAAAAGTAGTTAAAATATATTAAAAATGAAAAAGCATATCTCACTTAAATAATAGATTCAAGTATTTACATACAGAGCAAGCTTATCCTGATTGATGTTATGCAATTCCAAGGATGGAAATCGAAAAATAATTAGCGCTATTGCCTAATCTTAAACCAATGGTCCAGAAGATCTTTTAGCGGCCGTGAAAAAAAAAACAAGATTTTTTTATATTCTTCGCACGCAACCTTTGACCTTTTCGAAAAATATACTCCATGGGACACGTGGCTAGAATTAATTTGAACAATATATATATTTTTGTATATTTCCACGAAACACGTTAACGCATTTTGTACGTGCCCCCGTATACGATTCCCTGGAATGAATAAAAGAACGTACATACAGGTACAACCTAACAAAGAAAAAGTAGCCTGTCAAGTGCGTAATATAGAAAGCTTGAAAAAAACTGTCAAAACCATTGAAATTCTTCGTTTCCTCTACTTTTCTGCGAAAACCATTTTGAATTGACGACATAATTATTCCGGTCCATAGATTTAATCTTGAAGATACATCAAAGCCGAGATGACATCGAGTGCAGTTGTAACTGATGAAATTGCTTCTAGTTTAAATTCGTCCGACGTCATTTGCACAGAGATTTTTTTTTATTATGAAACAAGATATTTTTTTATGATAAAAAAAGAAAGAAAGTTATCCAGTAGGTACAGGCGAATCAATAGCTTCTCCTCTCGTTTGCGTTACAGCTATAGACAGACCGCGTGCTATATACCTAACAACTCGGTTTAGCTATAGACTCGCTTAGGGTCCGAGGCATAGAAATCAAATAGTAGGGGTTGATATTAATCGCGATAACGTCAGCCATCGATCAATCATCAGTATTTGTATATGGCGTGTATGGTCTTTATCGTGATGGCTTGATGAAATTCATAGGCAAAAAATACATGAACAAAATTGCGAAAACACGCATTGACACTGTTTCTCATATAAAATAGATTAATCATGATATTTTTCCTAAACACAATATACGTATATTACGTTATACATTCGTATCTGAGATACGATATTATCTTTATAGGGATATTCATTAACAGGGTATCCTAAAAAGTAAATTCCCTAGTTTTTATTTTTAAGGGACCTGTACGTCGCTTTTCTTATATCAATAAAAAATTTATCAGCAGGGTAGCCACTGACAGTTCTTGATATTTTCTTGGTAGTACGTTACGTCATGTCCACGAGACTTAATGCTGCAATGCCGATACGTCTGTTCTTGAAGTCTCATTAGAAATCTCGTAGCAGATTGAGCTTCACGAAAACAGCTTCACTCAGGATTTTACTTAGGTATTGCGACACTCTGCCCCACCCCCCCACCCCCGCACTCCGTGATTTAATTTGCTTGCGTCTTACACGCATCCTTGAGACTCTAGAAGCTGTCACTACTAAGACTCAAGGGTTGGAGGGAAGAAATTAAACTGCGAGACAGAGAGTGGGAAGATGTTGAATGACTATTAGAATTGTTGCTAATGAATTCAGAGCTTGTTTCGTATTAATTACCCAAGCAACATACAATGTCTAAGAGTTATCTTCAAGAGGTGTAACGTGACACAAGCTGGCACTAGAAATCTTAAAGATGATTTTCGGATGTGTCTATTATCTGGATATAAGATACAATTGATTATTTACATCAAAAAAGTATAATTTAAATGCTAGTATCAAGATGAATTTTATATTGGATAATTTTTTAAAGAATTTCAATTAATTACTCTAATGAAATTTCAATGGCATCTCTGATCTTTAATATTTAAATGTGAGAGGGGGGGGGGGGAGAGGGAATTTCATACTTTTAACTCATCTTCCTTTCTTATCACTTTTCACATTTCCCCAAGACTCGTAGAATTTATCGTCAACATAAAATCCTCTCGACTTAGTACGGATTTCAAAATCCCCTTAAGCTTAAAGCACAGCCAACAGAACTATCTAGGGAGCCGGTCGAGTTTGTATTCGTGGTCTGACGAACCGCTGCACAGCTACATGCACTTTTCTCGTTAGACCTTGTATACACACGCGAATGAATCCTGCATAGCGTACAGTGCCGGAAGCGAGTGCATTCGAGTAAGTAGAATAGGAGTGCAGGGGATGGTCTTTAAAGTGAACTTTCTTAAACGCCGTATAAAGTGGCGTCAGGTTCTAGGTAGGAAAAAAAAAGGAATTGTTCAACACACAAAGATGCACCCACTGCAGCGATACGCAGTTGCAGCATAAAACTTATGTAGTTCAACTTGCTTACTTTTTTGGACTCCGAGCTCTGCGACCCGATACCGACTTCTTATATCCTAGGCAAGACACACGTCCTCCATCATCTACGTCTGTTGCTGTTCTAGCAGTTTCTCCTTCCTAAACTCACTTTTATACCCTTCGCCGTAGGTATACTCATCCACAAGATTTTTACCAGAGTTCGCTATAAAGTTGCAACGCTGCTTGTTCCTTGGGACGTTGACATCAATGGAAAAGTGATAACAATACGAATTTCACAATTCTACAAAATACTTTATGACAAAAAACTGTGATAAAACAGATTTTTGACATGGCAGTGCCAAGATGAGTTTAAAAAAAAAGATGTATTTTCACAAAAAATCCAATCTGGTTAATCCGGTATAATGATTTCTTGATGAATAGTATTACATTTTTTTTCAAATCTCGACTAAATCTTTCTACATTACTTTTTTTTTATTTTTCCTACAAAAAAAATACTATACACGTTCCCCGCATTTACGTTATTCTCCGCGCGAATTCGCCTCGATTTGTCTTTGACGTGTCGAGGTTCCGCAATAACGTCGCTCCCGTGAAATTAAGCGAGGCGCCAACTTGAAAACTAGGCGAGTTACCCCGGAAGAGTTTCCTGGGGTTTTCCTCGCCGCGAACAAGGGTCGATCGTGGATAAAAGAGTAAGGCAGTAATACGAGAGCAGGACGTATCCAAGGAAGATGGAGTGAGAGCGAGAGAGAGAAGGCAAACGGTAGTAAAGGGCGAAAAGGAAGAAGACTTTTGTGGAAACATGCTCGGATCCCGAGCAAACAGCCTTTATGCGGTATTCGTTAAGACGAATGGGCGAGAGCCTAGTGATGTATTTGCAGGTATAAATCGAGATAGATAAATTGGCGACGACGGACACTTGCGAAAATAAAATATCTTTTCGTCTGGAACCCCTTCGACAACGCCAACGAATAATAGATTTGCTTTATCGGACAACTCAAAATTGATCTAGTTTCCATTAGAAAGGTGTAATAATTATTAAAAGTGCATATACGAATATCAATATAATTTCTAATACAAGATTCTAACCTACGATCCACATTGCATTAAGTATTTGCATATCTGAGTCAATCTGAATTGCATATTACCCCCTTTTAATGCAAGACAATGAAATCCTTATTCAGAGAGTACATAAAGTCTCGGTGAAGAGAATCGATAAGCCATTTTCGTGGGTGACTCTGTTTCAAGATGTTGGACGACCTTTGCCATTTACTCGCCAGGATTCCGATGTAGAGCACCAGAGACTTGACTTTGCCTAAATACCCAAAAAAGTCTTTCGTCCTAAGAACTGTGTTAGCTAGGAACAGTGTTCCTCTATATATGTATATATGCATTATGTAACAGCTGTAAGCGTATACCTTAAGATAAAAAATGCCTATCGGGACACTTCGTGTTTCTTATGAATTATAAAAGTCCCTGTATAGGGCGGATTTTTTAGTCAAAAAACTTTTCCAATTTCATTCAGCGAAATTGAGTCAATATTTTGGAAATTTCAATCTAAAGATATACCAAAGTGTCACAGAACTTTGGTAGAGTAAGGTACTACAGGTTGGGACAGAAAGTGACTGTCATTTCGTGAGAAATTGGCTCGGCTAGAAAGGATCTACATGGCACAGGGTATACAGTAAAATATATATTTTTTTTTCCATAAATTCTTTATGTAACTTCCTGTGTGGCGTTAGGATCTTTGTGACACCTATTTTCATATTCTTTGACACTCTGTATTACCTTATTTTATTTCTTTTTGTAGAATCCACATGGTTCTGTACTCCTGACTGACTTGTATAGTATATTTCTGTCTTTCTCTCGAATTCCCTCTACCCCCTTCGCCCCTCTCTTTCCCCCTCTTATCTTATCTCATGCTGAGAGAGTCAGTGTAGCGACGAACTAGTACCAATTTGCCACGACTCGGGTCCCTCAAAGCGACCGTGTAGGTGTCGAGTACACATATCGTTCTAGAAACTGTGGGGATTGCAACGAGAACAGCATCAGTTTAACATTCATCATACTACCCAAGTACATAAGTAATCGTTTGTGACTCGGGCGACACTGACAAACAGGATATTACACCATCGGCATGGATGCGCTTCTTGAAGAGATACAATTCGCAGCCATCATAGCATGGCTTTTGATACCTTTACGGATTCTGAAGATACCACTTTGACCTTTGACAGATACAGACCTACGTCAATGTATGGAGGTAGTATAAAATATGGGTTAAAGTTGAAAAAAAATGTCAAAATAAAATTGACGATGTCTTCTCCCCTCCTGCCAGTTTCCAAATGCACTTTTTGAACGACGTCATCAGTTTAGTATCGTTGCTGCAATATGGCCCGCAGGCAAATTTTCGAGATCTTAGCAGTGTATAGAATCGTTTTATGAAATTTAGATCAAGAGTACTGTGTTGAGGTAAGGTGAGAGAGAGAGAGAGAGAGAGAGAGAGAGAGAGAGAGAGAGAGAGAGAGAGAGAGGGAAAGAGAGAGAGAGAGAGAGACAGGGTTAGAGCCTGAAAGAGAAGTAAGTGTGAAAGTGAGAAACTTTCGAGTTAACTAATTTGCCGGGTCGCTTCGACGCTGCCGCTGATGTTTTCGGGTTTAAATTGGTCGACGAGCGCGTAAAGAATCTACGTCCCCGTTAAGGGGTCGCGGATCACGAAAAAGCGGGGTGGTACGTTAATTGAAAATTGGCTGTGAAAATCGCCAAGAAGGTTCGACGGGAGATTGAGAAAATTTCTAGACTTTATCGAAATACCAAAACCCAAGTTTCGTCGAGTTGAGCCTCGAAGTGATTTCTTGAATTTAAAAAATTACGATGCGTATGAAAATATCATTAAAGAAGTTTCATTCTTACGAGACAATTGAAGCAAGTTGTATCTTAAAAATTGAGCGAACAGTGATTGCTCTTATTTATCATTATTTTTTTATCGAATAAAAGAAAGTGACTTCTCGTTCCGATGACAGTGATTACGAAGGAAAAACATCCCTCGGTATACCTAAGCTTATAATACGTGATCCAAGTTATGTGCGTGTTTTACTCAAGAGACATCGGACGCTATACATGATATTTTTTTAATGGCGTCTGCTAGGTTCAGATAGCCCAGAAGCAGGAGTTGCGACACTTTTCATCTTATCTTAAGGGCACGACAAGCATTCGAGGAGAAAAGTTAACCATTGACCAAAAGTTACTCGCGATATGGTTCTCGTTTAAGGCTCTGCAGAACCTTTCAAAGAAGGTTCATAGCGCCCAAGGAAATGTCCCATTGTGAAGCAACGACGTGCAAAAGGACGTAGAATAAACCCGTGTGATCTGTCACGGTTACCAAGGTGAAGAATCCACCAGTCAACCGGAAGAAAGAAATTCACTGAATGGAAGAAGAAATATATACATATATACCTCCACGAAGACCATTTCACACCAGTGCACTTATATTAAAAAAATATAAGCACAGATTTTTAAAGCATTCTATTGAAAACTTGTCAAATATTAAAATCCCTCAGGCATCGAGCATTCATTCTGTTGTACTATATTTATGCTGTTCAAAATGAAAACGAATTTCGAATATTCTTAGTACATCGGAATAAACGTCATATACGAGTATTTACTGAAAGTCAATTGACGTTGACTTTATCGAGTTCCTGAGGCATTCTACGTTCTCAAAAAAAATACTTACATTTGAAAGTAAAATTGTTACGTTGTTATCGCGCACTCTCTTCTGTATATATAGGTAAATATTTTACACCCTCGTTCTTTCATTTCATCCCTCACTCTCTTGGACACTTTAGTTTCCTTCCCCAGTGACGTGCCTGCTACCTCTCGCACCTTTTTATACAGAGTGTCTACCCATTTCCTTCTGATGGAAGGAGGTGGTACTATCATAGGGGGTGGTTAGATAGGGTGGTAGGCTCACACCGTGAAATCATCCGCTTGCGATGGAAGGTCCCTACGCACGCACCCTCCAAGTATGATCGTAGGTGGCCCCGTATTTATTACGGTCGTGAAGCAACCCCTGTAGCAAAAATTCTTTCAAGTCCACCCTTTCCAGCTGTGAAAGTCTATATTTAGGCGCGGCAAGAGTAAGTGGGCAGGGTAGCTGAGCGAACGAGTAATAGGACTACTGACGTAACGTATAAATTGTACATGTGAAATTTCTTCTTAAAAAAAATGAAGACCCTTAATGAATTATTAAATACACCTATTCACAGTGTCCTCGATATTATTTACTAATCGCAATTTCGCCATCTTGAATATAAAAGTATACCATATTCTCGTACCCCCTCTATACCGTTAAAAAATAAGAGATCGAATGTAAATCAGATTTCATCCACGAGATGAGATACCTCACAAAACCCATTGACACTTTCGATAAGATGCCAAAGTCCCACCAGGGGCAGACAGTGAATTTTTTTTCTTCGTTAAAATAAAAGAACTTTCCTTCCCTGCAAAAACTCTGTAGAAGAATACAAATCGAACTGTGCCTATATATAAGCTTTGCGAAACCCTTAAAACTTCATTGTCATTCTCACACATAGGTTTACTTTACTCGCATTTCCACTTAATCTTTTACTACACGAACTTACCACTGGCTAAAGTTTCTGTCGTGATCAGAGTACATCATACAAACGTCAAATGAACGAGTGGTACGATTATCTTGAAATTACTGTAAGACTGGAGCGTCGAGCTTTCACACTTGTATGAAGGAATCGCTACGTTGATTTTTACCCTAACCTAAAACCGTTATCGGAATACATAACGCTAAGAAAGATTGCAGACGAGTGAAGACAACTTTTATAAGCAATGAACAAAATTTCGTACAACTATTTCGTCATTATACAAATTTTCATCGACAATAGCCATGCTACTCAAAATAACTCGGTTTACCTTGCTCGTAATATTATGTAACGTGTACAGCGACATTATCGTTACAATGGAAACTATCTGCTAGTATCGAAAGCAGCAGGAACCGCATAATCGCTTCGGCTGATAGGAAATCAGGGTAACACTGAATTCCCCGGAATTTTGAAAAGCAATATAGAGATCGATGAGGGTATGTTGCCCTTGCGCGTAGAAATTGTTGTGCAGAGTGAAAGGGTTGACAGAATTTAATCACAGTGTAATAATCAGTGGCACGCGAAGCAGGTCAGTTACGTTGTGTTAACATAATATCAAGATCGATAATTATTAATTTGTATTTTTTATCGTTGATTAATTAATAACATATGTACACGTAAGAGATGCTTGATAATTTCACAATAGGAGGTTGAGAATTGATAGTGACATTGGTAAACGACGTTGCGTAATAGGATTGGATCAATAATCCTACGGTGCGGAATTATCGTGTTATCATTGTTGAAAAGGTTAAGGTAGGGGAGGGAGGATTTCTAATGGCAGAGACTGTACGCGCATACACGTCAATCCTAAATACAACCATCCTCAATCTCGATTAAATTCTCCATTTATTTTCCATATCCATAATCCTTTCGGTAAGTGTTGAATAACATGAAAAGGTTGTCAAATACATTTTAGAATGATGCGTGTCTTGCGTACTAATAACCGAATGAGGAATTTTTGATTCTGTGGTAAAGCCGCGTGAGATAATTTCTGTTATGCCGTATGTATACCGTATAAATACAGAGGTTGAATCCAAAGGGTTAGTTGAGGAAAAAGCGGATATTTCCTTGATGAGAAACTTTAAGCCTTTTAATTGATAGGAAATAGGCAATCTTATAGGTATATGGCTTTTTATATGGATATGTATATATACGTATAGTGACGTGTTTTTTGTTCTTATTTGAAAAAAATGAGAAAATTACGAGTAATGGAAAGAAAGCTTAGTGACGTTTATGTCTTTTTCATTAGTACAGGGAGCCGACTTGAGTCCTGCCTTGGGAGTCCTTAATTGGCCTATAAATCCAGGATTGTGAGTTTACATTCAGGACTGTACCAAGAGCGTATCGGCCCGAGGCATTCGATGGCCTTTGAGCTTTTGCTACCAAATTGCAACATCCGTCGTCGCCTCGGGCTTCTTGATTCTTGCTGATAACGCTGGCGTTATTTTTCTTTTTACTGAGATATGACTTTTCTCTGGAAATTTCATATATCTTACCATACAGCAATAAGCATTCAAATACGTTTTATAGACATTGGTCGAACGTATCAATCAGCTTGGTACGTTTTAGCAATGTCTGTGAAACGTATCTGAATGTTTTGGGAAATATGAGTTTGTTACATATTTTATCTTAGCGTATGTGTATTTTCGTTGTGGGCCGTTCGTTGTATTATCGTTTTAACGTATCACGAGTTTTATTCCCATGTTAATTCTCGAATGATTTCTCCAACTGGCACGAATCGCAAACAGATTGTCACAGCCTAGGGGCTTATTTCGAATCGACCAGGAACGCAAATCCTGGTATCGTGTGGACATTCTGTACCTGGGAATCATCAGGTGCTGGTTGTTACAAGCCGGAGGTAAAACAGTTGGAAATTGTTGCACGACTACTGGGTATCTGGTTGTCTGTGAACGATCCGTTAATTAATTTCATGATTTATTTACCGCGATTCGCTACCATATTGCGCCAGGAAGTTTTAATGGCGACGGTATGAGAACTGTGGAAACATTTGGATTTGACTTAATATACCAAAAAACTTTCCTAAAATTCCCTTGAAAATTTTTTTCGTAACGGAACATCCTGTATATTGTTACTTTTATAGAGGAATATTAAGAAACGTCTCCCGTGGAACGTACACAAGCTTTTATTGGTTACACAGAAGAATTTTTCCAATCTCTCTCTCTCTTTCGTTTTTATCGGACTTTGCATTGTTTTTATTTAGTTCATATATACATATATATTTTTCCAGAAACTTTCTAGATTACAACGCAAACATAAATTGTTATCTAACTCGACTTACTGCTGCTTTTAAAAAGTCTTTTTTATCTTTACATGTATTATTATTACTGTACCATACCTATACATATACACGCGTATAAAATATATTTTATTCCAAAGCTATTATTCATGCATGTGCCAAATCCTGATATATCATGCATGCTTTATAACAGGCGAATAAATCAGATGAATTTTCCAGAATCCGATTGCGGTTTTGCTCGAACATTTTTATTGAATTTTTCAAATATTACGTTGCAGTAGTCCCTTGGTATCTCTAAGTATCGAATTGCATTCGTATGCACTTTTTTCAAATCAACTGGATTCATATAGAATAAGAAAGTCTGGGTAAATATTCGATTTTTTTTAAAGCATACCGTGTATTTTTTTTATATCTATATTCCATTATCTCTATCCTATGTACGTGAGTCAAAAGTACGATTACACTCTAAAGCATTTTAGCCACTATCTAACACGTCATATTCTCAGTGCATAGTGTACTATTAGATAAACGCATCACAGAATTGCATCTAATCGTAAAGAGCGCAATGTGCAGACAGCGTAACGCGAGTAAATGGCTGTAACATGTATAGCCGTCCCAGAAGTGCTATCCGTTAATTAGCCGTCGTCATTGGCAAGGATCTCGAGGCAAACGGCAGTAAAGTGATATACCGGGTGTCCGTGTAGAAGTAATTTGAGTGAAATCGTTGAAATCGCATGGTAACGAGGTACAAACTGTCTACTGTGATATTACGAATTTCCTACACGTGCAGATAGGTACACTGGCTATAGGGGAGCATGTACGTAATATAAAATCGAGCTGTTGCCAATCCGGTTTTATGGAAACGAAACGTTTAGAAAAGTTCTCGAAAGTTGGGCAAATGTCCAAAAAATGTTCACCGAAAATTCATTACGAGCTTAATACCCATGTCGCGAATATTGATATCATGATATTGAAATTTTTTTTTAACATATAGAAATACTTTCATTTATATACATTTTTATTCTTCATGTCAGAAATTTTTCACTGTTTTTATGAATATGGTTATAGTGGAGATAAGAGATTATATATATTCTGCTTGTTTCGTTTCATTTGTAGATGCTGAAGTTTGGCTTTCAGTTGCCCCTACATTGTTTCGAAAAAATCATATCGCATGTAGTCGGATATAAAAAAATAATTAAGGGATTAATTAACTCGATACGGCTTATGGATTTTGATTAATTAAAAAAAGTTGTCGATCCGAAATAACGAATCGTTGCGACTTCTTTTTTTGGATCGGAATTTTCTATTTGATCCTAGAGTAGAACTTTCTTCTCGAAGGGTAGACAAGTTGACGTCAGTCAGTGACACTTGTTCAAGAAGGGTAGCTTCCTCCAAAATGTACCCCGTCTATAATTCAGTCACGTCAACGAAATTACAGGAGTGGTCGGCAGAAAGCAGTGGCAAATAGGATGTCACCCTCGTCCCCGACTCCTTTTGAATAATTTCAGTTTTCTCGCTCTCTGCCATTTCCTTCTCTCAATCTCCTCGCGGCTTCCATATCCGTCCTACCGTTTTTCCCATTCTCAGTTTCGCTCTGAACAAACAGAAGGCATCCCGAACTCCCAGCTACGACAAAACTGGTACGTGCCAACGTTTCTAAGCCTCCCGGGCCAATAACAGGGTAACGAAGGAGGTTGTTTTTCTTTTTTTTTTTTCAAATTTCCCATTCCATTTGTAACTCCCTCGGGGCATCCTGCCAACTGTCAAAAAAGGAAGAACTGCAGTCTGTCCGGGTCGAGGGACGCGTCTTGCCAGCCTCCGAATAAAAGACGCTGTTCCCAATTCCTGATCGAGTCAATCAGTGCAAATCAGTATGATTTTCTCTAATCTTAAATCCCTTGCCATTACGTGATTCCTTCGAGAAAAGAAACAGCAAACTACCCAATTCCATGTAGAATGGCGTTATTAAGGAAACTGACAAAAGAAGACCCATTCAATTTATTATGGTTATAAATTTGATCGGAGTGCATCAATATTTCTTGTTTATCTTACATCGTTTTAAGAAACTGTCGTTATATTTTTATTTAGTTTTGATCGAAAGATGCCAAAAATAAATATATAAGCACACGTGTGGACATCGTTACGTCCTGAAATAAAATTTTCCTGTGCAGCGACTGCGGCTCTGACAGTTTACGCGTAGATGGAAGGTTAAAAAGTGAAGCGTCGTGACGTTGCTTCTAAGTACAGGAAAGTAAGCTCGTCGTCTAAGAAAAATTTTTGATAATATATATATATATAGAAATTTTCAAAAGTTGTACTATATATTCAAACGTAGTTATCATACAGTCCTACGTTGAGTGGGATGATGTTATATTATTTTGGAGAGCACTGTAAATTAGTTAAAACATATATAGAGTTTCATTAAACTGAAATAGTTTATATGATTGACAATAGCTTTTGTAATAAAGGCAGCTTTGTAACTTCCTGTGTGTATTCAGTGCTCAGAGCACACACGTATGAAGCCTGTATGGCTCTAAAATTTTCCAGGCAAGAAGAAGTATAGAAAGCTCCCTGTATTATATTCTCATGTGACATTGTAACGAATACTATTATATATGCTCATAAAAGGAACACCCTCTGTGGTTATATACTGTATGGTATCATTGAGAATTATATTAAGTTTATATGCTTATGAGTAAGCATATATGTATATATATTCACCTGGGTATCCATAACAATGCAAATAGCTCACAATCGTTTTGCCTCAACGTATGTGTGGAAGAAGAAATTTAAAAGTCCAATCATATTATCTGATTAACAATCCTATAAAGCAAGGATGATTACGAATACGAATCCTACAGGAAGAAGGACTCGAACGTTAACTTCCGGTAGATTTAGAATTTGACGTATAATTCCAGCGCAAACTGTCCAGTTTATAGGGACAACCATGTGTTTGGATAAAAAATAGGGATAGTGTATTAAGATCATTGATACAATATTTAATCAATTTAATAATGTTCCTTGGCTAATTAATTTATTTCTCTTCGTGATATATACATATTTTCTTGGAATTTTTTTAACCATTTGTCACGGTTCTAGTGTATGTATTTTAAAGTACTGCTAACCTGAAAAAATATAATATCGATAACAAGCTATGGGAATATATAAAAGATCGAAAAAAAATTCCCTAGAACTTTCTGGTTACTTTCCATCATATAACGACATTACGTGTAGTTGTCAAGAAATTCTTACGTTGGTAAAATACTGCTCGTTATTTTCTGTCACTTCACCAATCGCGAATAGTTGCGAATCCCGACGTACAGATCAATATTTCTCTGCTGTTTCTCTTTTTTTTTCATACCCAAAACAGTCTCAACCGAATGCAATATTCGAGAAGGAAATATGACTCTAAAGTTACCTGCCTGCTTACTACGCCGTGCTCCGTCGCATTTGCCAAGAATTTTCTCAGACTGTGGAATAGCAAACAGGCATTCCGAGATGGGAAAACAGGAATGCCATCAACATTGCTTATTACGTCGGGTGTGTTTAAGCGGGCCGAGGGATGAAAATGGGGTGGAAATATGCAAGTCGTTTTAACGAACCTTTAAAAAGGGTGCAATGCGTCTATCTTCATATTTATCTTTCTCTATCCGTTTTATCGATTCGTCGCTATCTTATTCTACGTGAATTCTTTATTTTACCTTACTCTTCTTCTTTGGCTCCTGTCAAAATTTTCAACCGCCCCCCCCCCCACCCCCCCCCTTTCATCCCACCATCCAACTTTACGGTACAACGAGCATAACTTTATTCATTTCGTAAAGTCATTTCGCACGATGCATGAAAATGGGGGGTATCGCGAAACTTATAGGGGTGAATTTTGCTTAGCGTGAATTATGACGTCCCTCGCGTTCCTTCAACTGCAGGTGCAGGGGATGCATCAGCGGGGAATATGCATGGACTTTTTTTTTTCATTATATTTACTTTATTAATTTTTTGCACCAGTCAGTTATCTACATTCGTTTATTATACGAGTAAATGGTCTTTGGTACAATGGGATTATTTAATTACATTGTACTAATTAATACTGTTTAATTAATTATGGAGTATCAATGCAGGTATATACTATGACCAAGGCTATAGTATTACGAAATCTATTAACGTACTCCTTAGTTGGGCTAGATGCACCACTTAGGTAAGTATACGATATACAATACCTTCGGCTACTCAGTGAACAAACTTGTACATTGTACGTGCGCGTTGTCTTAAGCACCATACACATGTTCAAGTATTAACTCTATATAGAAATTATACGTATGGAGCTTTGAATTAGTCTGAGCGACGAAAACTTTGTAATGCGATCGATACGTAAAGTTTTCTTATAGGAATTTATGTCAGGTAAAGGGACTATCACACGATATATTATAGAAAAATCATAAGATTTCAATGTGCAATATTACCCAAGGTAAATCAGAGAAATGAAGAATCTACTTAAAGATGAGTAAAAATTTGAAATAAATCAAAAAGATGAAAGTACCGTAAAAGATAATGATAAAAATATTTTTTATAGGTTATGGGGACTGTTGTATATATTATCAGAAAACAAATTGCCTTGTAAACAGATAATTTTTGTGTGAAACCATAATCGTTTTATCTTTATTTGCTGGATAAAAATCCAGCTGTAAATGAAAACGTTGAAAGCCTTTAGTAAATATACCCGTGGTAAGATAACTATATATAGATATAATTAAATGGCAAAGTCATCCTATATCACAGAAACGCGTATTCAAATTTTATCTTAGGTAAGATAAGCTTGAAGAATTTTTGAAGGTTCCTTGAAATTATCAAACGATGACGTCGTAAGCCAAGAGCCGTGGAATTACGCGAAACTCGTTATAAGGTCTTAGCTTTATTATAAGCTTTATTGAATATTAAACTGGAATTCCAAGCACGAAGATGTTCGACTTGCAGAGAATAATTACCATTTCGCTGATGCTGGATACATGGCGCAGCATCCCGTTGGATGTCAAATCTTCTAGAAACGTATACGTACGAAGCGTACATTGTTCAATTCGAGTTCCATTGTTCTGAACAATATAGTTAAACATAAATTCCAAGCTTTGAACTTCTATATATCTGTATATACTGTCTTGCTTTGCCAATGACAAGTAGTGAGTTCCGGCATGTAGCAGATTATTCTATATTAATGACACAATGTGAATGACGATCATTCTTGCTCGTTAGGTATCTGAAGGCTAATTATAAGGGCTAAACGTAATTATGGTAATTACTTAAAGTTTTTATTATTGACTACGGAACGAGACCTCGTACTGCATGTTTAACGGAATTAACGAGGGGTATTATTCAATTTCACTAAGTATATGAACTTTGACCTTTCATTTAATAGCATAATCAAATTTGTTCGTTGAGAAATTTTTTTATCTTTGCTTAGTAACGTTGCATCTCGCTCTATCGTATTGTTGATTGGCCTTGTTGTCAGAAATGATATTTAACTCAATGCAATTTCGCGAGTGTGCATTTCGTTAACACTGTGTATACATCTGAGAAGTGTAACAAAATATTGTATAGAATATTAATCAGGGTAGTGTATACACGGTTGGGGTGATAAACAAACGTGACGTAAGAGCTATGAATTTTAAGTATGATAAATATTATTTTTTATTATTATACGAGTGTATTGTTCATTGAAAATAATTCCTCGAAATTTGTTGTTAGTTTAATCACTTAACTTGATATTTAATCGGTGGTCGCACGGGACGAACTGTCTCGTGACAAATTATTTTTAGACTAAAAGTCAGCGAGTGGCATACGCCTCCCAAAAGTGAAAAAAAATTGTGGAACACAGATAGCTGGATGTTTCGGATACATGATTCATGCTTGTGTACATTAAATTAAATGTTTAAGGTACTTGTATAAGTTCATTGAATATTTTCAGTGATTATGGAAATAAATTTATTTTTCATAAAAAAAAATTTTGGGAATCAAGAACCAGCGTGGGTTTGATTTTGCATATATTTTTCTAGTGCAAATTTCAGGGTATTACCAGCACCCTGAAATCACGTCGAGTCCACGTAATTAAAATCAATGGCAAATGGATGGAAATGGACCGAGGATATTTCGCGAAAGGTTCAGTCTAGCAGTGAAAATTTCGTCCCGTTGGGTCAGCGTGGAATCGAATAATAAAAGAAAAAAAAAGAGAAAATAAAACGAAACTTCAAAAACCGCATCGTCCGATGCACTGAGCTGAATAAAAAATCGATTTACCGAACACGTCCAGTATCTATCGGGTGTCTAATTTAAAGTGAATCTGTCACGAGTTTCTTAAACATTAAAAAAGTTTGTGAAATTTGTATGAGAATTTATATCACATCGAACGGTGTTAATGAACGTTTTAAAAATATTTTTATGCTCATATTTTTGACACTAATAGTACAGCGTGTAGAGTCTCTATAAAGTCCCACTGAAATCATTCTGTGATCTCGTGTCATGTCCTCGTATTAAACGGCTCACGTGCTGTCAGTAAATAGGAACGTTTTATAACGAACCTTCCCAAAGAAACCTGAACACGAGTTCACTTCCAGTCACGAAAGTCTAATTAAACTTTCGTGAGAAATGAGCTTTCTCACTTTTATCACGAAAGGTATATGAGCAACGTAGACACACACAATTAAAAAAAATTTAGAACACACATATTAATAATTTTGAAAGTTAATAAAATCCATGGAGTTCTGCCTTTTTCGATAGAACTTTCAAAAATAAAAAGCATAATCGAATCGTTCATATAAACTCTTAGAAAAAGCTTCACAAAGATAAAACCCTCCCGCCAAGCTATAACGGAAACGAAAAAGTTTAAAAATTTATGTAATTCCGTTGCCAGTAGAAAGCTCGAATTTTTCTGACTAGGAAGTTTTTAAATCTTGTAGAGGGAATAATTAATACATCATACTTGGACAGAGGTCAAGGACAGAAGCCATTATAGTAATCGATAGGTCAACTCGAGGTGCGATCTCAATGGAAATAAGAGGAAGGCACACACGAAGAAGGATCGTATCGAGTAGGAGAATTGTGAACGAGACCACAGTGTGCCGGCGACCGTCGCTGCGAACGGATGCAGATTGAGTCCTGCGCAGAGGTTTCTTAAACAAAAAAGTTTATCCTTATTATCGAAGAATCCAAGTAGCTAATATTGTGAACATTCGAGACACCGTGTATATATGATTCGTAGATATATCTATGTATATCAGATATATCGAGCTTGCAGGGTTCCTGTCGATTTTATCGGTGCTGACTATTCCAAGCTGCTTTAGAATGTAGGTACTAGCATGACGACGGGTTCTAGGGGCGCTAGCATAGTACTAACGAATGACACCAGAGGGAAGAAAAATCGTCGTCAAGTTATTTATTGCCTGTGTCATTATGTAAAAGCTATTGTATGGTTAAAATTTGACACGCTAGTTGGCCCTGAGAAGATACTTTAAGTTCGCCGTATTGAGATTGGTGTTAGTGGGCTTTTAGTGAAGACTGATATTTATTTAAAAATATAATAAAATAAATAAAATAACACCGGCCGTTGTCAAGATTCGGGGAATATTTCACTGTTGAGTAGCGTGAAAACTCGAGTGTAAGTTATCCGAACGTTGCGAGCTTGGAATTAAAATGTCTTGTAACAAATATAATTGACCAGGCACTAGTATGTTCGTATTTCGTTAGGTGTGTATTAAAATAGTCAGTGATACGCGTTAGCTATTTTTAACAATCGCCGGTCAACAATTTTATTGGAAAACAGCTCGATGCGACACTTGGACATCACATAAAGAGATTTCGCGGCGGCTTAGTGCAGTGGGGACTGTTCTGAGAATTGTCAAAAATCGTGACATTTATAAATAGTGCCACAATCGCTCCCGACGGTTTGTGAGACGCCTGATGTCGACCGAACGTTTCTCTGACCCAAGAAATTACGATTGCGTAAGTAACTTTTACATTAATTATAGAAATTTAATTAAACTCACTTTCTTCATCATTCACAAGCAATCGAAATTTACTAATGATAATTATACTTGTTATTTCTATGGTGCGTCACGTGTCCTGACAAGTTATGTCATCGTCTCGATGGTGAAATTAATCGTTGAGTCTAGACTGTTTAGACGCATAGGGTGAACGTATTAATTGGCACCACTCATGCACTTAGTAATCAATAATCTCTAATTGGACCATGAGTATTGGACACGTCGCTGTTAAGATTATCCTTATGGAGGATCGTAGTCGTAGCTGACATATTTCTAGCGTCGAATTACTTTACTGCAACTCAGGGTTATACGCGTATCATTCTTCTGGGGTTTACAAGTAAGCACGAGCTCAACTTCTGGTTAGTGGAATATTTTCTATAACGATAAAGGAGGAACTTCTCTATAGAAGAAAAGCCTTGAATGAGTCGTACCAATGCTTTATTCTATTTTCTGTTATCTCATCGATTTGTAGATTTGTATCTTCCGCCTTTCTGCGCCAAGTTCTCCGAGTTTCCTCGTTCTTTATAAATTCCTCATGGACAGTAGGCATTTATCTTTGAGAATAATCATAAATAATTCACAGGGCTACCTTCATAGTGAAGTCTAGTGTTATATAAATTAATGAATAAAGGTTAAGTTCGGTTGGCGTTGGCTAAAATTATTATTTTTTTCTATTGTTAAATCCAAGTCCTAAATGAAACACGAATATCAACAAATACAATGAAATGTCACTAAATTCGTGTCTGATTTATTAAGTTCAGAAAGAAAATCTTTCTACGAGCATTCGTAGGACTTGACAAAAATTTCAGAATAAATTTACGATAAGCCCCCTTATCTAGATTAGCAACGGTAAGCTACCTACGTCAGCAGCTACTAACCTAAGTGTAACACAGTACATAGAGATTACCTTAAAGTACTATCAGTCTTACGTAGTACCTATAGAACATTGACTCATTGCTGGATTAGCCTGGCGCACAGAACGAAGCGCGCTTGAGAGTATCTTGTACAGAGAATGTAAAAAAGCTTCCACGGGCAAATGAAGCCTAAAAACTTTCATCCAGGATCTTCCGGCACTTCATCTTGTTAACCTTCTATCTGGAGAAAGAGGCATTAAAAGGTTTTGAGCTGGATGCTAAGCCATCGTGAGTAGGAAAGTAGCCGTATCATCATCTAACAAGGGAAGTACTCAAGGTTGCCGCTGCTGATTTTTATGAAACTTGGTAATCAAGTAAAGCGTCTCAGGACATGAACACCCGTGCAATATTAGCTGCCAATATTAGCTTCTAGAGGGTCAAATACCCTTTTACAGGTGCAATATGACTTTTATATAGAGCCGATTAGTGTTGAGAAATCCAAAAAAAATTTCAAACAAAAGTCGCATGGTTTTGCTAAAACATCAAAATAATTTTAATTAAAAATTTTTTGTAGTCAAAAACTACCCCTTCCATTTTTGCTCCCGAAATTCGACCATATTTGTATGACAGATGTGTAGAACCACATTTTACATCGATCCTTACATGAAGACTTTACTTATATTGTTTTTCTCGGTTGGTAACGGAATTATCGTGAAATTATGATAAATACATGAATCACATTTGTAAAATGCAAAATAAAGCCGATATCGACTCTCAATTATCTGTTCAGATTGCGGAATTCAAATAAGATAATGTAGGCAAAACAATAATTTCAATAACAAGTGAAAAAGTGTAATATGTTAGCATTAAAGGTTCTATAAAATATTTTCATTTAACTCAAGATATTAGTACATAAATAATTTTAAAAATCATACGGCTATCTCAAGTTTCGAAATAAGTGGTAAACAACGAACTTTTCAGTTTAATGCTACACCGTACTCCATTTGTGTCGTACTCGACGAAAAATCCAAATTTTTTGTATTTACTTTGTAAAATGATTTTACCATGATGTAAATTAATTCAATGTTTAAAATGTTCAAAATTATTCTCACATGTTACGTTTCACGTATTATATTTTCATATCTCGAGATGCTCTACTTACCTGCCAAGATTCATCAAGATCAGCGAAAAACAGCTACGGTACTTTCCACGTAAGAGGAAAAATAAGATGTGCAGAGTAGACATAAAAATATAAATGCATAATACGGAAGTAACTTTCAGTTATATCGTGTCAGTCCAATCGAATAAAGGCAACCGAACGACCCCTAGATATTAGTGTAATACATTTTTTTCAAAATCAACCCCCCGCGTATGGCATCTTTATTTGAGACATTAAATTTCCTATCCTCGTACTACGGCGGATCTATCTTCACCTTACCAACCTCCATCCGACCCGGAAGAGACGCTTGTGTTCACCCTGGCGAGAATAAGGCGACTAGGTACATACAGGCGCGTTAATAAGGGTGGCGACTACGACAGCAATTTATTGTCGAAATATACGGGCTAAAGCGATTATCAGAAGCTGGGACAACAGTTGGTTATACACCTTGGTGGAAAGTGGTAGTCATCCCTATTTCGAATCTTCCCCTTCACCCCCTTTACATACGCATGACGTCCTTCCCCATCTCACGTTTATCTAACGGTAAGTACGCCTTTGTACATCGGGCAGCTGAAAATTGCATCGTTTATAATAGTTATCAAACTTTTTTGATATACCCATTTTTTTCGGGGTTGTACATTTTTTTTAACAGACACGTAATTTTAACGTCCGTGTGACTCGGTGTTAAAAAAAATATCTGTGGTACTCGGGTCAGTATTTGACAAAGCTCAATTCGTACCACTGAGTTATTTAATTATCTTGCGATAATCCATCATACAGAAAATTACTACGAGGGATGGGCACCATCGAAAGAAAATTACAAGTCGAATGATTTTTCACTCGAAAAAGCATTTGAAAATACGATTTAAATACTTTTACGAATGGAAAACCATTCTTCTTGTAATTTTAATTTGAAGGATGCCCATCCCTGCTGCGAGGCAAATTAAAAAGTACCCAGATTCATGGTCACACCTGTTAGAGTTATATAAGAAACATATGGCTTATGACGGAGAAGGTAACAAAGGGGCATAAAATTCCCTAGATAGGTCGATCGTTCAACATTCTAATCGGTCGATTAATACCTCTTTTTATCTGAACCGCGCAGCTTGTTCCAATAAACGCAAACTCCCAAGAATAAAAAGCAAGATCGCCCGAACTTGCCTTTGTTAGACACTGATTAATTAATTTCACTGACAACCTGCAAGATATTGTTCTGTATATTTACGGCGTCCCGACGTCGTGAGAAATGATCGTCGCGACGTGCCCCGTCTAATATTTTTCACGGCATCGTCCGTTCGAATACTCGTTGATAATTTCCGTGGAAAAAAAAGTGGGAGCGGAAAGAAAAATATTTTTTGGAATTTTCCAAAATTTTTACATAAATCGTAACAATTTTTTTCAATCCCCCAACGAATTGAAGCCGCCACAGAGAACATATTTAGATACATGAAAAATTCCATCGAGCTCTCAATCTCGTCGAAGTAGCATGTCGCAATGGACAGGCACGAAACACAAAGCACAAAGATACGGAACTCAGAGAGAATTTTTCTTGCAAACGCTTTTTCTCCTACAAGAGACACGAGTTGCACGAGTTACATGAAACACAGCAAAGGGGTGGATGGGGGTGGTGCGCGCGTATACGTATACCTGCATCACACATAGTTGCGGTATGTTGGCTGACTTCGCGTCTTTAATCACCTAATGGATGCATTTTCAGTTTGAACGAGCATGCACACTGCAATTGAAAAAGCTCGCTGCACGCTGTACAGGGTTGGTGAGTAAATTTCAGCTAAGAAAGTAGGGATAGCCGAGTTTAATAGGAGCAGAAAATATATTAGGGACAGTAAGCGTGGTGAAAACAAGCCCGACATTTTTTGTTGTTTATATCCGTGTACGATTTATTTTTTTTCTTTCCCTTTTAGCATACGAGTAACTGCGTTTCATTATTGTTCTATTTTTTACGCACACTTTGTATTTTCTTTTTTTTTTGATCCTCCTGGATGAAACTGAAAAACATTCCAATTACCAGTGAGCGCACAATGGCTCGTACTACACGTATGTCGTACTACATTCTATAGTTGCGCAAGTACGTAGTAACGCGTACTCGTACGTTTTACGGATATCAAACTCGATTCAAAATGGCGGATACAACGTATTCACGCTCTGTGTCCTCCGCTGACAAGACTGCACTCTCTTGCATTGTCTACTTTTCTCATTTCCAGTTACGAAACACGGCTGCTCACTTGATATCCGTACGAGAGTAACAGTCGGATAAACAGACACAGATAAGAATACACCTGCCAGAGTTATAGCTGTATAAAGCAGCAGCTATACACAAGGGAAAATCGCGCCGGCGTACAGGCCGATAAAGAACGATCCAGACACGAGTTTAGCAAGTAAACTGATTATTCCGTAATTTTTCTTCTTTACATTTTCCCCGCGCCAAGCACCGGGCGCGAGGATACGGTCGTAGCTATTCGCGCGAAATAATCGCGTTCAGTTTAAAAAAACGTGAAAGCGTATATGTATATACGTACATAGAAGTGGGGTTGAGTCGGTGAAAAAGAGTAACGAGAAGTAGGAAGGAGGAGAGACTGTAATAAAGAATATTCGCACCTACCGATATACAGTATTTCGCTTGTACACTGTTAATATACATATATACATAGCTATACAGATTACGTGAATATGGCGAATAGGGCGAGCTGGAATAAGTAGCAGATTAATCTTGGGTTAGACGGGCTTTTTCCTCCGCGCTCGAAGGAACTGAACTGGAGAATGAAAGGAGGAAAGGAAGTGGAAGAAAGCGTCGAGATAAGTTCAAGACTCAAGGCTACGAGATGCGTAGGTTAAATGGCGCCATAATTGTTTTTTTTTTACTTTTAAATACATCTAAATACATTTTAATAATGCTTTTAATTAGATTTAATAGAGAATCAGCCGCGGCAGCGATGGCTTCGCGTAGCTCCAACAATAGACTAGATTTTTGGCCGGGACGCGGGATGCCAGTCGTTTGAGGTCAAGTGGCTGGTGAAAGAAGCGTGCTCTCTTCGAGGCTGCCAAAATAAAGTGGGGATCGATTGTGTCGAGAGAGTAGCGCATTAAACGGCTCCTACGTGAACCAGAAGCGGATATGAGAGTCGGTTGAAGAAATTATTTGTAACGATGTGCTGGCTCGTAGACAAAATCCAAATGAAGAGCGAGGCGATAGGAGCAAATGAAAAATTATATTTTCATACCGTCGCTGGATACTCGTATGCACGCTGCACGGAGGTTATGGTGCTATTTATGTATCTTTTGAAATAACCGCTCGAGCGACGGAATCGATAT
Organism: Trachelus stipa; assembly: GCA_036026315.1. Lineage (NCBI taxonomy): Eukaryota > Metazoa > Arthropoda > Insecta > Hymenoptera > Cephidae > Trachelus > Trachelus stipa. Next base: position 106,972 of record JAYRCB010000817.1, read on the forward strand.
ATCGACAGTTCGAGATGCGCCCTCAAGACCTTTTTTTCTAGAAACTAACGACACAGGTATATCGTGCCCAAGTACTTTCGTGTTTGTAATGACGTAACGTTGGGCCCTTGACGTGTATTTTCTTAGCGAGCAATGAATTTGTCGCGGACGGTTGGTAGTCTCGACGTTCCAATTATGTTTCTTCCCTTGTCCGCTTTTCTTTTGCCTTTGGCGTTATTTCGGAAAGTGGCGCGGCCCACCGACGGTAACCCCGGTCGAGTGTTGCCAGCACGCAAAAAAGATTCTATCGCTCCAGGGACGGTAGGAAGTCGTGCCCGGCTTATAATTTCGCTGAATTAATAGAGACTCCGTACGTGAAAAAGTCCTTGCCGCGGGCAATCTTTAGATTTTCACAGAAGAGAATCGGAGGCGCTCCAAGACTCCCTTTTCTCTCTTTCTCTCCTCGTCATTGTAAAATGTCGGATTAGGTGCTCCGCAAAGCTGGTTTATTTTTGTTGGTGCTCTTACCAAAGGGTAGATTTCTGATATCGCGTAAAAGCCAACCCTCTGCAAATTGCTTCCAGCACGTACACGCGTACCTTGTCGCGTGCGGCAACTGTGTAACGTCGCATGAAGTTGGCTCAATTACGAAAACCTAGGCAATTTCGATATGTCGAAGGTCACGCGAGAAATCGAGCGATCGATGACAATCGATAGTGCTTTTTCTATATAAAAAAGAAGTCGTTACCATTCTCAAACTTCACATCCAATAATTAAAATTAATTTTGGCCGAAATTTCATATAGAGTAAACGTACCGTTTGTGGCCACTGTACCATTAGTGGCCATGGTAAAAATTGCTATATTAATTCATTATTACTTTCAATCTATTCAATTAAGAAATGAGATGCGAAAGTATGACTCAAAGCATATTTTAGATTGAAAATTGAACGTTTAAAATACCTAATTGTTTAATAATTGATGCTCAAAGCACTTTTTACCATTTATGACCATCGACGTCATTTATGTGTAATGAATATGGCCAAAAATGTATCAAATCGATGGCCACAAACGGTACTTCTACCTTATCATTTAGCCATTCTCAAAGTACGAATATTGTATTATGTTGCGAATATAATTATCTTTGTATATTTCTAACTCAGCTAAATACACGGTGAATCGCGAATCCTCGACTGTGACCAATTAGCGAACTAATTGACATTCAGGTAATCGAGACAATGGCATCGGACGAATATGCACAAGGAGATGATACGCTCAAAGCGGACGGATATAATTCAGTTTGCGTAAAGCTTGAATGCGAGCTGGATGCTGGAGACGGAAGTAGAGTGAGAGAGGGTGGGGGGGGGGGGGTACCCAATCCGTAAACGTAGGAAATTGTTAAATCGTCTCTGCGCTGAATTGTCCGAGTAAATTCCCTAGCGCAGGTTCGATCGAAGATCATGGAACCCATTTCCAATACCAATTTCCCATGTATGGAGAAAGTTCAAAGTCAAGAGAATTAAATGAATTTCTCGACAGCGTTTCTCTCTTAAACTTTCTTTTTTAACACCCGGTATGTATCCCACGAGTCATATACACGTCCTACCCTTATGACTCCATTCCCTCTTTTTTCTCTATCTAGAAACTTTCAACCTCAACCAGCTGACTGGCAAAGTAAGATCGATCCGTACACGCGTAATTTCCCTGAGCGGAAGTTGGACTATTCAAGACGGTAATGATCTTGAAATTCATTCGAGAATGAATATTATGTCTTTGGAGTATCCAGGGAAATATCCTGGAGTAACAACTGCTGACTTTTATGAAATAGATTTTTCCTTCCCTTCCCCTCGATTATTTTCTCGTTACAGAGCAAAAAATTTGCTTCTTTTTCTTTTTTCCCCATTTCAGCCTCTTCCTTTTCCTTTATCAGGTTAGCGGAATACGCGATCAAAGGTAACCGACGCTGAAAACGTTTACAGTTTACTGGTCAGCACACGTACGGAAGCTCGATCGAGTCCGAAAGATATAAGCTTCTAGGAACTTGGGAATTTTCTTTCACGATGACGTCTCCTTGTGAGGGATTACGAGATACTCGACTGTAGTCGTTTCGCTCTGATGAGTGTTACAGGTAACTTCAAGTTGGGCAGTCGGAGACGCTTCGGAGAAATGGTCTTTTTTACTGTACGTCGAGAGGGGGTTGTTGAAGATAAAGGTTATGCCAATAGAAAGCTCAGGTCGAGAGGGGACTGAAAGCTCGATGTTAGTAGCCGTAAGCTTCTAGGTCGATCCTGGAAGGCTCTCTGTATGCTGCGTGAAGATCTGGACCATATTGGCTACGTACGTGTTCTTGCTACCGCAGAAGTCCAATGTCACTTTCGGGTAGATACTGGTTTAATGGTAAACCGAAATCTGAGAAACTCGCGTGAAATTTCTCTCGAGATACTCAACTTTGCTTCACACGGTTTTTACGTAACGCCTATGACGTTTCGACTCTTGAAATTGATACGCATCGCTTTGTTGGACGTGGACCAAAAAAAAGGTGCCTCTCTCTATCGCCTTATAGCCTTTTGAGATTCGGCAAGTGATTTTCTTGAGAGGTTTGGAATAATTTTTTTCTGCCATTTCTAAATTCTTCTTATCTCTTCGGACACAAGTAAAGAGGATTAGATAAAGTTTTTATGCGTATATGCGGAATTCGATTAAGGGATGACGATCGGGCTAACCCTTGAGAAATTTCTGGGGGTAATCGATTAATTCGATCCAGCTGTCACGTTTACTTTGGCCTTTTTTTTAATCTGGCAACAGATTGCTTGCCGAATTTTATGGTAATTCAGCGTCAGCGGGCAACACGATAATGGCCTTTCATAGGCGTTCACGGTTTGACTTTTATTACGAAAATACATAAGCGATATGAAGAGCGATGGGGTCCTGACATTTATTTTTTAATACGTAACATGGTTTGTATAAAATCGGCTTGCGGATTCATACTGACCAACTGACGGTGAATGGTTGTCAATGTCAGTTTCAATTGGAAGTATCGATCGATGTGTTCAAGTCAGTCCATTCCAGTTGAGTGCAGTTCTGCAGTTTAGCCACTGCTGTTTTTGCCTAATAAAATTGCCTGTATTAGGTATATACGTGTTAAATGTATTTTCAATGGTCGATTTGCATATGTTTTATGATAATTAAGGAAAAATGATGACCGTGGTATTTATAATAATCCGAAGCTTAACATCGATCGTAATGGTATCAATGAATTTAATTTGAAATTCTTTTATCTGCATTTAATTTTATATTATATAAAGTTTCTTTTTTCGCGATAACAAAATTATGCATGACTTTTTTACTCTGACGTGTTAAATAAATCTGTCGTTTTTATACGTCATGGCGTCATACCCGTCATAGCCGTGATCCTTACCACGCTTGTCTTCACTCCCACGTGACTACACATGTAGAATGGTGTCACCTACGGTAATACGTGACAAAAATTTTACGATTGCTTCGATCGCACATTTGAGTAACGGCTTTCGTAGCGAATTGCGAATAAAATCAAGATCGCAAGGCGATGAAATAATTTTTTTTCAGATTCGCATAAGCGTCCCGACGTCTTCGGTCGGGTGGCGCATTTTCACAGGCTGCTGAAACCTTTCGATATCTACATGTGTCCTTACTACCTATGCGTACTCTCGATTCCTGAAGAAGACTGTATAGTATATAGTAAAACTGCCTTAAGGAATTCTGACAATGCGTGTAAGCCTTGAGGCCTTGATGTTACGCTATATACATATATAGATACGACACGAAGAATGCACTCGTGCGTGTTCGGGATGTGACATCCCTTGGAGATTCGTTGCGTCTCTTAAGAAAATGACGGATGCAAAATTGCGAAATTCTATTCGAAAAATTTTATTTTTCCCTCTTTACTAAAAAACTTATGTCACGACATATCATCGAATCGTCTCGATTGATATTTGTCAATATTTCACTACGTTGACAAGACGCGCGATACGTGTGAAACCTGCTGTTTTTCAGAGTTAGCAACATGACGGAGTACGTAAATTGTCATTTTCCAAAATATATATACAGTATGACATGGTACTTGCTCAGGGCGCTGCAGCGCTGCTGTCTTGTAGCGTCCGTTTTTTTCCAGTGTATGTATATAATGGAAAACGCCATGTTACAGCATAAATTGAGTCAACACGGTCGCTCTAATATTCCTTTTTCTTTTACTGCATTACACGATTCATGAAATCAGACATTTATTACAGAAACCGTGGGATTCTTGGTATAACGCCTCGTTGGAGATGATTTCAAGGCGATAACTTATGTCGCCGACGGTACCCGTACGCTTTGCCTGTGAATATTGCTAGAATTTAATTATTACGCAAGAACAAAAGGGACTGATGCAGAGTCTGGAAGAAATGTTCTCTATTGGAATATTACTGAAGAATAAATTTCAATATATGGTACATCACGTTAGGTTACCTTCAATCGTTTCTCGTGGGATTACGATATTTCGTCCGGTTGGGAATTGGGAAAATTGCGCAAGCAGAATACACGAGCAGTCCGCTCGATCCTTTAAGAACGGTCTCTAGGAACCTTTTATAAGAGAAACGTATGAGACCGTAAATACATATACCGATACGTAAATTTGAGTTTCTGGACCAAGTCAGAAAATTTGGACAATATCGTAATTTTACCATCCCCATCGTATCACTTTTGGGGTATACAGTGTGAAAGTGAAAAAAATAAAAAGTTATTTAAATTTCACTTGCCGTCGCTTCGCTCGACTTTAAATATTCGATTGCAATTCCTTCGATTTTTGTCTCTTCTGCTTTTCATCTGAAACGCGAGCGAGAGATGAAAAGAATGATTAATTGCTTCCTGAAGAGGGCTGCTCTCGAGGACGATGTGAGCCAGCAGGCGGGAGTCCGTTTAGGGGAAAAGAAGATCGAAGTAGGAAAGTCCTTCGATAGGCAGCACGAGCCAATAATAATCTGAGTATGCGGCCTTAAGTTTTTCTATCAAGAAAAGATCGAGAAACTCATGAAAACTCGATCTCTTCCTATTTTCTCATTTCTTACCAAAATCAGGACAACGAGGATCTAATGTAATCATAAGCTCGTTGATCGTACGATATAGCTGTGTGATTAAATTTTATGATAAAAAATGGTATTTTCGAGAAAAATAATATTTTTAAATTTCTAGCCTACCCCCCATATACCATCCATTGTCGATGTATTCCAAGAACTTAAATTCTCATATGTTCGTGCTAATGGAAATTTTACGAAATTTTACTAAAATGCGTTCCTGCCACCTCTACGTTTCGGACATAATTTTATCTAATGAAATACATATATATAGCTATATTACCATTGTCGTGTACACGTAATAAAATACTGCCCTTGTCTCCTTCATTTCCATTACTTTATCTCGTTCTGCACAGTAACGACCAACTAGATTTTCAGTCTCTGTACTTTTTCCCAGATCTTACTCCTGGAGAAAGAAAATCTTTGATATGCACCAGAAGGGTCCGTCCGTCCATTATACTTCATGCACGTACCTACACGTGTGCATCCAGGATGCATTTTAGTATCTTAGTCGTTGCCTTTTCCACGTATGCCGGGTATACCATATATGTATAGCATATATAATCATATAGCTCGCAGCGACGACAGATGCTACTCCTTTACCAGTTTCACTTGTTTTATCTGTTTCCCAGTACCAGACTAGCCCACAGCGACCAGAACCAGATATCATGTACGATTCCCTTTTTCACTGACTTTTCCTTTACTTTTTTTTTCCTTCACGATGCATCACCGCAGCCTCTTTTTTCGTCCTCGACCTTTTCTTATGTATACATATATCAGCTGATCCGTGCAAGACATGCACATTCGCTCTCTACCTGTATATATTGCATTTCACGTATCCTTCCTTTTTCGCAATTTTTCTCAATCCCTTCATTCTCGTATCCCGCGCACGACTGAAACCTCTTTCTATCCAGTTCTTTGAGAAGCGAGGAGTTTCCATGAGAAATCCGATACAGTCCGTCCCCCTCCCCCGTCGACAATGCATCACGCCAAGCCGATACGTATACACGTGTCTACGTAAAATACATATGACGCAAGAATTTCTGAATTCATCTGTCAGTGGTTGATGCTGGAATTTTCAAAAAATCTTATCTTCTTCAGCTTCCCCGGATGATTTATGAGTATGAGGGGGACAGGCGAATAAAGAAATAATTTCTTTGACAGCCGTGGTTGATCTGCGTGAGGTTACCAGACATGACCTACCTTAACGGTAATCAAAGGGAAACGTTAAAGGGAGGAAGACTATATACGTCAGGGGATAGCGCGTCTTTGCCCAGAAAATAATATTCCTGATTCAACGAAGAATATTGATTCCGGTAGCTACGCTGAGTCGATGGGAAGATTTGCTCTCGTGTCTATAATATATAACGGTTCCGCCCATTTTTCTTCTTTTGTTTTCGTTGCAGCTCCGTTTACGAAGAAATAACTCTGACACGTATAGACGGCAGAATGGGTTTGGGATAAGCAGCAACGATGTCATCGGATTAGGTCCACTTGTTCCTGACGTCCATTGGGACTTTCTTCCTGTATGGTTTCGCAGAAATTCTGGGTAATGAAATTTTACCGGGAACAAGGTCTTCTTGAGTTTATCTTGTTTTCTTCTTGTCTTTATAGCATTTATTATATCCGACGTTAAGTTGAAAATTCTTTATTAATTTCATGCAATATATATTCCGAGATAATTATGTTTCCTATCGATTAAAGTTTTCTTCCCTCCGCAAAAATGTCATGTGGGTGGAATTTAGTAAGAAAAATATTTTTTTTTCTACTATATGGATTTGTTCGGGTCGTACTTACGATGTGTAGAACATGCACGTGTGAGTTTTATGCCCTCTCTGTTTCACCGATATGTTTTGAGTATATATAAAATATGCTCTACCTATGTTTACGGGATATATGTATATATATAGATATATAAGGCGTAAAAAAAATTATATTCAGGATACACATATTATATAATAAAAAATATATTTTTTATCATATACCAATTCTGCGACGTTTTCATGGAGGGCCTGCAAAATGCTTCTGTGACTACGAGTTGTCCTGATCCTGGAAAAAAATTTATCCGTTTCATCTTGGCAGTTGCCATTTCGTCCCAAGGGAAAAGAATTATCAGTTTCTAGTCTTAGACTTAACTTATGGCAGTGTACGTATACATATACATATATATGTATAGTACGCTTGACATGTCAATTGGATCTATCTATAATCATTCAGGGTGGAGGCCACCTTAATGATGTTACCAAAGCAATTCAGAGGAGTGACTATGGTTTCAGAGGAACCACAAAGTTTGATCAAATTACGAAAAGTACAATAACGATACCTGAATTTAATATACAATTAATTAATTAATCGATACTCGTAAATTGATTATGGAAATTGCCAAAGAAATCTTCATGAAATTGATCCTACGTTTGTTTTTGTTTTTGCTATCCTCATTTTCTATTATACTATATATGTATGTACACACACACAACATAATACAACCAACTATTCCCATCAACGCGGTTAAACTTTGGTCACATTATCAGCGCCCGAAAGGCCATTAACCAGGACAAGGTAGATCGAGACAGGCATCCTGGCTCCGTATTCAGCGCGCCCGATTTGCCAAGAATTTCGCGCACTCGTATTTGCGTTTTACTTCCGGCCATTCCTCTTCCAGCACCCTCAAGGAACGGTATCGGCCTTATCTACGTCGCGTGGAAGTACCCTCGTCTAAAACAATAGCCACGTATCTCCTGTAGTAATTAAAGTCGGATCACGTCTGCATCTCTTCGCGCGAACAGAAGACGTTGCTGTGTATGTATACGTACACACACGAACACAAACGTCACTCGATACACACTTACACACACAAACACATACGCTACTCGATACAAAGGCGTCTCTCAGCATAATTCCCACCGTGAGAACTTTCCATTCGATCCCCTGGCCAAGCTTCCCCGATACCACCCTTACGTACTACCCGCACCCGGCGAAACTCTAACAAGGAGTTAGTACGTCTCCTGGTGACGAAGCCCTTAGTGAAATTATAAACTGCAGACGAACCTCCACCAGTATGAATATTGAAAGCCAATAGGAAACACGTATCTCCATGCGAAATCCGTGATGTGTCCCTGGTATGTTGTAACTGTCGTATGGTGTATACATATAGCTTTTGGATGGGAATGAATTTTGAGACGGTGCATACGAGCGCAAAAACACAAAGCTAATAAAAGGACTCTGTCGTAGGCGATAACAGACGCGCAAGAATAGTACGGGTGAAGCTTCCGCGATGGAGACACGAGAAACGAGAGTAGTAATGTAGACACGTATAGTGATAGTCTGCTGGGAACTAAGAGGGGCCGGATATATAAACTCTACTTGGAATCTCCTAATGCCAGGTCGATTGGCAAACTTTTGTCTCGCGTTTCCTAACGCGGAATCATTCGGATCCGTTCAGTTCCTTCGCCGCCTTCGGTATGACCGAACGTAGAGGTATTGGCCTTGTCACGAGTTCAGCGCTGCTCTTGTCTTACGGGCAATACTTACGCCGCCTCGGTAACACGAGTTCCTTCAATTACAGACGCAAAAAGCTCTCGCGTGCTTCGCTCCCCGATAGCGTGTAGCTCGACTTACGACTTTTGTGTTTTGTCTACGTCGTATGAGCTTGCGGAGTCGCATACTTGGCGTATTTTGCCGTGTGTCAAAAGGGCACGTAAATCACTTATTAAGGGGAGCGTGGAGAGTAACTACCCGCCTAACTAACGTAATGTCGGTAACTCGCGTGTTTCGAGGAAGGAAATATAACGAGGGGGATGGATAATTATGAAACTGAATTAAGGGTAGGTCTGTGAATCGAACGGGAAGACGGGTGAAATCTAATTGATCATAGATTAGCTATGTGTATGCTGAAGGCGTCCTTTCGAATACACACGTGTCTCGAAATTAAATACTACTGAATTAAGGGATGTCGAACGAACCGGTTGGATACCAGTAGGGAATTGGATTAGGTCCAGGTATTTTCTCGAGATTCTATCGCCGCTGTCGCCATGGCTCTCCCTTTGGCAAGAAGACCCGTTTGCGTTATCCTAGTGGTGAGTTTCATTTTTCACGAAACCGTATAAGGGGAGGGATTGGTTAGGAAAGGTAGGGGTGAACATGGCGCCGTCGGAGGAAGAACCAAATAACCATCCTCATGACCCGTCCTCCTTATCCGGGCTACCGTAATTGCTTCCATAATGACCCGCGCGGCACGGTAATTTCTTTACTTATTACCGAATAATGGATATCACCCTTAATCATTCAGGTTCAACCATTACGGTCGCTCAAAGCTGGTTTTTTATTGGTCGATGAGGTTTTTTTTTCAGCATGCAGATAAGTAAACGACTAAACGATTAAAGTAAGATATTCGCCAAAGGGCTTATAGACACCCTTACGAATTCTCGAACTTAGGTAAATGACGTTAGTTCTGTTTTTATCACTTTTTTTTTGTTCCAATTTTAAACTCGTCCCGATCCACTTTTAGCTAAGAAAACTGTAGTATGGATCGTTCGCAGCATCCGATTCCTCTTACTATATATTTTTCTCTCGTATACTCGCTCTGTCAGTTTATATCTTGCATCTCTATCTCTCGTCTATTTCTTTATCTTCCACTCGTTCTTTCCTTCTCACTCGCTTCTGCTATCGGCAATGAAATTACAGGCCTGTCGTACCGAATAAAGGAGGTCATTCCGTTTTGTCCTGTTTGAACGAACGCGAGTAAAAGATGCTAAGGGTGCTCGAGAGTTGCCCCGCTCTATGGACCATTTTACACTGTGAACCAATCGGCACGGAATCCACGCCGGAAATAGCCAATAGCGATGCAGATCCAGGCTAAAGTCTGAGATGCATCGGTAATGCTCAATTTAAATTCACCTCGTTTCTCTCTCTTTCTCTTTCTCTCCCCTTTTTTCTCTCGAGCTCCCCTCTCCTCCTTAGGCTGTTTTTTTACATATACGTTTCCTTGCCCCTCTCCCATCGCACTTCCCTTAAGCCTTGCCCGCCCTTTCACCCCCATCGTCGATCTCATCGACCTGAAGCAAATATACCGGGACCTGCGCGTGGTACCGTAATTGAAAAAAATTCGTTTCGCTAAGAGTCGTTTCGTTCGATCCTTCAATTTCTTTTTCATTCATTTAAATCCGAAAGACCTGCCAACGAGAATACTGCCGATCGAGACTAGGATTAAATAGGATCGTCCTGGATTAATAAGGACGAGATAGGGATTCAGCGACTCGCATGCAAGCGTACCAATGTAAAGATAGAAAATGTAAATCAGTATCATCACTTCTACATATATGTACTTAACAAATCCTATACATATACCCTTGTGAGAATTATTTAAATTAAAAAATATCCTTATCGATCTCTATACGTATAAAATAAAAAAAAATATTATGCCAACTCCGTCCGTCCCTCTCGATTGTGCCCCCTTAATTACATACACCCTGATAACTTTGATACGGCCCTGATGACTTTGTCAGACCCTCCAATACAAATCAGCCGAAACAAACACTCAAGCATGTATAACTTGTCGCGCAAACAAACCGGCCCACGTTTAGCGCTTAATTTTCTGTTTAAACAGTTCAGCCGTGTCTTTCGACCCACTCAATATTCATTGTTCATCATTGTCTCCCGATTCTTTTTTTTTCAATTTTGTTATAATACGGTCTTCTCACACAACTTCAACAAACTCATCCAAGATTCGCTTGTTACGCTATATTGTTAACGAGTCCAAATGAATTCCTCCTCGTGAAACTAGAAGAGTCATAGAAACACGATAAAAGGACGGAACCAATAGTAGCTTTCATCTCGAGGGCTTACCCCCATCTATTATTATCGTGACCCGGCAAGCAAGGGCTTTTCCTTCGTTTCATCGGGTCCATTGTGTCTTATTTTTTTACGCTTATCGAGACTCCTTCATCTTCCTCTTCATGTACTATCTATAGATACCGTCAGCTCTGTCACGAACACAAGTAGTAATTCCGTACAAAGATGGTCGTTCGTTCCCACATAAAACCAATGCTGGCTGAGATACTCGCCGGTACACTCAGCGCAGCGCAAGGAGTTTCGTGGCCGTTCGTACTGGCGCATTACGAAAGGAGACCGAGATTCGAGGGAAACGTAGAGAGAGAGAGAGAGAGAGAGAGAGAGGGAGAGAAAAGGAAATAAAAAAAAAACCTAAAGAAAGTTGGAACTGGCTGAAGTCGATGGGTAGCGGCTTTGAAACGCTGACTTGAAATCCTACTGTTAAGTCGTTCGAGATAAATGAAGGGGAGGAAGGTGGGCTCAGCCGATGAATGAAATTCAGGATGTTTGTTCAAAAATAATTATTTTTTCTTTATTTTTTTTCTTTATTCCGTCCCACATTTTCTGGGTATCAATGTGAAAATTTTGACATCAATAATACCATACGACTTCGTTGAAATCTATCATCTTTCTTATCACAGTCCATTTTAAACGAAGTCAAATATCAATTGTATTAATACCTAACCTAGAATATACCTAAATGATAACAGACACACTTAGAATTTTATGATAAAAGAAGTGGAACGCCTAGGATAAATATGGATGCAGCCTTTAGTCAGGAAGTCGATGATACTCGGTTTTCAAATTGGACCCAATTACGTATTCACTGGTCTGATATGGATTCGTGCATTCCTATCTATCGAGCTATCACAAAGCTCTATTACTCGAGTATGTACTGTATATGGTATAACCGTGCAATATAATGTATGGTTAAAGGGTAATTGAGTTTATGTATATATTTACTCATACACTTTAAGGGATGCACGGTAACTTACATTAACACTTGGACACAGTCAAGAAACCATAGATAATAGGAAATTTGATAAGCTCACGTATAATACAATGATAACGTTTTATGGTTATCTTAGTTTTTCCCTAAATCGTATCGCGTTTATTTCTGAATCACGTAACGTTCCTTTCGTATTATTGTATACGCCAGATGCTTCGGAAAGCATTCAAAATCCACGTATATCTCGAGCCGATTTTTCTGGTTAATCGTCTGACATGACACATGATCGGAATATTTCTTTAGACGTATCTTCGAGAAATTTTATGAGCCAACAGTCGGTAGGTGGGTGCGTAACGTCAAAATTGTATAGTCGACGTAGGATAAATTTTTAACATACATTTTTTACTAGATGGGTGTCAGGACGTATGGTGACAGGGCAAATGTCAGAATTAGCTGCGGGGTTAAAAAAAATGATGCAGCATCCTTCTAGGGTATTACGAGATAAGGTCAATGAAAAAAGTTGGATTTTTTTATAATTTTTTTTTCGATTAGGTATTTTTTTGGGAAATTGTTTGCCACGACCCTCAGACTCCATTTTATCACCTAGGCTCTTGTTTTCTTCTTCGTTTGGATTTTCCGCACAAATCGAGTTTGCTAATCTATCTTGTGTTGGCTGATTAACGAAAATACAATAGAAAGGCCTCGTGCTCGGTAGTGAAATTCGCGAACGTTCTAGACGGGTGGAAAAAGCCAATAATAACCCAATAAGACCATCCGACTCTCATCCCCTCTTATTGAACCTTAATGAAAAATCGATGCCTTTGCAATTTAGCTGTGCAACCCTTGCACCCAATTATACCTATTAGCTATTGGGTCACAGCCGGTTGTACCTACGATTTCATCCTTAGTGCTACGTGGGCAAAGGGTTTTAGTCGGGAGGCTGGTACACCTTGGTATACCGGCAAGAGATTCATCTCAATACTGTTTCGATGAAATTGCTTATGGAGAACGATAATTCTCTTTAATGAAAAAACTGTAGTGGCTGTACCGACCAGATCCTTTTCTATTAACGTCCCGGGTAGAAGGGCCGAAGAAGTTATGACGGTCTTATAAGTGAATCGAATGATCTTACAGTTATGGTCGAGGTCAAAGGTTACCTCTGTCTTACACTGCTTTAATAATAATCATATTAAAATACTTTTACATCACAGTAATCGCTATCTCTCAGAATGCAAATTGCCAGTCACGGGCGGAAACTGTAGACAAACTTCGGGTAGTAGGACCCTTCGCTCGAGCCGGATAAACCTACTTCTTGAAGATGGGATTAACGTTGGATCGACCTGGAATACTTCAGGGCCCCCGATTCACTGAGATACGGCACTGTTACCAAGGTAAGTGGGGTAGGTTGAATCTTGGACGTCATGAGGAACAAGGAGCTCCAAATCGAGGGTGCTTAAACGCGTAAACGAGGCTATTTGGCACAGACAGGATCAGAGCACGTTCCTAGGGGGAGCCATTTTATAAGCGCTTAATTTCACCCTTCGATATACCCAATACCGGCCACTGTCGCTTTACGCTTCGACTGAATTCAATCCCATCAACGCGCTCCAGGAATTTTTGGTTTTAATTAAAAAAAATTTTTTTCGGTTTCATTTTTTATTTCCTCCAATCCCAACCGCGTCGTCCGTTATACAACGTTTTTCGACATTTTTTTTTCTTATACGAAATTTACTGTAATGGCACTTGATTAATATTTCAGTTTTTAGGTTTCTTTAATTGTAAATGTATAAAATCACTGCGGTCCATTCACACCCTTTATATTACCCGTTATGTCGTAATCGACTTCTATGGAAGCCATAAGCAAAATTTTTTTATTTTTTTTATTTAATATGCATCAGGCGAATCCGAGCGTACCTTTTACCCGTGAAAAATCATCAACGATGCGTACCATTCATTACTAAGCACGTTTCCTTTGACGAGCCATGAATATTTTAACGTGAAATTATGAAAGTGATGGACTGAGGCTAATTCTAAGCTATCTCCGCTCGGAATTGTCGCAGATGTCTGCCAGGCTGAAAAACAATGCATTACAATGATTTCAGCATACATATAAATTACAACATGAATAATTTCCTTGTTCGGTAATCCACATTACGTTAACTGCGTTACCAGACAATTTTTAGTGAAATTTCGTTTTAAATTTTTTTAACGCCGAAAAATTACATTATATTTTCTATACAATTTTTAATCGACAGACCTACGTGTATACCCTAACCTATAAAAATCATAGTTACAGCATCCCTTACAAGTATTATAACAATCCAAAACGTCGGTACGTATGTACACGGAATTTTCAATGCCAATTTGGTCAGCCTCTCGTAACTCGAGGAAATTATCATAATTCTCTTTCTAACCTTTCTCCTTTGTTCGCTCTCCTCTTTCCTTACGTCAAGACTCCGCAGAGAGCGAGAGAGACGTCAACTCCTCGAAGAATTAAGAGGATATTTGTTCCTATGTCTCGATCCTTTCCTCACTTCAGTCAACATCCAAGACTACCTATCTTGATTCAGTAAAAATATCTTCAAGACGGTATCAGTAGTAACGACGTTACCAGGAAAGCTTTGAGTTGTCGACATTGGTTATTTACATTCGTGCATAAGTAACGACGCCAGGCGTCGGGTTCGATTCTCCTAGTGTTCCTTGGGTCTGATTCGTCTGTAACGCGAAAAAAAGATCTTTTCCAGTACGTGACGAGGGTCACGTATTTATTTAGTACGATTTATTAATTAATCGTGTATATATATATATATATATATATATATATATATATATATATATATAGGTCTCTCTCTTGCCAAATTTCGACGTCCTATTCGTGCCATGAAATTTGTGGATTTAGAGAAGGACACGCATTTCCGTTTGATGCTGTCATCATCAGCCATACGTATGTGGACATCAGCAAAGTTCACACGTCAGGACTGTACAGTGGGCTACATACGTAAATACACAGCCCTGTGGATTAATCACGCTAATTTGCCGTTAATAACGAGATCGTCGATGCGCATTCTCCAATTGTTTTCCCTGTAAAGCTTGCCGTATCCGGTGAGGTCAGAGCCGCTTTCGTCATTAAGTTAATTATTATCGTCTGGCTGCCTAATCAAATTGGTGGGTCTATACGTAGGAGTGAATTGACGATAGGCGCCTACGCCAATGCAGTAAAGTCGAATTCGGCTTGTCAAAGGCAGAAGACCGTTGTCACTTTCCTGTCTGGAATGGATCGAGGGCTGATAAAACCGATTTTACCCAGTATCATTAGCTAATTAATGTCTTTCGGAAAATTCGGTATAAAGTTAAAAAAAAAGCTGAATTTTTTGTCAAGTGCCCTATGGATTATTTTGAGGGGGGAAAAAATTTCTTAAGTTTTTTTTTCCGTTTCGCTACCCGACGACATTCCACGGTATTCTGTTAGTCAATGAAATTTCTTGTTGAGATGAGTTTATTAGCGCGGACGCTTATGCCTGAAATTGTTTTTGCACTCCGTAAATTCTCCTCTGTTTTTCTCGCTTGAAAACGACGTTCTCCCCTACCCCCTATCCCTCGTCATTCTCAAATTAAGCTTTTACTTTATTCAGAGGTTTCACCTTGGTAAAAAAGGAACGCGTCTTTTATCTCTCTCGGTGCTTCAGGAACTTCTATCTTCGTACCCCTATCTCAGGGGAAGTTATCGCCATTGGGAAACGTAGTCACACACCCTACCACAGTAACTTTGACCCGAACCCCCTTCAGCATCCTTTCCATGGACCAATTCGAATTCCACAAATCCAGAATTAGATTTCTTGAGTTTTTTTACCAGTTTTTCTTTCCACTCGAGAAACGTCGCGACGCTTTTGCTATTCAGCTATGATCCTATGCCGAAGCTCTACTTCGACCGGAAGTCGTCTTTTATTCTAAGCTCGTTCAAGATTCTCCAGTGGAAATAACGAGATTTCATCTCTGGATGCTCGAATGTCTTTGACCGATCATGCCTGACGACTCTTATTTACTTTTAAAGTTGACTGATAAAATCGAGATATCGAAATAGATAATGCAAAGATGACACGATACGCATCGTTTGCTTCAACTTTTAAGGACGAATGAAATATATTTTCAGGACTGTAGGAAGAGGTCGTGACGTAATTTTAAAGGTACGACAGTGAACTATCGAAGATTTTGTTGTTCGAACATAAAGCCGTGAAAGATTTTAATAAAATCCACTGAGAGAGCAAAGTAAGCTGGTGCGTCATTCAAAAGGATCACTAGTAAGTCCTCGGGTGTCCAATCCTTCTGACCGTTCCATCGTGTGGACAGGGATAAAGCCTCTGGACGTCGGACTTCCGGTACACGACTTAATAAACGCAGGAGTGACTCTGCTGTGTTATAACTGCGACTGAAACTTTCCCATCGCACGGACCATGTATAGCTCTTAGTTCCTAAAGGACAAACCATCTTGTCCAACTATATACTTGTATGGGATTATTCAGACCAAACGCAACAAACTGAAGTTGGCTCCACTGTACGAATCAAATGAACATACTAACTTCAGTTAGTACGTTTGACCTGAATAACCTAAGTATCTATAACACGATATAGTTCCATCCTTTCATAAGGTCGATGTGGAATGAGAACGATGACGTTTATGGCGATGATGATGATGATAATGATGATGACGAGAGGAGTTAGACTAACTCACGGCCAGACCTACTTCTGTACATAAACTATAGGACACCAGGTCATTCGCTTCCAGGTTCATAGAGCAAAACCAATGATGAAGCTAACCTAGCATATCCAGAAACCACGGGGTAAACCTTATCGAAAATCCCATCAGGCCATGAAGAATTATGACGTGTCTGAAGGTTGCTACGTAAAGGATGGCTAAGAGAACGCTTATTGGTCCTCTTCTTCCTGGCTCTGTCCTTATCCTACAGCCATTCCAATTTCTTTGTAAAATTTAGGATTTTCACATCGATAAATATTATCTTCAGGTGAATTAATTCGCGCGTCGTAGGTCATCCGTTATTTTTATGGTTTCCATTACACGGTGCTTGGCATGTGCGATATTTTTTTTTTACGTCAAATTCCTGCCATACTTCACTATCCTTGGTCCGACGCTTATTTTCCGGACTACCGATTCAAAAATTCGATTTCCGTTACGTCGCGACTCACGGCGTACGAAAAGGTACATTTTCATGGGTGGTCGATTAAATGTTTAAGAGATTTCATTCACAGCGAAGAGCCATTGTTCTCCTCTTTTTTTTTCTTTTTTTTTCAATATCTCTCTCTATCTCCCTTCTCCTCTCACGTCACACAAAAGAAACACGCTCGTCAGAAAAGACGCTCGAGAACGCGGACGCCATTGTTCGACGGTCCAAAGAGCCGCGCATGGTGGTGACTTTAAAAATTGTGGCTTCGTCTCCTTTGCGCCTTTTTCATCGAGGAATCCTCGACTTTTCGTTTAACTCGAGTTCCCGTGGTGGGCTGTGTGAGTGAATCTTGACACTTTCTTCTCTCTCGCACTTTATTCTTCTCCCCGTTTCCTTGCTCCCTCTTTCAACCTCCTTTTCCTCCTTCCTCAATGCCATTCTTTTGACCAGTCTTTGTCAACCCGCTCTTACCATTGACTCTCAAGCTCAATGGCAATCAAGCCAGCGGGAAGTCAAACTGCTTACATTCCTTCGACGCTTTGCCAGGTAAATGAAAGTAGCGAAAGGAAAAGTAGAGCGTATTATATCTTACGATAACGAGTATAAATAGATACAACGTCAAAGAAACATATTCGTGCTGATAGTGTTTCGTAAGTTGGCGCACCCGGACACGAACTTCCGGCCGAATAATTTCCTCCCGTAGTTTGGCGTACGAATTGCTCTCGAATTTGCCCCGCCTGTGGCGCCATCTGGGGTAGGACGATGAGGTAACGGAACCTTCTTGCCGCGGGAAATCTTTCTCAGTCGTCTATAGCTTGTTACTTTTAATGGACGAGAACGATATTTAGCAGATACCTAATGGCAGGCAGTTAAGACTTTGACTAATATTGATCGGCTCGCTTTAATCGTGTTATGCAGGAAGTAAAGTTACTCTTACGTCAGTAAAGGTTGACAAGATATATTTTAAGTGGCGATTGTGTAATACAAATTATGCGCTTGCACGTGAAACTTGCATTTGTCATTGACATTCATTGTGTACTTGGTCAAGGATTGAAAGCGAGGCTTAACGATCTTTATTTGTAAATCTATGAAAGCAATTGATTTTAATAAAAATTTCTTTCGTCATTTGTACATCGATATTTAGGTAGGAAGAAAATTTTATCGGTAGGAAAATTCTACTGGAATTCGACGAGTGAAAGTAATACTCTTTCGTTAGTCATCCAATTTAGTATCCGAATCGATCATCATTACGCAACCCCCGATAGCAATATAGATTTGTATTAACTGTTGCGCGTCGAGTCCAATCTGTTTCTTCTGGACATCCAAAATCAGAGATAGATGTAGTCGAAGTCGTTGAAATTGTCATTGCTGCTCTCCCGAATGAGATTAATCTGTGATTTGACCTGACACGCCGGCCCTGACCTCGCCGAGAGCATCGGTCTGTCGGATACGGTTTTTTTCCTGCGGACAATAATTGGTGGCTAACGAACTGAGTGAAAAATAATATTTTTTGACAATTTTGAAAATACTAAAAAAAACTATATCTTTGACTGTCTATAGTTATTATCTGTTCGTATCTGTTTTCTGTACAATCGCTTTTCGACTGGTTCGTGAGATTAAATTTCTTCGCGAGAACATACGTTTCTAAGAGTAATTCCCTTTTTCGGACGGCTGGCTATGCGAATCCCATTTATTCACTCCGAAGGATTCGGACGAGCAGTTTACCTGTAAATCTTGGACATACAGAGTTCACACATGCTCGTGCCAAACGCTCCCCAGGGGTCCTTTGTTACGTAAAGTAACGTACAGCACTGCTCTTACGACTTCGGCATTAAACGTTTTAGTATCATCCTTCAATCGTATTCCTGAAGTCCTCGATGTAGATGACTCTTCGGGAACTTTACGCTGCTGAGATTTTACGCAATTTCACAGGATAACACAAAGACGTTGGGAGAGAATGAAGGAAAGGATTGATCGAAAGAGCCTTTGCTCATGTATAAAAGGGACCAAGATTGTCATTAGAACGTTGGCTCTAGCTGACATGTTACAGAAAGGTAAAGAAGAGAGAGAATCCGAAAATAGAGAAAGAAATAAAATAAAAGAATCGTTCGACTGATAAAACATTTTTTTTCTGTTTTTTTTTCCATGGTCCTTACGGATATAACAACTCAAACGGGACATCAACCTACGTACGTGAAAGTTCGTTCGTAGAAGGACCGGTGAATTTCCCATTAATTTTAGCCTGAGGATCTTGAAAGATTTTCCTCCTTCCAATGGGAATTTCACGGTCGTATAACGGGTGGCTCCTTGTGATCTTGATCCTCGTGGATATTGATGGAAAGTCGTGATTCGATGAAAAGGGGAATTTAACAGTGAAGTACTCGTTTAACAAATGAAGGGAAATCTCCTGACGTCCTTTTCAAAATTCCATCATGAATATACCGAGTTGTTAATGAGGCTGGATACTTTTAAGTACTGCTGATTCGGGGTAGCTGGAAGATTCTTCGAAAAGGTCAAGACGTGGGCGGTCGAATGATATTAGCATGATTGGTTCCAATTAGCTTATAAGACCACGTAGTAATTTTTAAAAAATCGTTTTACTTTGAAATTAAAGTTTTTTGAAAAATTTTTTTTTAACATACAAATTACATTTGTATTATTTTTTCTCTTGTCTGCGGTTTTCTTAGTTCTAATTATCATGACTGTATACTCGTATCGTTCCGAGTTTATGGTGATTCGTGCGTAAATCTGCAAACTGGTTAACGCCTAGCGAAACCAATTGATCGAAAAACAGTTATGCGAATAATTCTGCGACAGGGGTAGACGATTCCAATTTTCATAGAAATTTTCGTACCTTGACGTTGACGAATTCGTCGCTGTCTTAAAGCCCAGGAAACGCTTCTATGGAAACCAACTATCCTGGAGTAGCTATCTCTGCTCTCGAAAGAACATTTCATACACGTTTCCATATCAGCTGTCACGAATAACGAGCTGAAAATAGTCGTGAGTAAGAAATGCTTAAGGAATTACCTAATGAAAACTGGCGGAATCATTTGCCGAAAAAAAAACGTCTTTAATCACTAAGAGTCACTGCTCTGGAATTAATTCCCGCTTTGTACCATAAACGCAGATAATAGCATAAAGGCAAGATTACCATTACGTGTAAGCGAATGATTTACCATTAAAAATACATAAGCGATGCGGGAAAGGGTCCCTCGTATATTTCTAACCAGAAGAAACTTAAGCGTCTGGAAAAAATCATTTGCACGTTCTATTTCTGCATGAATTTTTCTCATGGCGTTCTTCCATCAACTAGAAATATTTGATCACCCGGTCGTTCGCTGAGAACTTAAAAAAAAACCTGGTAATAAGTCAAGGCACAGTAAACATGACTATCGGCGAGCAAGTTACTCTCTAATAGACGTCTAGAAAATCGAGTAATCGAATAATCGCGCTTTACAGGCTAGTTTGATTTTTAATTATTGTTCTACATCGTATATACAACAACCATGTTTTTTTGTGTTTTTAAGCAGGGAAAGTTAAATATTTCTCTACGATGCTAATATTTAAAATTTCCATTACGTAGGTGTAACCCGATCAGTCTAGGACTTTTTTGCACTTAGGATTATTATCGTTAATGGAAAAACCATGCGTCTTTAATGGTTAAATTTAAAATTGAAAATGGATGGTCGAATGCGATAGGTTATAAATCATACACATACAATATATGTATACACCATTCGGTATGCCCACGTTAATCGATATTGACGTAATTTTATATTTACTTTAATTGCAATATCATATTTACATTAACTGCATAGGGATACTCAAGCCTATCTATATATAAATTTAAATGGATTATAACATATGTACTGTAGTAAGTATAAAGTTTGATCAAAACTCAAATTAGTCCATTTCGCCTTCGTGTCCACTGAGAGTTGCTTCTATCGCTTCTCCTTCAGCGAAGTTTGATTTGTATAGGTTCAACCGGGATTAAATTAAGCCGTGGATTACGAGACTGAGTCAGGGTCTCGATTAACGCTGATGTTGTGAAAGGACCAGTCTTAATTGATCGGGGAGGAATCGATCATGTGGAAGCATATACGATCAAGATGAATAAATGACAGTAACGTAAGTGCGGAGTGAAGAGAATTTTTTCAATTACTTAAATTATTTTTAAAAAAGTATATCCTTATAGATAGCGACTGGTACCATAATCGTTTCCCATGAAGAACGCTATTGCACAAACGCCCACGATGCTTATATGGGAATCGTATTTACGATCATTTAGCAAAAAGCAGCTGGCATCATTATGGACCATGTAAACAATTACTCACCCACGCAGAGGAAAATCATTATTATATGTGTAGGTATATGCTGTTCCCTGTAAACTTGTATAATTCAAAGTATTGTGTATTGCGATCAATAATATTTTGATGGATAGGGCAGAATCGATATTGATTTAGCAATCATTCCGATGTATGATAAGGGATGATTGTGGTCTAAATACTGATAATGTATAATACTGGCAGTATTTATAAATAATTTTGCCAGATTTAATGATAAATAAGTAGATTGACAATTATAATAATTTGAATTAATTTTTTTGATTACGTTCCGATCACTATTTCACAAAGATAAATTAGGGATGTAGGCTTTGTTGTTTAGGGTAATTAGAAAATTTATCAGCGATATTATCCAACGGCAATTTCCTGTTATCACGATCCTCGTAATCGTTATGAGTTTCACCATAGGCAAATGTTTCCGCTTCCGAGTTGCGCAATAATGGTAAACCCAAGTAAAACTTTGGCAAGCCTGTTCTGTGTACTTCCCGTGCCGTAATGCGATTTGCGCTAGGGTTATTTATAAGGCCGGGTCGAATGTCGTTAGGATCGATTTCTAGAACGGTATGGATTGACAAATAAAATAGCCATAATCATTGATAATTCAGTGTGAACGAACCATAACTCGTTTCGTTTGATTATTTAAATAAAGGTACACCCGATTCAATTATTAATTAAAATTAGCCAGCGACAATTGGCTGATTTTATAAAAGGCGGTACTTCAATAGACAATCGCCCCTTGAAGTCATTAAATAGAAACATCAATCCACTCTCAATTGCATTAACGAACGACCCTGTTCACTGTTTTTACACCGAACTGTTCAGCTTATAATGATCCAACAGCCGCATTGAATTACATAGTGATTTCGAATTGGCGTTGATTGCAGCAAACTGAATATTAATAACACATGGTGAAATAATAATGTATTCTGATCTAGACATTCGCAATGCATTCGGATACGGTGCTGCGATAACAATCGATTATCAATACAAACTCGCTGATTAAAATTGTTAAAGCTCAACGAGTAAATAGGAGTACCCGCCTGACACGTGGTTTCGCGTATTGATATTCCCTATATGGTGAATACAGGTCGATTTATAAATGATCGACAACGTTGCCAATGAACGATTAATATAATTGCATTAACAATTGTCAATTAGCGACGCGTACTCTTTGACTGTACAAAATGGTTAGGACGATGAATTTATGAAGAAAGTCAAGAAAAACGTAGGATTGAAATTAGTTCTGTTGGCAAAGGAGAAGCGTATAGACATCGAGTAAGAGAGGGAGAGAGAGAGGGGAGGGAGACAGACAGGCAGGTAAAGCACACCTTCTGAATCTCAATGGAGCTAGTTAAAAGCAATTATGCTCTATGTTGCACTGCGCAAGCACCGACGCCCGGCGTCTCTTATGCGTCTTAAGCGTCTTCCGTACTATTTCCCTTCGACGAAGGATCCTACCTTAATGATATTTTATTAAAATGCAACAAACCTACCGTGCATCCAAAGTTCTATAAGAAAAGCAGTATCTTCGCGAGTTACCTAGATTCGATTACCAACGAAGACTTATGACTCGTTCGATGCATCTTCAGATGCATTAAATGATCACCGTAACTCAATAAGAGGCGCGCTATCTGCTAGTCAATTAACCCAATTGACTTGAGATGGACCAGAGCACAACGTCGGGCTTTTGGGAGTGTCAATATTTATTATAGCTCTTTGCGCCAATCAAATGCGCTCGGTTGACGTACTCGGCAGCCAATCGGATCGATCGGCTCTTCGAACGTAAACGGACGTCGTTATGGTTAGCGCACATATGATTTTTACATATGTATCATACGCTCATACATATACACAATCTATCATTGAAGTTTACAAGGCCATTTCTCTTATCCGTTTCCTCGTGGCTCGCCTTACTTTAAGAACAGGTATGTCTTCCAAGACAGCGACGTTGCCAGGTTCCTAAGCTTTACAAGGTCGAAACTTACAGCCATACGTCATGCTGTCCTACGTTCTAGTGCCAAATCGAGCTATCATCGATCATTCGCAATCATTCAAAACTTGCCGCTTTCAAACAGAATGAATACCAACCCCGTGTAGGATATTCTGTCACAGCACACTATGTTGCCATTTCTGCTATTCTTCATATTTCCGATTCAACAACCCTTCCTGCTCCCGGTTAGAGAACCAGGGCTGGGGCGCCGCACTCACTTTAACCGCTTCCAGCATGCCTCTGGTGAAACTTTACTCTTGGTTCCTGTTTTCCTTTTTTTTTTATAGCTCTCCTTCTTCTTCCCTGTGACTCGTTCTATGTCTTCATCTTTAACCCTCGCCCCTCCCTTCTCCCCCTCGTTCTTCTCCTGGTCCTTCGTACTCCGCCACCTGATCCTTCTTTCACCCTTGTTTCTACGCCCTCAGTTTTCCAAGGGGAGACTTTGTCGCTCTGCGCCCAGTACACTCTGACATTAACACCCACGTAACCAGACGAACGTACAGCAGCATCCCTACCGACCTCCCGTTGCAGTTTGTCACTGTGTTTCCCAGAGACGAGATGATACACATGGGGATGACTGCGCTAATTATGGGCGAATATACTCAGGGTGACAAACGGAACATCGGAACGTTATTAAACTTCCTTTCGAAGCTCATTTACATGCAAGATATGTTTACCGCCGTCTTTTTGTCTTAGGGAGGTTTCTCAGCCTTTTTATTAGCACAGTTTTCACGTTGACCCGGAATATCATTAAGGAAAAACGGTTCAGGGCGTCGCGATGCCAAATGGGATTCACTGGTCTTCGCGAAAGCCGTAAGAAGACAGGAAAGATTTATCAGGTGTAATTTTGTCGATCAGGTATAATCCATTTGTTGAAATTTGTAATTTTTATACAGAAAAAAGGGGGCTCGATATAGGGGACGAAGAGTTCGCTTTCGTTAGCGATAGCACGTGGCGAGAGTAGCGAAGTGTTAGTTTGGTACATTGAGAATTCCAACGGGATTTTCAATGGAATCCGTTGACTGAAAGGAATCTACGATTAAGATATTAAATATTACCGAGATATCAGATTGGTTCTTTCGATTGAAGATTGAAATTGCTTCTGATTGAATTTTTGAAAAAATTTAACCCCCACCCCCCCCCCCCTGTTCCAAAAAAATGTAACATTATTTGGCCAGACGGTATAGTTCTACTCCGAAATGAAGGTATCCACAAACGTTATCATCCCTCGTATTTTAGGTTAGGGGTAGTTCGTCAAAATAATCAGCCCGGCTATGCGGCTGAAATAGCACCAGGTGATAGCCATACCATATGGTCTTTACTAACCCACCTCTCACTGTATGAGATACGTTCCCTCTCTTTCATATACTGTACCCTCTCTCTCTTTCTCGTCCCTTAGCATTATCATGCCATTTACGAGGGTGGATTGATAAGTTTCCGGCCTGACCAAGAAATGGCGCCACTAGGCCTACCTGAAGGTGACATTT
>JAYRCB010000817.1:131919-210506 GCA_036026315.1 Trachelus stipa
TCTCTCTCTCTCTCTCTCTCTCTCTCTCTCTCTCTCTCTCTCTCTCTCTCTCTCTCTCTCTCTCTCTCTCTCTCGTCGTCCCCCTTCTCAGCTCCGATTATCTGTCCTAGGTATATTATGCGTCTCTCTGCTTTCCACTCGCCATAGCCAGCTCCCTCCTCTTACCCATTTTGACCTAGAACGCATTATTACTATCCACACGTGAGCCAGGACTATACCTTGCCAAATCATCCCTCGTACTCGACCAGCGAGTACGACAAGTAAAATGTAAAAGTGCAAGCGCTACGCGAGATTCCAGTTGGCGTCCCAATGCAACGCGCATGCACCGAGACCGACGGCGTCGAGACGCCCGGATCTCAGTGCGCTCGGAACCGCGATCCTGTTAAGGACGGTTGAACGTGCCGGGCGCAAGAGGTAGCGCTATTTTATATATATATATATATATAAACATATACGTTCAGTAGACATAGGTGTGTATATATATAATATTAAAAGATCTCATAAATTATTTCAGAGTTTTGCTTGGCTTTAAAAAAAAGTGAATTTTTTTTTTCTATATTTCGTCGCTGTCACTCGCATGCGTGACTGCATATAAAAATCTGCGTAACGTCTTCCCGCCGTTTGATCAGTGATTTGTAAGAAGAAAAAACAAATGGCTTTTACGCTCGATTGCTTTCCGAAAAAGGACGGGAGTGCATCTGTTCCACGTGAAAGGTGGTAAACGTACGTTTCGACTGCTGCTTGGAAAGTCCTGAGTAGGAAACTCTTTTGGGATATAAAGGGAAGATTTAACGAAGGTATCCCCCTCGCGTTTGACTAGCTTAAAGAAGATCTTTATAAAACATTAAAAAGAAAAGCGAGCTATTTAATGTCGTTCAAAGTATTCCAGGAGCGTCTCATGTGAAAAAAAGAATGTAGGCATTAGCGACACGATAAAAATTATATAATGTAATCTCGTCGCCGTACGTATAACACACGCTGGCCGCACAAATTCCTATGGAGGCAGCGTCATATTTTCTTTTGGTTTCTTACGTATCACGTTTTTCTTTTGGCGTGAATTAAATTCTTTTTCGGGAAAATTATAAGAAATTTATTCGTCTCTTTAGTCACGCGCTGAGTGGCGTCGCTGGTTCCTTAATTTATTCTACGGCGACCGTTACCCCTTATAATTACCGTTTAAGGCGACGTCGAGCTTATGGGGGTTGGGACGTCCGAAGTTCCTTCGTCAACAGGTGAAATCGATTAGATATGCAGAGAGAGAAAGAGAGCTGTGTGTATATATATTTTTTAAGAATTTAAAAAATATCTTTTCTCTCAGAGAGAGAGAGAGAGAGAGAGAGAGAGAGAGAGAGACAGAAGGTACAGATAATAGACTCAGGACATATATAGAGAAGGGTTAGAGTGGGGGAGGCTGAGATTTGCGGGGGCGATCATGCCGAGCTTACTGGGTCATGATAACTCTTCCCCTCTTTCCCTTTCCCCTCTCCAAAACCAAGTGGGGAAAGGGGACCCATCGTCATTTTTCATCTCACGTACGCTGCACTGCAATTTACAATTGCGAGGACTGAAGGAAAGGGCACGACCGATTTTGTACAGTGAAAGTTTTTTTTTTTGGTGTTTGAATTGTCCTAACACTTCCATTTTATTCTGTACTTTTTTTCCCGAAAATTACGTAACAATGAAATTAAGTGCACACTCCTCTCGTCTTTTCTCGCTTTCTTTCCTCTTTCTCGCTGCTCGAAGAGAAGCAACTTTCTTTAGGATCCGCAAAGTTTCGTACTCGCCTCGAGAAAGAAGCTCGTAACTTACTTTGCTATGGATAGATAAGGAACAGCCGCGAGTCTCGCCCTTTTGAGCCATACGTTTTCCCCCAGGGACCTGTTCCGTACATTCGATCGCAAAAGTTATCCATCCTGCGTATACGACTGCACGTATACAGAAAGTGTAAGATGGAAAATGCGGAGTAAGAAGCGTTTCTTCTTCTTTTTTATCAGAAAACGTGTTTCTTGTTTCCATTAACACGCATGAGATTATAAAGACTTCAGATACTATATAGTGTATATGTATGCATGTATTATGTATATAAACATATTTATAAGCATATAGATAGACTGTCACGATAAAGAGGTCGAGTATGTTCCGAAACTTACGACTATGAAAGGGGTCGAAGGTGAACTTTCTTTTCGATAGACTCGTAACTCTCTTATGAAATTTTTTTTATTATTTTCTATTCTTTACACTCTGTTCCAAGTTCACTGTATTGCATTTAATTAACTTTTCATATTTTTATTTTATTTTTATTTACTAATATCATTGCTGCGGTACAAATATTTTTGTCAATAAAAATTTACTCCAGTACTTACGTATAAGCGTCTTCGATTGTACAAGAAAATATATCTGGGTATATATATATTTCATATATACTCAGTATATATATACATATATAGTTTAATAGGAAAATTGCTAAAAGAGTTTCCGTATTGTTGGATGATATAGATATTGATTCTGCTGTATGAAAAGTACATTTTAAACGTTATCAGATATTCTTTTTGGCTTTTCCCAATATAACTGCAATCAAAAGGATTTTCCGTTAAACCAACCCTTAATGAATTTGTCAATCACCATGTTGAACAAACGCGTTTGTAAGTCGTAAAGAAGTTCCTTTCCCAAGAAACGTTAGCGATTTTTCCAACAGATAGGTTCAAGTAAAATGTGTTTCTCTTTAAGTATAAGAATAAAGGTTCTAAGGGTAGACAGAACGAAAAGTAATAAAAGTGATGAAGAAAAACCAGCAAAACCCAACGAAACAAATTTTATTCTTATTCGAGCTCCTTGTTTTCCTAAATGGATAGGATTATAAACTTCGATTCACCAAACGAACTCGAAATTGCGTCATGTCCTGTATTAATTGAAATTTTAATTTCGTTGTTGTGTTTGATACAAGCGAAGGATTTTTCATATTCTTTTTTTTTATACTCAGGAACTATACAGCTACATAAGGTCAATTAGACGATCGAATCATAAAAAAAATTGTATTCAAATGAAATACTCACAATGGGTATAAAAATAGTAATATCAATGAAATTCGGTCATTCTTTTTTATATA
This sequence comes from Trachelus stipa, assembly GCA_036026315.1. Classification (NCBI taxonomy): domain Eukaryota; kingdom Metazoa; phylum Arthropoda; class Insecta; order Hymenoptera; family Cephidae; genus Trachelus; species Trachelus stipa. Next base: position 135,026 of record JAYRCB010000817.1, read on the forward strand.
TATTTTTTTTCATCAATTTTTTCAGCGGTCTTTGCCACGAGAACAAAATAAAAATTTGAGTTCACCCATCCAAGTATCTTTCGATTCGCTATTTCGTGAATGTGAAAACCTTCGATCAGAGATACCAGTATATACATATACATACGGTACATACCGATGAACCGTATCGACTATATGGCATTGAATAATACGCTAGCGTTTTAAATAGAACATTCTGATTATAGCAGTTTAGAAGCGACGAAGCAGACCTCATGGCAATAATAACCATTACTGTTCTGTAGAGGAATGAAAACATATTGAAACGGCGAGAGTGACGATATTTATTGACGAGCACTTTCTGATCCATTAAAAAAAAAAGCCATCAATAATTTATTATCGAGGTAAGAAAGGCCATGGCATTCCTGCTATATACATATACACGTTTTCTTACACCAGCTAAAAAAATTATGCTATCCAGTATCGAGCTAATAGATAAATCGAAAGCACAAAAATATACTTTAACGTGTGTCCCGTGTGAATTGATATATTCATATATATCCCACTAAATAATTTATCAGATAGCAAAACAAAAATGTTTACTTTGACGTTCGGCAAACCTAATCACGTGTGCGAATACGGTATATTTATAAAGGCGTCGTGAACTCTGAAGGGTGCTTAATAAAATTGCCTTAGAAGGAGAGACCTCCTTCCCTTTTTTTTAGGAATGGAAAAATTATCAAATTAAATACTAATTAATTCATTTATACGAAGAGTGATAATTCAATTAAAAACATCAACCTTCGATCTCCTACTAAAACGTATGCATCGATTAGAACGTTAATTTTATTATTTGCATATATTGCTATCGGAGTATTGGTTATTCAATGAATTCAAGTGGGTTGTGATATTTTTATTTAAAAATATTTTTTTCGTTGTTTTTGTAACTCCAGTATTATAACTTTATTCGCGTAACAGTAAGATGTCCGAAGGGTTTCAAGTGACATTAGAAACTTTTCGAGTCCACGCAATCACATTAAGTATCCTCACCTAACCTACCAACCCTACGTAACGTACCTACTAATGACGTAGCGAGAAGCGTCTTCAGGGAGTCCAACAGAACGGAAAGCCTCCATCCACAATTCCTTAATTGGACAGAAGCCGCGAAATGTTAGGCGCTGCAAACTTCTCGTGAGGATCTGCGAACCCCACTTTACCTCCAGTTAGCACGTTTCTATGTTTTACCGCGGCAAAGTATACATTAGGAAGCTTATAGCTGTGGCATGGAAGTAATATATGTATAATGTAAGTACATATACACTTATGGGCGAGTAATTTACTCGTAATATTCTAACGAGTCGTTTCCTTCTACAGTTTTGAATTTCCCGCCGTTATGTATTTTCTTTGTTAAAGCGTTCCTTTTCTTTGCGTAACTCGCTAAATATATTTGTAGCAACGGCACTGCGGGCTTTGCTTTGCAATCGACGCTTGATTACTAAAGCAGATTTTACAAATCGATTGGAATTCGATACCGGAGTCTGATAAAGTGTCTCTGAAGACCACGCGCGTGTATTACATGCAAGCTCTTTGGCGCGTAACGATTCGTGAACTCACGTTGGAGTATTTCTAAAACGGTAAGTTATTGCGGAGTAAATATGTATTTTTATAAAAAATTTCGTGCTTCCGGGAAGAAAAAAGTATTTCGGGACAACCTGTCTGCGTTATTTTATATTTATTCAGGAAATTAGCTATGTATATGAATTCCGGGTAATTTAATGAGTTCCTTCATATCTATTTTTCAATGCTTCTATATACGTGCTTTGGAAAAGCTTTTGTGAAATCGAAAACTTACAACTCGCTTATGTTACCCGTTACATTATTTATTTAATTACTATCAGTAGTTCGTAAATTGATACCATATAGATATATGTACCACATAGAGATCACAGATTGATCCTTCCAGAGTATGTAAATTCTATATTTAATATGGCAAGAAGGTTAAGAATAGAATTAGACGTTGAGACGAGTACCGCCATCTTGATTTTTTGAGCTTTCTGCTGTCTTCAAGGATTCACGTAAATACGTAATTTAATTTTCTTCGGTGTGATAGACAAAAGTTTTTGACGAATTTACATTCAACATACCATTAAAAACTGGATCGTGTTTCACTAATGAAAAAAAATTATAAATACTACAATGGCTCCTCTCGATACAATATCAGCAACGAATAAATATTGAAATGAAATTATGGGGTTTTAACAGAATTAACTTTGGTTATAAGTACAATATCGTTCTACCTACAACTGAAATTATTTATGTTACAACCCAATATATTGGGGAATTGGTATCAACTCATTTCGTTTTTATATTGCAGCATCATCCTAATTTGCCCCCTATATCGTAATCTTTCGCTCATTACAGTAATATTGGAGAGCCCACGAATAAATTCTTCGGTCTGTTGGGTTTTTCTTTCATTTTGCTTTACTCTCCGAGGGTTGATACTCTTTAAGTACCGGGAACTCACTTTCCTGGCCCGCGATCAAAAAACAAGATAAATCCGTTTATATAAGAGGATGAACGAGACAAACGAAAATGTGATTTGTCAAGAGTTATTGATCGTGATTTTAAGGTCGACGATCGAATGTCTTTCTTCGATGTACAAATAACAATGCCAACAGTCCCTCCTTGTTAAAAATTCAATTACCAGAAAATATCCCGAGATAATTGAAAAAACAAGGTACGTGCCCCCACAAAGTACATGCAGTCGAAATTCTCTCGATTTTGTAAATAATTCAGATAAAAAATCATTCGCAAAAACATTTCAATCCAAAGTAATTTTACAAATTTTCTGGACGATCGTGTGAATGAATTCGCTGAGAAAATTAAACTTTCATAAACTGTCACTAAAGAGGATGCAAAAAGATGTATAAAATAACTCGAACAGCAGTTCCCGAAGAGTCGGCATTCTTGCTTCCCTTAAAACAAAGAAATCAGGAAAATTTGTCTGGCGAACATAATTATCTTAAGAAAATAATTTTAAAAAAGCATTAAGTCAGCTTAGTTCACATTTAATATCTAAAAGCTCACTTTTTAATTGTTTTCATAAAAACAAATACACGGATGAATCTTATTCTCACAGCATCCCTTCTCGCCTCAGCCTCATTCTCGACCCTACTTCAATTCGAAGTAACTTTGACTTTACTTGTTACTTCTTCAAACGGGCAAGTCTTGTTTGAAATTAAATAAGCCTGGAGTGAAGTTTCTCCCGTTTGGATTAGAACTGCCTCCTCCGTTAGGTCATCATCCTCCAGTCCAGGACGAACAAGTATAAGGTCAATTCCGAGCCCTCGCCGAGATTGGAAGCTGAGTACGAAAAGATGGTAAAGTAAAACCTTAATCAAGCTTCAGCACCTTTTTCTCAAATTGACGATCTCATTTCGCTCTCCAGTTACTTCCCGCCAAGATTTGCACTTTCAACTTTCTTCGTGATATTAATTTCAAAAAGTAATGCCGAACGCTGTGTCTGGATTTTAAGAGATTATCAATTTTTTTATTCTCTCTTTCAAGCAGATACATTCGTTCTTATTTGCTTTTAACGCTGACTCTGTATAGCTATATATCTATCGTACGGTTATCAGTTGCATCTAACGCGTCTACCAACTCTCTGTAACGTCGATTGGATGCACAATGGATATGCAGCCTGAATATTGGTTGCACCTAATATACGTTCGTATCGACTAGAAAGACGTTATCTAAATGTCCAGTGGAGATTCAGTTGACTTGCTTTACGTTCCACAGTAACTGTTCGTCCCCTATATACATATACAATATTCATATTGTTTCCATATTATCGCTCGGCATAAATATATTATATATGCAGGTATATAGTTGCATAAATTTCTATGATACATCATACCCGTGTATCAGTACAGGCGGATGAGTCCGGTGAGAGTTCACAAATATTAATCATGAGTATCTCATTTTGTGCTACAGTTAAAAAAAAACTGTTTCGGTATCACGCCAGGAATACACGAAATCCAAGAAAAACGTGCAGTTGACCGAACATTATAAATATATACATATATACATGAACATATATATATAATTATATATACATGAATAAAAAACTACTATATACGTATACACAATCAGCCGAGTATCAAAGAACGAGTTATGGATAAAAATACGTGGACGACCAACGGGGCGTATCGGAAACGGCTCATCCGAAGATCATTAATTTTCGCGAAAAGAGAGTATGCTAAACAGCCGGACGATAATTTATGTTTTTAATTTCAGGAAAAGCAATCCATTCGTTTCTCAAGCTATTTTACCTCGCCGTATTCTCACACTATTGCTCGACTACTTTACTTCAAAGTTTGCTCGAGTTAAACACACAAATAATAATTTAACTTAACGAAGACTAGCGTCGACTTGGGAGGATATGTACGCACCCACACGAAAATATTTCGAAATTATATTCACTATGTATGCTGAATCTTATATATATTCGACTTATATACAAAATATATATTAACTGTGTGACACATATATTATTTATAATTTTCACGCGGATGGGAATGTGACTGTGGACTTTAGCCATGCATATAGTCGCCGTTACGTCACGCGATGCCGTAGGAATATAAAGTGCAGGTATAGGTACTCACAAAGTCAATAAAACAGAAGGAAGAATCAACGCTGAACGTACGGGAACTAGGATCGTGCTGTCTCACTCAGGAAAGAGGAAGATCCGCTGCCGTGTGCCTTGAGCGAATGTAATTAAATAACGTCAGCTGTCTAATATGGACCAATCGACACAACGCTGAGTCCTGGGACGCTTTCGCGCGGGAAAATTAAATTAAACGATCAATTCTACCACGTGAAGATTAATAAGCTTTGTACGTTCGAATCGAGACTTTAATTTTTTATTATTATCTAATAACTACATGTATACCTATATATATGTGCTGTGAATATATGATATATATACATATATACACCCAGGTATGTCGCATTCTACTGTTTCTGTATTGTCCTGTATAGATAGGACAAAATAATAACTGGTCAATGCCCTGTAGACTCGACGCATCGAACTCTTTTTTTTTTATATTGATACGTAACGCAATTCGCTGCTCCTATCAGTGTGAGTTAGACGAACGAATTGCTTTCGAAATTGGATAATTTCACGTGAAGACTATCTCCAGGTCGAGGAGTATACTTTTCGCTTTTTTATTATCCTATTCGCAAATATACGTATGTCTATATATCTAGTACTATTTTTTTAGTCTTTAACCCAACCCCCTTCAGACTCTCCTCTATTTTCGGAACGTATGAGAGTTGCATATCGATCTCATCCGGCAAAAGTTTTTCAGGGCCTAGACGTGTGTCGCGTACTACTGAAACATTCATCTCCCAGCGTTGACCGCAAATCTACTGACCACAAATTGTCCACTAACCGTTCGTTTCGTAGACTCTCGTCTGCACACCCCCATGTATAATAGAAGAGTCGACCTGAATGGATATGGGATAGGGGCTAAAGGGAAAGAGAGACATAAATAAAGAGGGGGGGGGGGAGGGGGGGAACGATGAGTCAGTCGGGCACCAATGATTTTTAACAGAAATAACAACTGTATACATGCATATACGTATGACAAGCCTTTACCAAACTGTCCTTGTAAGTAATAAAGTATAATCGCGTAAGGGATTATTTCTACGTTATAGAAGTTTCTACAAACAGAGAGAAGCACTGCGGGTAAATGATATATCCATTTTCTTTTCACGAGTCTCTTCCCCATTTTTTAAAATAATTTTTCCGCCCCCTTTTTTCTATCGCAGATTCTTTTTCTTCGTGTCAGCTTCTACGTAGATGCTTTATTTTCTACGGAATTCCATCGCAAAATTCCTTTGAGACTCTCCGCGTGCGCGTTTACGATGAATCCATCTACTTCCTGTAGTACGAAAAAAAGATTTTTCAATTTGATTATTATTATTATTATTCCTTCTATTCCTTTGATTGCAGAACGTCGCCATGAGGAAGCCACGGAGATGGAAATAGGTGGTACAGGAAGACGCGAAGCTGAGATGCATTTCTCGAATTTCGAGAGAATTTCTTAAGAGAAGGCTGAACATCGGGGAAGGGAAAGATGAGAGCGAAGCGCATCAAGAAGGAATTGCGTTTCCGTCTCTTAAGGTACAGACAGTGCTTAAAGTACCGGAAGATAATTTAGCTTCTCTAATAAAGCGTATTAAAAAAAAAAGAAAAAGGAGTTAGAAGCGAAGGAGGCTGATACCAAGATCAAAGAGTGTAGGGAAAGAGATAGTAAAAAAAAAAGGAAATTTAAGAGACGCTAAAGCCACAGCGTTCGACGATGATTTTCTTCAAGGTCCGAACGTTAATATACGTGATCATGTGATTGGGGCAACCGTCGCCATTTTATTTTTGCTGGCTGTGATTTTAATTGTAAAATTATCGTTAAGTCGTTCTCGCGTTAAACAACAAGAAAAATTATAAGAGTATGTATATATATCTATATGTATATAAAGGCTGATTACAGTATATTTACGTCGATAACTTTAACGTTAAAGAATTATAAGTTTCAAGATATAAATGAGGAAAAGAAATCACCGCTCACCCGCGGTCATTAAACCCCACCTATTTACGAACTCTAATCGAATCTAACAGGAAACTAATTAAACGCGCTGTAAATACAAATAGTGGCAACAGTTAATTATCATTAGTTATCGTTAACTTAATATCGTTGTGGTAAAAATGCAGGAAGTGAAAATTATGCGCGATTAAATAATTGCCACGTTTTATCATACGCAAACACTGCTAATTAACTAAAAAGTCCGAATTGATATAACCAAAAAAAAGATGACAAATTTTAACCAAAGAACATAAGATCGCTTGTCTTTCCTGACTGTGGTCTGATAAACGAATAAACTCTGCTGGTGGATATTGGGAAAAGAAAAATACAAGTCCAAGAGTAGAAACATATCTCACAACATTTTCAAGTCACCATTGACTTGAGATACGTGAAAAGAAAAATATAAAGAAAAAATATATAAAAGCAAGAGAGTCGTAACGTATCTTTGCATCTCCTATCCGCACGTCTGGTGGTATTGACGTTTTTATCAATTTGTTAAAAATATTTTTCACACTCAAAGAAAAATTTGAAGGACTTACGATTTTGAAGTCGGGTTTCGTCGTTTGAAAATCGTGAAAAAACTGAAGTAAAAAATCGCGCGGGAATTTCAAACGAACTAACAATGTGAAGGAGAAAGAGAGAAAAAGCAAGGTGACGGAAATCCGTGAAAATAAATTTTCGATAAACGCATGTATAAATCCGAGCACGTCACAGCCAGGGGGATGAGAGAAACCGAGATTAATCCTATCCCAAAACCCTAATAAATTCTTCCTATTTCAAGAGCGGCAACGTTCGTTTTTTATCGCCGTGTCTCCTCACTATCTTTCGTGATCTCTCTCTCTCTCTCTCTCTCTCACACATCCATTCTCCACGAACAAGAACGGTGATCGAAAACTCATTCCATCAAGTCTGAGGAGTATTGAGAAAAAAACAACCAAAGAAGAAAAGAATAAGGTAACATCATTTTTCCTCGTAAAAAAGTAACCCATGCAAGTTCTTAAACTAAAAATAAGGTCTTTCCCATGTAAATTTGGCAAAGAAAAAAGTTAAGTTCGATATTCGCAAAGGCGTTCTCTTGTTCTACGTATCAGTGCGGGATGAGGGCTGGTGTGAATTATAGATCACCGATAAAATTTAGTGAATTCCAAAATTCGTATAACTAATTAAATCGGCACGAAAAACAACCACGATATCTAATTGAACGACTAAACAAAAATGGCGGTCGCGAAGATCGACTAAGATGCGAGAGCTCAACGCGTCCGCCTGTAACGCGCTGTACGGGGGCGTCGAGTGGTCAGGGTCAGGTATCGTTGTGACCCTGGTCGTTCTCGCAATCGTCAACGTCATGGTGGTCCTCGGTAACGTCCTGGTGATCCTTGCCGTTTGTCACACCACCAAACTTAGAAACGTCACCAATATGTTCATCGTGAGCCTGGCTGTAGCAGACTTGATGGTCGGCGTGGCCGTCCTACCCTTCAGCGCCACCTGGGAAGTGTTCAAGGTAAAATCTTTAAACATAACCTAAAATCACACAAAAAAAATATATCGTCAAAATGCAGCCACAGTTTTAGAAACTGTCAAGAAATCTCATCTTCCTAGTGATACCATAAACAAACGTTATCGCTGACACTCGCGTATTTACATGTGCGATTCCTTGTCAGTTTAACCAAGTGCAAAATAATATATCAGCGAAAATATTTGCACAAGACAAAAAAGCTCCATTGCTATAAAGGATATATACAGGCATACCGGCTAATGTTGATTTATTATACTTCGAGTTCAATGAAGAGTTAAATATTCATGATGTTGGGTGTGGGTGGTTTTTGAGGGTTGACGTTTTAAACCCACGCGTTTTCACTTCCACGTACTCGTTGTTTCGCCCACTGGCTTACTTTTCGTAACTACAATTTTCGCGAGATTCGTACTATACCATGTACATACAGCGTATACCTATATCTAGTATAGGTATACCTTCCTCTATGGCTTTACTGTATGTATGTTATATACTCGTGAATATTCACTCTTTATTTCTATGTCTTTGTGTTATGGTGACAATATCAGGATACTAGCCCTATTTTTTCGAGTGTAACCGGATACTGGTATAGATACTACTTGGTACGTTATCGTATCTAGTAACCACTGTGTACGTGAAATGCTAACCTGGACACTTACGTAGGATAACGGCGAATGAGTTTTCGAGCTTAGAGCACTCTGTTCTCTGTTAGAAGATCAGAGGCTCAAAGGATTTAAACGTTTCCTCTGCTCGAAAGGCTGGTTTTCAAAGCTACGACCAATGTGGGAATTCCTTGTCTGTGCATATAATGCTAAACAGCGGATTTCGGAACTCGAATACTGTACACACTAACCCTAACACGTAATACATGGATACACAGACGCATACTCGTAAATCAATACCAGCGGTAGGAAATCATTGTAATTATTTAATAAGTGAAAGACAGTATTAATTTTTTCTGGAATTCATTCAATTCCTAATTTCACACCCCTAATGGCATATATGAAAGTATGACATTTTTGAGATACTTAAAATTTGATATTTCAGCCTGATAAGTAGCAGGGATAATATTTTGAATTAATTTCCGAACATGCTTTTCTTATCTTGAAATTGATAAAAGCTTTGGATGCTGTTGAAAGAGAGAGGGTAGCGAATTTTTTTCTCGAAAATTGACAATAATACTGTTCTTGTTTGCATCAGCATTACGTACGTGTAGATACGCGAGAGACACTCACGGTTCCTTTTCGAATTCTCACGTGGCTAAGCATTGCTTTTCTTATCACATTTTCCGAAGTGATCGAGAAAACTCGGCAAACATTTCATAGAAACTTTATTTTTTTTCTCTTCACCCTCCCACGAACAAGGTTTGGATCTTTGGGGACCTATGGTGCTCCATCTGGTTGGCTGTTGACGTTTGGATGTGCACTGCCTCCATTCTCAATCTCTGCGCCATCAGTCTTGACAGATATTTAGCAGTTACCAGACCAGTTATTTATCCACAGGTAAATAATATATTTTAATTATATAGTATTAAATCGATTCTTAATATACGCCATAACGTTTAAATGTTCAGAGTGTACAATTCTAATCCAACTGGTTGGTGTGTTACAACATCCCTTGGAGATATGTGGTGTACTTAGATGATCCTATAAAACTGATCGGTGGAAGATATCGGAATGAATGGTGATTGAGATTGAATGACTGGTAGCTAGAGGAAAGATGAATGATCGCAAAAATCAATTTATTGACTAAGAAATTTTATTCATTCTTGAATATATAATAATTAATTAATTAATTAAATATATTTGATCTACCCCTAACTTTATTTTGAGATGACTCTATTTATTTCAGATTATGTCACCAAAAAGGGCTAGGTTACTAGTGGCCGCTGTCTGGGTGTTAAGTTTTGTCATATGCTTCCCACCCCTGGTTGGCTGGAAGGACAAGAAGGTATATCCAGGGATCATTCACTCGAATTATTGTCATGCCATAGAAAAAATATATATAGGCTAACTCAAAAATTCTTTATTTTCAGTCACACCCAACGCACAACACAACATTTTCCCAGAGTGGATCATTCAACTCCACCAGCATCTTCGTACCGGTTAAACCATGTCCTTGGATATGTGAATTGACCAATGATGCAGGTTACGTCGTCTACAGGTCAGTAAGATCTGCATGACCGAAAATCTGATACCTATAGTTATAGGAACAGAACAGAGTATCTATTGAATGTAACAGGGTCCCTGGGATTCAACCGGAAATAACCGGAATGCCTTGGGGCACGTTTAACCCTTGGAAAATCACTGAGGTGTTCCCTTGAAATCACTTGAAGCCACATAGAACACAAAAAGTTTTGGCGTTAATAAAAAGCTGTGATTTATTAAATTTATAAAAGGCACAAGATTAATAGGTCAGCTGTTTTTTTTTATTTGTGTGTTGTGCTTTTTCGAATAATTTTAATTTATCTTTATTCTTATCTTTTTATTGTGTAAACGTAACCTAGCAACGGAATTACCGCTTCTCATTAACTTCCGGCTGATTGGCACGACGTAATCTTGGATAACGTTAATTTTTCTAGAAATATGTTTGATTGAGTTATGGCGTTGTTATAGTATGTATTTTTAAGGAATTAATCATTGATTGGAATGGTTATCTGATTGAACTTAATCTAGTTTCTTACTTTCCTCAAGTGAGATCTTCTTTTTTTGGTCTACTTGGATAATCAATAAAAAATTATTCATTCGTATGACGCCAGTTGGCAGGTGACGCTGGTCTAACTATACGTTGTAGGAAGCTTGTAGAAATTATGGAAGGACTTATCATTCCGTTAAGAGAGGCGCAACGACTTAAACGCGCTAAGCTAGGATAGCCTCCATTCCATTGTGAAACTCTGTATCGTTCTTTGTCTTACAAGTTTCTTTGCCAGTAAATACGAGCCACTTGAAAAGCCGACGTGACACAAATTCGAGAAAATGTAAATAATGGAAATTTACATTACTGAGGGAATATATCTTTGATACCCTGTATAGAACTTGAGTCTGTCTTAATAATAATGATACCAAACGAAGGATATCGGTATTATTAATTTATAATTTTTTACAGTGCTCTGGGTTCTTTTTACATACCGATGCTGGTTATGCTTTTCTTCTATTGGAGGATCTACAATGCAGCCGTTTCCACCACCAAGGCCATCAATCAAGGTTTTCGAACCACCAAAGGCTCAAAAGTGCTCGGATCTAGGTGAGAGCATGAGAGAAAAAAATTAATTAAAAAATTGTGTATCTTTATCGAAACCTAGAAACACCTTTTGTTTTATTTCTTTCACGTATCAGATTCGACGAGCAACGTCTTACCTTAAGGATACACAGAGGACGTGGAAGTGTTCACAATGGCAGCAATAACGGAAGTCCACGGAGTCCTGAATCCAGTCGTAGCTCAGTTAGAAGGGAAAAAATAAAAATTTCCGTTTCTTATCCCAGCACCGAAACACTCAACACAAAGTGTAATACTCTAGAGCGCACACCGTCAAAATGTTCCCAGATTTCGGTACATTACAGTAATGGACAGACCCAGAGTCAGTTATGTCCAGTTTCCAGAAACACTCATCTGAAGGTAGGTCAATTTCATTACATGAATTTTTTAAATGTTTTTTTCTACATTTCTATTCGTTTATGTATACGAATAGTTTATACGGTATCCATGCTCTGGTTCATTTAAACGAATTTGAGAATGTTATTTGCGGATAAATAAATATACTTTCCATTTTCTTTCCATTATTTTTTTACCATTAATTTTCCAATCTGGTTATTGTTTTACTTAAGGATATTTCATTTTTGTTTAATAGCCTTGTGGCATGAACCAATCCCATGTTGACGGTCAGATAATGATTATCAAATATTTATTTATGTATAGAAATTTTATAACTAATTTGTGATAAAACTGATTGATTCAAAAATATCTTAATCTTTGAAAAAGTGCTAGCACAGATTGGATGCTCCGTAACATAAATTGTTATTTTTTAAAATACATATGCAGTGTGATACTGTATTCGTTTAGAGTGCTGCTGACTTCTGTTGTGCGCGAAGCGCGTAAATATGAATTATATTGTGTATTGAAATTTTTATTATATAAAAATAATAAACTTTCAATTTATTCTTTTCAGGTTAGTGGAATCAACAGGATTGGCAGCAGTAAAAGACCAAGCCGACGAAGTAGCTGCGAAAGTCAGGTCACCGGAGACGATGTATCCCTTCGAGAATTGACCTCAGGTTCTGACGAGAAACCCAGAGTAACAAAAATGGGAAAAAGAAACATAAAGGCTCAGGTACTTTGACAAACTTTCAACATTTTCTCCCCCCCGCACAGTAGCTGTCGTATAGCAAGTTACTAAGATATAAAAAACACTATTCATAAAATAAACGGAAATATTGTATATAAAAATGAAAACGATGAAGGTCAAGCAAAAAATATGAAAATTTACGAAGATTCACTTGCTATTTATTAAAAATAAATTGTCCAGTTACCCTAATGGTTATCTCTACAGCCCAACAACCTGAACGAAGAAACCTTTTGATCCTCGATTCTTCCAGGTGAAGAGGTTCCGCATGGAAACAAAGGCAGCAAAGACCCTGGGCATCATCGTCGGAGGTTTCATCCTCTGCTGGCTTCCATTCTTCACGATGTACCTGGTGCGCGCATTTTGCCCGGGTTGCATCGACAAAACAGTCTTCAGCGTACTCTTCTGGTTAGGCTACTGCAACTCCGCGATAAATCCTTGCATCTACGCTCTCTTCAGCAAGGACTTCCGGTTTGCTTTTAAGAGAATAATATGCAAGTGCTTCTGCAAGCGTCGTGCCAATGCGTTACGACGTGGAAGCGACGGGAGTCAACTAGCCACCAGGTACGAGAAGTCAAAAAGAATTTTTCTTTTTAAATATAACGATCGAAGTGATCCAGTTTCATTTTCATAGAATCAATGTTCTATTTACAGAAACGAACGTAGTCCTAGCTACACAATTAGGATACCTCACCATGGAATCTCAATTGAGGATTCTGATCCTGATCCTGGATCAGATTTGAATGCTCATTCACAAAGTGACTCCAGATGACTGTAGCAAGTCAGGCCTGGCGCTCATAATCAGCGCGTGGCTTTCAATCTCAGAACGTGCGAGATCAACTTCGGTCCCTCCTGAGGGAATTTCAATGCACGCGGCTCCCTATGGGGCTGGTGAGCCGCGTTCATTCGTACCGATGAGCGACCACTCAAGGCTCCAGGATTGCCTAATATCCTTTGGGCTGTATACTCCTGCCAGACTGACACAATGGAGCTAATATAATGTCCTTCCTAATGACGCGACTACGACGCTACGCTATTCAATACGAATCCATACTTGACAAGTTACTCTAGTCGGTGTCCATCAGTATATGCAAATTAATTAATGATAAGTGAATGAAAAAAACGCATTATGTCATATAGAAAATTGCAAGGTATCAAACAAATATACATATACACATAACTAAAGCTGTCTACAAGATTTTATTATATATTGACCTGTTTGAAATTAATCATTGATGAAAGGTAAGATGATTGGAAGAAATTTCAATGTCTTGCAATATAAATAATTAAAATCTTTAATTAACATAATTTTTTGAATTAATTTCGTGATAAGGTATCTCAATGTATTTTCAATGACAGTATGGTTTCGTTTTTGCATGGAAATGAATAATTTTTGTTTGCATGTCTAAGGTATGAATGATAACTTCAAAATGTTAGACACTTTGACCTTATAATATTAACGTAATTTAATGTAAAGAAGGGATGTAAAGTTTGATATCACTAATGGAGTCTAAACACGTAAAACGTTTCAGGCACTTTTATTTTCCCCTAATTAGCAAAATTATTTATATAAATTTTTACGAAAATTAAGAGTCACGATACGAAAATTTTCACGGAATTAAATGTCTTCGTGTACGATATTAATGTATTTTAAGGGAGAGTAAAGTTACGTAAGCAGTCAAGTTAGTATGCTTGACGAATAACGTGACATGAAACAGAGTTCAATTTAATGCCACTCCAAGATTAAGACCGTTGGCATTTCTTATTTAATTAAAATCCATTATAGAGAGTGTGAATTTTGTAAAATAAAAAAACGAATTATTTTCACAATTCCAGTTTATTACGTAAAAAAATTAATTCGCAATACCACCCTCGGTTACATCCACACATTATAATATAACTATAAAAAAACTTGCTCATTAATAAATTAATCTTAAAGAACTAATAGAAGAAAGAAAATACAAAAGTCAAACTCAAAAGAGGCACCTAACGTAGATACTTGTTTAAATTCTTTATGAATTTACCACCCTAAGAAGAAATAACCCCTTTCGACCTGCCTGTAAAAACTGCGTGTCCTTAAAAAAATGCGACTAAGTATATATAAATAAATTATCCTTATACGAACAACCTGTAGAATGTATCTATACAAAATGAATTCGCAATATAAACGAAATACTTGATTACAAGTATAGATCTTTTTAACGCATAATATCATTATATTGGATTTTCGAACGCAATATATGAATGCAGTTAAATCGATCCTTCCTCAAGTTCTTGGAACAGTCTTATGGTCACGAGGTACTCGATTGAACGAGTCAATGTGAAATGATATTTTCACAGTTCTCGTTCTATATCTTTATAACTGAATCTTTACTTGCGCTACAAGCTCTTATTCCATATAATTCATTCTGAACCTCTTCTAAGGATTTCCCTTTGGTCTCGGGAACGACTGTGCTGATGAAGATTGTGCCAGCGATACATATGAAAGCGAAGATAACAAAGGAACCAGCGATTCCCACGCTGTTCATCATAGTTGGGAAGAATTTTGTCACTATAAATGCTAAGGACCAATTTGTTGCTGCTGCTACGGAACCGGCAGTTCCCTTTACGTTGTTGGGAAATAATTCACCGACAATCAACCAAGGTATAGGTCCAAACCCAAGACTGAAGACTATGACTAAGACAGTCAGTGATACCAGTGGCACCCAGAATAAACTGGATAGAACAGTCTGTTGCAGCAACAACACAAACAATAAGTATTAATTAGACATTTCTAAAATTATGTTAATTACATTATTATCATTTATCTAAATTTTTAGGTTACCTGGAAATAGAAATATGCGCTCAAGACGAACAAACATGAGGCCATTACGGTCGAGCTCAGCAGAAGAAGAATTTTTCTTCCAGCATGATCAATAAAGAATGATGAACCACATGTAGCTACAACCTGCACAATTCCCATGATAACTGAACAAAGAATTGAGCTGATATTCGTATTAGCAGCCGCAAAGATGGTTTGGCCATAAAAGATCACTGCGTTGATGCCGGATAATTGTTGAAAAATCGAAAGTCCTAAGTAAACAAAAATAATTCTATCATTTATTCTTACTCTCATTCTATATATTTTTTTAAACAATTAATGTCAATTTTTACCTAGGGCTATTATCATCGCCTTGACATGATTCTTCAAATCCATAAGACTCGCAGCATCTTCCTGGCTATCTTTAATCAGTTGCAGCTCAGATAACTCTTTCTCCACTGAATATTGTTTTCCTCGAAAATATTGCAACGCTGCTTTTGCATCCTCTCTATGATTTTGATTTATTAGCCATACCGGTGATTCAGGCATGAACGGTAATGTGATTAGGACCAGTGCCGGAATCAGTGCACATATTAATGCAATGTATGCGTAATTTTGAGTAAAACCTGAATCGCATAAGTAAATAATTATTGATTAATAAATTGGAAATTATCAATGTACAATATGACGAGAATATTATATGGTACCAATTGCTTACCAGTTAAGTATACGAATAGAATACCAATTGTCAATTGTAATTGGAAAAATGTACCAAGTTTTCCTCTGATGTTGGCTTCAGAAATTTCATAAACGTACATAGGAACAATGACGGAAGACGCACCGACGGCTGCGCCAGCCAAGGTTCGTCCTAAAAGAATCCTGTGAAACGACGATCGGTCATTCTAATGTGATTCATCATTTTCGAAATTGTATCCACGTAGCGCAAATGCCTCAAGTTGTCAGCCCTTCAACGATACGTACCATGAGACATTGTAGGTAAAGCCAACGAGGTACCAACAGAATAGAAGAGGTAGTGTGATAATCAAAATGGCTCTTTTGCGTCCTGTTTTATCGGCTAAGTATCCTGCCGGAAGTGCACCGATCAGAGCACCCAAAGGTGTCAAAGAACCAATCCACGAACCAACTTGATTATTTATATTTAAATGATCATCCTCTCTCAGTAGCGGTAAAGCTGGTGACGTCCATCCCAAATACGTTCCACCCGACAAGGCCGACATAGTGGCTAAAAAATTAAGGAAAAGCACAATGAAGATAAGATTTTAAATTGCTACATGGATACGCGCAAACAGATTTACAAAATAAACACTGATTTTTCTAATTATATTTTTTTCTTGTTGTTTTAAGTGCATTTGTCTTCGTATCTAGTTGGATATAGGAAAAATGATCCATTCATGCCAAATAAATATTCCGTCGACCTTGTGAAACACAATGAAAAACTTACCTAGTACTACCGCAAGATATTGCGGAAATACTCGACTCTGCTGGTTGAATCTCTCATTTTCCTTGAAAATTGGCAAAGACATTTCAAATGGTGCGATCTGCACGGACACGTGTATTTCCAAATAAACTTTAATAGTAGAAACTTTAATGAATAGAGATGGATAAGCAAGTCTAATTTCACGCGCTTAGAGAACTTGTCTCCACTTGGAACTTCTTGACTTAACGATTAAAGAGTTCGCCAGAGTGTCCCTTCGATTTCGTGGAGCACGGTTTTATATACGAGATGACCCCTTATCGGGGCCTTATCAATAGTTATCATAATTGCGTTATGACCCGTGGGCCCGACCCCTGCACAACGATTATTGCGATAGTACCGTAAAATTGTCAAACTTTTCCACATAATCTTCAGTATATATAAAAAATTGTCTATTTTTTCAAAACTTTTTTTTGGATAAAAAAGTTCAATTTTCGATTAATCGGCTTACAATTTTTTCTATAATACAATTTTGAACTGATCCAAGAAATCAAGCGAGTGATGGTTCACTAATTATCTGATAACTTTTCATTGTGATACATACATTTGTCTTTATTTATATATAATTATCTATCGCCCTTCTTTTTCTTCATGTACGGTGAACTAACTCTGCATATTTTTATGTCTAGACGATTGTGCCTTTCGAGTTTACATTTTTCCTTTTTATCGCATCGATACCAAAATCAGCCGCATTAAAAATATAACATAAATTATTGAAAAATTCCATTCAAGGAAAAAAAGTTTCAACTAGCAAAAAATAACAGTATTGTAAGATAAATTTATACGTTTCTTAATAAGTTTAATAATTATACTGTATAGTACCCACAGTATAATATACATAGCGAATTCTAAAAATGGTAAAAATAAATATACTATCATACTGTAAACATAGCATAGCATGTTATCATAGTAAAAACATACACAATCAAAATAATTTAATTTTCGAAATTCATTGCCCCGATTGAAATGTCATTACGCAAATAAGAAAAAAAATCCACATACCCTTGGACTCGAATAATTGTATTATGTATCACGTTTACGATTGCAGCATATATACATCCGCATATTTCATTGCAAATGACCAGCCCCCAAAAGATACCATGCTTTAAGTTACGTTAACTTCCATACGTCACTCCGTATATCGTTAGTGCCGAAGATTAATTAAACGGATAATTCTTATCGTTATACATTACACAAGGAACATACAAGCGAACCCTATTAAAATGTCACAAAATATCCAATTATTATAACATACTCGCATAGTAGATAAAATAAAATTGAAACGTGAGTACAATGTCTTTACACGTCCTACTAGAGTACAACAATAATCAAAGACCGATAATAAAAATGAGAAAAAATTATTTTATATAATATGCCATGTACATAAACAATTGGGTAGATCCTTGACAAAGCTGCGTCCCATACAGATGCAATGAGCTATAGATTTAACGTTCATTCTCATAAAGTATTGTCGCCTTTGAAAGGGCTGGTTTTACCAGGGTACCCTTTCAGTCATTTTATTACCGCATTGCAAGATCGATCGTGGAATTGGCTACTAAAGCGGAAACACGCCACTCGACCACTGGTAGTCCTCATATAGATAAATGTATGTTGGTATAACTAGGTAGTCATGTACTCGATAGGTATCGACAATACATCCACACGTAGATAATACCAAATAGTATGAGTACATAAATGCAATGTATGCATAGATAGAGCATGATGCTGAGACGTAAATATATGAACAGAGTAAATGGGAACGTATAGGGATCGATTTCGCGTTTCATTTCACGCGGAAGCTCGTACGTCAAAATAACATTAAAAATTGGCCACGTGCTGAAATGTATTTTAGGTTTGCAAACGACAAAATTTCGTTTCTAAAGATTTATTAACATTCTGATAATCGGTTATCGTGACTCCCCAGCAATATATCTCAAGTCATTAAATCTGAATTATACGATGCCTGCGAATTGCTTATGCTGATTAATTAATATGAATTTTCATATGTTGTTTTGGTAATTAAAAGTGGTTATAAAAACAGACAGATATAATGAAACATTAAACTGTACTTTTGCGAAATCAAGAGAGTTTATTTGGGAGGATTTTTTTTTATATAATAAAATTATTCCTAGCAATCTTTAATAGCGAATATAGACGATGAGGTTGACGCATGTACTAGAGTTCAAGGTATGATGCGGTGTGACGTGCTGCTAGTTTAATTAATAAGGATTAGGTGACTAACAAATATTGCTAAAAATAAATTTATACAATCGTAGATGCTATTGATGTGTAGTATTCGACTTGCGATGTTAGACGTTTTACGTGTGTTACTAGAACAGTGCAAAACTTGATGGACCCTCTCAGGGTGGAAGTGGAGTTCATTCCTTTGGAGGGTCCAAGTTTGGGGAAGTTCAATTTTACTATCTACCTCCCAAGGCCTTGACAGGAATTCGGAGACAATGACTACGCCTTGCTCTGAAGTATTTAACATGGATTAAATAACAACTGATTAAACACCCACTGATTGTATTCATCTTCACTTAAGGTCAAGACAGTGAACGCACACCCCAGAAACGACATTCGTGGTGGAACAGATGACCTATCACCTTTGTTTTAATGAAACATTTGATAATGTTTTAAAAAAAAAGGAATAACATTTAATCATCTTTAATCGACCCTTTTCATTCTGAAAAAACGGCATGATAAAACAAGCCTTTGCTTTTTTTTAATTAGATAATAATTTATTTTAGCACATATTACCCAAGGATACATTGTAAGAAAAGTTTCTCAGGCTGTTATTCATCAGTATCATCACGAACTTATGAATACGAGTCAAGTGGGCTCATCAAAATTATCAATACGTATTACATTGAGCGAACTCGAAAAGCATTCAAGGATTACCCGACACCAATAAGAATACGATGATCCAACTTATTACTATTCTATATGATAATAACTTATAGCAGTTATCAAAATCTTCTAGTATCGAGCCAAATGCGTAACAGTATTGTAATATGTACTGATGGAAACTTTTCAGCTAATGATATTTGAAGAAAATCAGTAAACAATCAAAAATCAACTTATTCTTGAATATTCAATGGAAACGTACGAATGAAAAAAAAATAGACTGCGGGGCCAGAATGATGGCGATAGAGATGGCGTTTAAAGATCCGTTTATTTTATATTGGATGATAAAAGTCTACTAAGCCTCCGGCAAATTTGTAGCCGCCACTCTGAAGCCATTATGATCAGCTATGTAATGAACTTGCTGTAAGAGGCCATTAGCATCGATATAGCTATAAGCGCCTCTAGTGGTGCCATCTAGTGACCTAGATTCAGTTTTGGCACTGGAGTCACCAGTGTAACTGTAATCGTACTGTCCCAAAGAGTCTTGTGTGTGATGAAGCGAGCTATGCAACAATCTGTAGGGTAGAATCGGTAAGACGTAGGAACTTGGTAGAGCAATTGGTCGATGAACCGGAAGTGATGGAATGTTGGAGACCGGGACTTGACCGATATGAAGCTTCTGAGCATCCTTCTGGAAGATTCCAGACTGGCTGAATGTAAAGAGGCTAGGATCCGGTTTAGGGATGTCAATCTTTTCAGCTTCCGCCTTAGTCAATAAAAATGGATTCTGGACATCCTGTTGCGTCTGGCTTTTCTGGGAGTCTAGATGGTTGTCAGCTTCCTGTTGGACCACGTTGGAGAAGCTCAAGATCGGCTGATCGATCTTATACGGTAAGACTCTGCGATCTTGCCAAGAAGTTGGATTTTGATTGATCTCTAATTCGACTCTCTTGAATTCCTCTAGGTGATCCTTTTTCGCAGCCGCCACCTCCGGTGTGTCAGACACTGGATTCTGATCTTCTTTTGGCTGCTGGGGAAGATTGCTGGCACTTACACGAAAACCATTTTGAGCGTCGGCGGTGTACGCTACTGTTTGCAGAATCCCATTAGCGTCGATGTATGAATAACCTATTGACAATTTTTTTATGTTTAACATTTTTTTGATTTATTTATCAAAATTTTTACTTACCGCCTTGGGTCACTCCATTCAGACTCGTTTCCGTTTTAGCATGATGCGGTCCAGTATATGCATAATGATAGGCACCTGAACCATCTTGTGATTGATACTGATGGGTCAAGGGTGCAACTGGCGATATGGGACTTAGCCAGACTGCAGTCAAAGGTGTAGCCAGAGAAGATCCAAAAATGGTGCAAAGGAATATCGCCTTGAAAAAAATCACACGGAGCACACGTTGATTAATAAACTCTCATACTATTCGTACACACTGATAAAGTTATCAAAACGTTAGCATTACATTCTTTATAATTAATGATCTGCTGACAGTTAAATGATAATATAATTAATTCCAAAAAAGAGTTAATTTTAATCGATTCACTTAATAGACGTAGCAATAATTATTTTTATAATCAACATCAATACTTGTTTCGCGTGTTGATGCTGATATACTTAATATCTTTTAACGAGCTGTATAATCGTTGCTAAACCATGTCAACTCTCCTTATTAGCTCTACAAAATATTTCCACTTTTTAAAATAAATTATGTCACTATCAGTTTTCAAATAGCCCGATGGTTACACGACACATTAAAGTAGTTTTTATTGCGCGAATAAATAGTTTTACGGAAGTCCAAGAATAAATTAACAAATTTCAGCATACTCTGACTCCATCTATAAAATTAATAATTTGTACTAAATTTTGATTATCTTACTTAAGTATCATTTAAGTTGATCCTATACAAAATTTTATTATGTTAAAGTCATAAACACGCAACGCAAAAAAATCAACATCAACATGTTCATTAAGTGGTAATCAATATATAACATTTATAAAAAGTATCTTTAAAAACCTATCATTTTACTTACAGTTATCATGGTGACAGTTTTTGTAAATAAATGTTACGAAATATTTGGTGATGCCACGATTTCTTAATTAACAAACTTGTACAATAATAATATGAGGCGTAGCCTGTGAGAAATTTTTTTTGTCAGATAATCTCAGTAAGCAGCAAGTAACGGAGATACGAGTGTGAGGTCGCAGTTGCATCCTCTTATATAGGATCCGTGGGTCTGCCTGCACGATCCCCTCTACTAATCCAGAGTGGGCCCTACAGGGTCCCCCTGTGCTGGCCCCAAGAGCACAAATCACCCCGAGATCGATTTCCAGGACGATAAATCAATATTTATTGGTTTGAGCATAAGCTGCCGATATTCTCATATTTTTCGCATCATCCATTAAACCACCCGAGTAGCACAGACCGTGTATACGCGGGTGCGAAAAAAAAAGATCTGCAAAAAAATAAAAGAATTAAAAAAAAGATTGGTTATAAAATTAGCTTATAATTTTTTTCAAAATTGATAAGATATCACTCGTTCGAAATTGCAAGGCAAAAAATATATACAATCTATTATTAGGCCGCGCTTCTAATCTTAAAGTCAGGGTCATGTCGCTCAGTCGCGAGAATACTATAGTAGAGCAACGGTATCGCGCATACCGATGCAAATGCCCCATTAGAAAACATCATAGAGCAGATATTAAATATAAATCTTTTACACCTAGTTACTTCAAAGTGTAATGCTCTATGGCTGAACCGAAGCAAACGTGTGATCGTCTATTACGAAATTTTATTTCTCAGCAGATCAAGATGATGGCGTCCATCAAAGTTCGTAGAATCGGCTACAAAATTGACGCCAGGTAATTCCATCCTACGTAAGACAGACTATTCCAGGTTATTCCACCTTACTATCGTCCCTTGGATCAACTAATATCTAAGTATTTTAACGTTCCTGAAGAATTATTCACCACTGTATATTATCTCTTGAACAATGCACGTGTGGGAAGTAACGCGTTGGTTTTGGCATTGGCACTAAAGGATTTCCCAGTGATGAAAACTCTAGGACATCAATTATAAAAATCCATGACAATATACGTGTGTCAATAGAAAATCTAACCTAGAATAACAGCATTAAATAAAGAATTGAAATATAAAAAATTATGGGCGAGTAAAAGAACAAGTAATAATGAGCATGACGAACACTGTATTAAGTAAATGAAGATTAGACGGGTCGATGATTCTATCCAGTGATGTGTATCCACTAGAGCGACACAATCTTGCCGGCGATTCTTTGAAGGAGACATTAACCCCGAAAATGTCGGGGTCCAGTTTGCTTTCTGGACACGCTTCGCGAAGCAGAGGTGGATACAGGGCGTCAAGAAGTTTAGTCTCGAGGCGTCGCAGTTTACATGCAGCGACCGGCGGCTAAGAACTTTAAGTATATACATGGCTAGGCATACTAGGTACTAAAGCATTTGCCGCTTGCGTAATAGAACTCTATGAATGGTTGGCGGTCGGGTTCACGGTTCAGCGTATCTTTTTGTGCTACCGTTAGGTATCCAGTCTTTATTTTATGAGCATCTCTCTTTCTCTTTTCACTTCTCTTTATATACTCCTAGGCTTCATACACCCCTGTCACTATTCTTTCTTCACGTCTCTCTAGATTATTCCGTTTTTATATGCCACTACTACCACGCTACGTCCTTTTCACGGCTATGGACGTCTATGGCCAATGGTTAGTTCCATGCGTTTTTATAAAGATAATTTTATTTGGTGAAGCCGTCCATCTCGTGGATCCAAAAAAATAATTACTCTTTACTCTTTTTCGTTTTCTGATTATACTCCTTGCTGTGCTTTCAGAAAACATTTCTTGATTAATGATTGTAAACGACCTGTGTCTTATTGGTGAATATTTTTTTCTTTTATATATTTTTCCTTTTTGATATTATGTTAGCTACAGTCACTAATATGCTCCTGGCATTCAGAGGGATTTCATTAAAGACCATTATAGACACTGTATGTCAAACTAATCATGGGTGGTTCTATTTAGTGCCAATTTCTTTTAGTGACGCATACATGCTCGTTAAAGTCACCCACGTATTCATATAACAAGCTTCCAAACAGTTACTCCTCGAAAGAGATCCTGTGTATAAGCATGACATAATATAAATTCCACAATATCACTTATACGCCATAACCGTACGCTCAAATAGTTACAATGAATAATATTAAAATCGACAATTTGTCAATGCCATCTAGGAACTTACAGGGGAACGAAAAATGCAGGTTCACAAGTCGCCCAAGAGTGAAGAGTCGCGTAGGCATGTCGCAGATGTCTGCAGATGTCCAAAGGATCGGATGGCGGGAGAACAGTGTCGTGCTTGAGTCCTTTTAAGGTTATGTATATTTCTTGCGTTTGGACGTAGGTACGCATACTGGACGTTGGCAAGACCGCCGACATCGCAGCGAGAAACACTGGACAAGGAACAGTTTTGATGGGACCGAGACGCCGCGTGACATTGAATACAGATCGATGGGCCGGATCGTCGATCGACTTTGCCCGTGGACAGATTTATGAAAACGAGGCTTGAACAATAGCCCTTATTCTTCGGGTAAGTATAAATATCTCGAGGAAACATACATACTCTACTGAATCTAAATGCATTAGATAAGTACATACCTGAACGTACGAAATCCTGTGTCATACAAAACATAACCTCTTTTTAGTCGCTATCATAGCCGCATTCCTTCCCGCACGTTTATACGGAATTTATCGAGAGAACTCTCAAAAGATATCATTACGGACGGATACTGGATATTTCCGCAAAGCAAGAGATGCAGCTTCTAAGAGACGTAAGTAAGTGCGTGACTCAACAACTCTCTTATGTGCCTCGCCAATGGCCAATCCCTCGACTATCTATCGGCCCTTTCGCGTTAGATTCCGAGCGTCTCTCTGCCAGCCATCTGTTACGCCCACGCAGAGTGCGCATCCCTTTATAAAAACGGGAACAAGTTTCGCTGGAACAAGAGTGCAAGCCAGTGGTTTATTCGCGTATTGGTACGTACTAGTGTGGCTGTATTTTAAGTATGCGTATCGTATGTGGCTATACGCGCTATCATATGTTATATAGGAGAGACTCTGCCATACGTTTCACGGCGAACATACGTATAACGACGTATTAGGACAGTACGGTGGTTTCTATGCTGGCTAATCTTAGCTCAGGTTCATTGGCTCATCCCCTTTGGATGTGTGTTACATGCTGACTCCTTTATGGCGGTCACTTAACACTTCGAAGATTCTGGATACTGTGGGTAACGGATATGGAAGTACGTGGGATTTTTGGATAGAGATGGAACGTGGTTTTACGACTGTGTGAACTTAAAACTCCTGGATTATTGTGATATGTGTTCTGTGTTGATAGGACAATTTAAAATTTCCCTGTCGATCGGTAGCGGAATTGTTGAGTACTTTGTTAAGAATTGAGGTGTGGGTTTCAGGTTGTTATTTCCATAATACTCTGGTAATAGCATGTAATATACGCGTAACTTATGACTCATGGAATTGCATTGTCATATATGAAAGTTATGGAAACTTGGTGGTAGAATTGTTGGTTTTTAGATTAAGATGAATTAATACTGCATACCTTAATTATACGTAGGAATTTATTACTGCTTTTTTTTTACAATTTATAAATAAGTTAGTGATCGTGACATGACGCAACATGAAGACCACAATATTTTCGAAATGCATATTAACTCGATAAGAGGAATTTGAAAATTGTTTTTTAGGGTAGCAAGCTACCGCAAGAGAATTTCGATTATTTACTCTCTCGCGGAACTCTCGCAGTGGTGCAAAGTGGAGCAGGTTCTTATGTACATTCGTCATAATTAAAATCATTTAGAACCGGTCTAATGGATCCTATGGGTCCTATGATCAGTCAGTCTCTCGATGAAGAAATGGAGCCAGATGAATACGTCCTAATCCGGATGAGAAGTTCTTACCAACCCTGGTGTTTGATCAACTCAGCAGCATAAGCTTCAGCATGAGCTTGCTTGGCAGCAGCGACCTCGGGAGTGTCCTGAGGAAGTTGAGGGGCGTAGTGAAGACCGACGTGATGCTCAGACGCGTAGACAGGAGCAGCAACCTCGACCTTTTGACTGGAGTGGACTTGACTGCGAGACTGAGAAGATACAGCAGTGGGTATTGTGTGAACGGCATGAACAGGAGCAGCATGAACAGCTACTGAAGCAGCATAAGCAGAAGGTGCATCGACGATCTCGTTTTGCACTTCGTATCCGTAAGAGTCGACGACGGGGGCTTGAACGTAAGCAGTAGGAGCTTGAACTTCGACCTTGGTGCTGCTGTGAACCTGGCTCCTGCTCTGGCTGGAAACTGCAGTAGGTACAGAAGACACTGCTACGGGAGCAGCGACCTGAACCGGAGCAGTTCTAACGGCCTCAACAGCAACCGAGTCAAATTCTACTGGACTTTCCACAGCCACTGGAGCCTCGGGAAAAGCTGCAGCAGCAGGCTGAACATGGACGCCAGAATAAATTGGAGAGTGAACTTCGATTTTGTTGCTGTTATGAACCTGGAAGCGTCTCTGACTAGAAACTGCAGTAGGCACGGAAGATATAGCAACAGGAGCAGCATGGACGGCAACTGGTGCAGTATGCACGGCAACTGGAGCAGCACGAACTGCTTCGACAGCAACTGGTTCGGCATGAACAGCGACTGGTTCAGCATGCGCAGCCACAGGAGCAGAAATCTCAACGTTCTGACTGTTGTGTACTTGAAGACGGCTCTGGTGCGAAACGGAAGTAGGTACTGAGGACACGGCATACGTAGCTGGTGCTACCGGAACGTAAGACTCAGCGGCATAGGTAAGCGGTACTTGGGCACCGTATTGCTGGTACACAGGAGTCTCGATCTTGATAGATTCATGTTCCTGGTTGTGATACTGATTGGAGACAGCAGTAGGGAAGGATGCGTAAGAGAGGCTGCGTTTCTTGCGTCCCAAGGCGGCGATCGCTTTGGCGTGTTCAGCGAAGTGAGCGGCTTTGGCGGCTTGCACTTCAGGGGTCTCGTAGGGCACGTTGACGCCGATCTGAGCATCGGTAGGCACGTTTGTAGCGGCTACGCGGAAGCCTGCGTCGTCAGCTATGTACTGAGCTGATTGAACGATTCCGTTAGCGTCGATGTAGCTGTAGGCACCACGGACGGCGCCGTCAACTCCCTTAACTTCTTCCTTAGCGGATGGACCTCCGGCATAACTGTAGCCGTATGATCCTTCGTGCGTGTTTTGCACCAGGTTAGTAACCGGAACTTCTTCGGCTACATAGCTCACGGGAACTAGAGATACTACTCCGGCCGACGTTACGGCTATGACGGATGCGAAAAGAACCTGAAATTTCAAAGGATTTTATTTATTTTTATATAGAAATATATTTTATATGATATTTATATGAGATATATATATATATATATATATATATATATATATATCATACTAAAAGGCGAATCATTTGTTCAATCGTTTAGTTGATATCTATAACGTCATAAAATCTCAGAGGATCTCGAACTGAATTTATAGTTGCACAAGATTTCAATTCCGCTCTCTTTACGACCCAATAAGAACTATAAACCGGGTAACAGCCAATATAGTTTCTTTGCGTTGCCTTATACGGTTTTTGCTCAATAAAAAGCGGAACATAAAATATCAATCTGCATTGACACTTGATGCAGTAAATAATGCATCATAACTTTGACAATGATTTTCCTCAGTATATATATAAATAATTAACAAACCAAAAAATAATTTTAATATTTTTGTGCAATAGTGAAAAAAAAGAAACATCATATTCAGCAGTCTAATTCAAATGTTCAATTCACAAAGATCGTGAGCATAAGAAGTGTACAAGGAAGCTCAATTCGGTATGGATCACGAAAGCGTATTCTCGTTCGAGCCCTTCCCTTTCGTTTCGTTGAATAAAAAAGAAAAGAGAACGAAAGTAAGAGAGTAAAAGAAAGAAAAAAGATGAGTTGCGCTTCGCGGAACGAGGATTGGCGTACCGACCGGTCCTTAGTATCGGTGAACCATTTCCGATCTACCATTTTTTTTTTTTCAAACCTATTTATCAAGGGCTTAACAAGAGTGTAAAATACTCACCAAAGCCTGCATCTTGCAACACTTTTCTGCTAACCTCCTTACTTACTAAGGACTGTTCAAGCAGTACTACACGCTGTTTCCAATCTGCTTTTGACTTATATACTATCCCACACAATCACAAGGCAATTTCCATGTGTCGGTAGGATATCACGAACCAGGAACCTAAGGACAACCCGTCGAAGGACAACCGAATACGTTCACTGGATCCGATTCAATGCCAGGGACATTCACGGGCGTGGTGACGTGAAATCAGAGCAGATCCACAATGACCGACTCGATTCGATCTCAAACCTGCTACGTGGGCCACCATGTTAATTTACGAGCGACAGTTTCCTTGCGAATCAACTTTTGCCGGAAGCCTGCTGACCTTGCCCTGGGCAAGTTCGATTTTGACGTAACAGGATACCAAAGTGGCTTCTGGTGAAACTTCTTTCATGTGATTATTTTTAGCGAGGTAATTGAACATGACTAAGTGTGTATGTAGTTCATTGTAAAAACTCTAGTTGAATCAATCTCATTGATCTGTCTAGGCAACTTCATTCGGTGAGTGACCTATAATGGCGAGACGGATGCTGTCGCTAGATCAATCGGTACAACCAGGGTCAACCTGATCCTGAGAATAAACGCTGCCAGAGGTTGCTAATGGACTTTTTACCTGGCTACAGTCGATCCCTCGTGATTTATGGGGGTCGATCGGGGTGCGAGAAGTACTGAAGTTACATGAGAACCAGCCAGCATATTTTCACGACGCGCATTGCTAGGTACTCGAGGTCGTTCGATGCACCATAGTCGAGTCTGCTCAACGTGCCGGAGCACAACTTTCCGTCTTGAGATCAGTTGATCGTCCATGGGTACTTGGTACATGTCTTAGACTGCGAAGGGCGCCCTGAAAGGCATCTGAAATATTCCCAACGATAACGCATCACGTCCTAGAAAAGATAATCATCTTTTTTCAAAGAAAACTTAAATCTACATTTATGTCAGCCCTGCTAACTTCATTTACAATTCAAATCTTCGCGCGTAGTTTATGCTAGATTTCCATTTACGGCGAATCAATTTCGTGCCTTTTTATTTATCTCAGTCGTACGTACGTGTCGGAATTATTTGAAAATATATTAACTACATCCGCCACTGGGGTCTTTGACGGAAACACTACGATGGCTACACCAGCCAATAGACAGCCTCCAGGCAATGGATGTATTCGTGTAAACTGTATCTACATGTAGTGATTTTAAGACGGGTGTCAATCCGAAAAAGGTATTTCTTAATGAGTTCCACCCATTATGATCTTGTTCTCCATCCACCAGTCTTACTCTTTAGAGTTTCAAGGATTCTTAGTCGACGCAATATGATAATCCTGATGACTTCTTGGATTTAACTCGAACTATAGGGCGTCTTATGTTTCAAGATATTATAAAAATGTATCGCTCTGACGTTCAGGGTCAAAATCCTTACATTCTACCAAGTCATATTTATTACATACGTGAATTACCAGGTCGACATAAAATCCTTTTTGTGTCTGGATACGCCCTTCTTTCTTTTTTTTTAATGCACGGTGAAAAGTCTGCACGGATAATTTGCAAAAGAAAATAATTCACAATAAAATTCCCTGCGTACCGTGCGTAGACAGTAATTACAGAGAAATATTTGTACTCGGTCCTTACGATCGCCATTTTGTTAATTTAAAATTACTCTTCAAAGAAGTAAACGAAGCACCCTGTATTATATCGAATACACAAGTACCAGTGCGTTCTTGCAAAACTAATGCGTTATCTGGTATAAAATTCTCCAAATCCAAGGAGCAGGGTAATATTTGTCCATTACCGTGGTTTTATTTTTTCATTAACAACTAGACGACTCTATCACGCGAAAGTCCATAGTTGTTTCATATTGTGACTCCGTCGTGCGTTAAACTTTCATTATGCTTCCTCTATTGTTTAACATTCCTCGAATAGCATCGCCGCAAATCCAGCATTACTTGCAATTCGTAGTATATAAATCCGCAGTCTAGCGTGTATCACGATATTCTCCCATTATTGTAGTAGATTCTATACACACTCCTACCACTATGTCTATATATATCATCCCATTGTAAGCACATATAAAAATCAACTGAAATTAGTTCCTCGGTTACTCAATAACTCGATTACCAAAGCCAGTTACCGTTATCACCCTTCCAGCTAGTCACTGGCATTACTGTTACGCATAATGCGAGTACCATTAGCAACAAGGTATATATGTGTATATATATATATATATATATATATATACACACATACTGATCTCAATTCTTAAATACATAGTACTCGAATATGTTTTAAACTCAGTACCCATGTGAGAGGATCTGTAGTGGATGATCTATAAATAGATAACCAACGATAAACGCGTTGGCCCAATACAAAATATAATAGCCTAATGGCTAAGGTAGTACCTGTATGGCCACGATGCATTAAAGAATGTAATCTGCCTCCTGCTAATAGCGAAAGCCATCAAGATCAAAAGATCTCAAAGCCGCCTATCATCCTCCGGAACTTGTATTCTCATGGTTTGGGATTCGTGCAGCATGCCTCTTATCGCCCTTGTGTGAACGCGAACTGGCAGAGGCGTCATCGTTGAATCAGTTCCAGTTCTTTAAAAGCATCTCCTGGAAGGAAGTTTCCTGCGAGTAAAGGACACGGACCCTTGCAAACGGCATATACAGTGTAGGCGAGTCGCAATCTGAAGAATATCTCGGGGCAACCAAGACCAAGTCCAAGAGTGGGGTCTGTTATTGTAGGTAAGAGAACTCGCTGATTTTACGGGTGTCTATTTGTCTTCTCTTGTAGAGGCTGTGGCATCGAGAGCCGATACAACACGTGTGGGAAGTAGACACATCGGTAGGCTAAAAACCGGCCTCTAAAATAAAATAAAAAAGGAACAGAGACGTTCGTAACTTTATTCCTGTAGAGAGAGAGAGAGAGAGGTCTGTGCAATTTTTCTATTACTTTTTGTTGCTCTCTTAGATACGTACTGCGCACGGAGGAGGTATGACTTTCCTGGTGAGATTCTTTTAAATTTTATTCACCAAGCAAACGCGGACGTGCAAGCTGCTTTTATGGGAGACAATTTACGGTGCAGATTCTGAAACTGATCCTGGCATGCAACAGGTTAATAAGAACGCCGGAGAGACCGTGTAAATGCTCGTGGTACGTTGAAGAGAAAAAAAATGTGTGAATTCCTTTCTTCAATGTGGAATTTATCCACGTGGTGATCCTCCCGGATAGTCGCTTGGTATCCCGATACGATACGTTTGTTAGGCGGACGGTTAAAACTTTTTGAAAAATTTTCAAACCTTTTGACCACACCCATACTTATGGATTTGCACATCCATGGTGGACTGATTGTGAATGTACGTATGTCAGAGATCCGGTCACATGTTTGTGGAGGTCGCTTATGTCGTAAACATCATAAACATAATGCAGTCAAGATGGAGACCACACTCGGCGTATATACTGACTTTATGTCGTGCATATGTTTTACTCGTATCCGACGCCATCCATAACCCGACAGGAAGAAACATTTCGGTTTGAAAAATGAGAATAGTGATGGTTGTAATGTTACTTCGGGAGAACGACGTCGCAGCTCGTTACAATATTCAGTATAAATAATGTATAGGGTCATTGGGTTTATGCAAGGGAACAATCTTTGTTATATTGAACTTACAAAATTATTCTAGAGATTTTATTGTCTGTGGGAGTGTTATTGGCTGCAAGGAAGAATTATTACTTGCTTATAATAAATAAATCGGTAGATTTTTAAATGTAGTTACAATCGCTGGATACTTCTCAATTATCTATCATTCCAGCAGAGAGAATAAAAGAATCTTCTCTTTGTTTGGTCACGCATGTCCAGTTGTGAAGTTTCTCTCGACGGGGTAGCTACGTTTTAGTCTTGTTCTCACCGAGGTGGACAGTAGACATCGTGGGCGTTCCTTGACTCCCGGACTTATCAGATCGCTAATTTGTTGTCAACGTGACTGTATTGTCTATCCGTCCTTGGATCTGCCACCCACGGATCACCGGAAGAGATCGTGGAACCAGAGCGCTACAACTGAGAAGATTCTAAAAAAAAATTTTTATCCAAATAGACGTTAGCATAACTTATCCCAGATGGATGCGCCATTACTATTTTGAGTAACACTATCAAATATGTTTATTGTTATAAATATCGTTATTACACGGATGATGTTTATCATTCTATGACACAGACACACTTTACAAAATTACAACAATCGTGTATCAGTGTCTATTTTCATTTTAAAATATAAAATATATTCTTTTGATTGGTTATGTTTATATTTATTTAAACATCTTCAGGCTCTACACTGATACGTAGAATTTCACCATTACGCACTACGGTCATGACTACCGGTCCTGTTTTTTCTAAGACTTTGTAGATATCATCAGCCTCGACGACAGCGTTACTATTTATGTGCGTCACAATATCACCAGCCCTTAAACCTCCGCTGTTAATATAAAGTGGCAAGATTATTCTAACGTAATTGATCTAATAAGTAATAATGAATTTCTAGAGAAATTAATATAACTTACAAGTAAGCGGGGGAGCCAACCATTACTTTCCAGACGAGAACTCCGTGTTTCACAGTGGCTGGAATACTCTGATTTCTCTGTTGCAACTCGAGGAGTATTTCAGGAGTGAGAGAGAGCATTGTAATGCCAAGATAACGTCGTTTCACGGTCTCCGCAGCACCCTGCATACCTACAAGAACTGAGCCTGAGGCGAATGTTATATATTGGTCTGAAGAAATAATACTGGAGACTAGCCTTTTATTGGGGTTTTACACTTCTTCTAAATATTCCCAAGCATTCTGTGTTTTAAGATTTTAAAGAGTACGTAATATTAATAAAGTTCAGAAAAGCAAAGAACATTTTGAAAACTTATTTAGCAGCCAGTTACAATATGTAAATATCAAATTGCTTGTGTGGCGTTCACCCCATCCCAAAGCCGGCCAGCAATATTTCGTTAAAATTCTTTAAGAATCTATGACTACTTGTGAGATAAGATTATGCATTTCATTCTAGCGTTTTAATTTTGCACTAAAGTTTATTTTTTTTACCTTTATTGTTACGACGCATTTCTGCTTTCTTAAGAAAATCCTTGGCGTAATCAATGGGTATCGCAAATGAAATGCCCGCTGTGACTTTCATAGCGTTTATGCCAATAGCTTCGCCGTTCAAATTTACCAACGGCCCTCCTGAATTACCGAACTGTGTATAAATTCGATGTTTAATGCGTTTACCAAATCTTCTATTCGGATAGTAGATAATTAAGGGTTACCGTAATGGCTGCATCCGTTTGAATATATCCCATTTGTTTATTAAGTCCAAGTTCTTTACTCTGTCTATTTACGCTGCTCACCACTCCGCTCGTTATAGTGTTGCTCAAAGATAATGGTGAACCAATAGCTACTACGAATTCACCGGGTCTGATATTCGAAGAGCTTCCAAGTTTCATAACTGGTAAATTTGTCTAAAAACAGTATACCTTACTTAACTTTTTTAATCTAATACTAATATTTAATTGTTGAATCGAATTCTTTTTTTTAGCATAAGTAAAATTGCTCGAAAATCATTAAAAATGCACACCTTATTGATGCGCACAGTTGCAAGGTCACTCTGCATATCGACGTCCTCTACAATTCCCGGATACGTGGTGCCATCTTGAAGACGTACCTAAAACGACGCAATGCTTATAAAAAAAAAGACTTGCCAGATCCAAGCAGAGCAATTCACAACTAAACAATTGTTCTCGTTAATATTATGACATGGTACAAATAGGAATATAAAGATAGGATCGGTCAGGAATACATACAAAATTGGATAGGCGGGTCTAATGGACTCACATTTACCTTGACGAATGTGTTTGGTTTGTTAATAACGACGTGTGCATTCGTCAAAATCAAACCATCCTCACTGACAATAAATCCAGATCCATTGCTAGTAGTGAGCGGCTTGCCGGTAAAAATATCTAACCTATTTTTCAATGAATCGATGTATCAGTCACCATTAAATATACTTTGCAGAAATATACAATTTGCTCGATGAGACCGTTATATAAATTTCTTCAAAATTTGTATCATTATTAAATCTATATCCATATATGTATGTACATGTTATTCCATTTCATTTAACTCCTAATAAACGTACCTACCTTTTTTTATCCTGTATTTCTATATATACCACAGAAGGTGCACACACTTCCACGACATCAGCTATGAAATTATATTTGTCCCTATTTTCGTTAACTTCACCTCCAAATAATCCCTTCGCCTGTACAGTCAGAAAAGGTGACACTGTACTTTTAAAGTTGTCAAAAATTTCTTCTCTCCATTTATAAAATGCATAACCTATAGTCGTAGCTAATACTGCCGCATAGGTTAAAACGTTTCGAACGTTTTTTTCAAATACTTTCTTGTTGTTTTGAGGCGAATTCGTTGTCTTTGTGGTCAAACGACGTTCGGTGTATAGAATAGCGTAAAACCGAGAATAATTCACTTGATTTTTCGGCGAAATCTTTAGAGCTAAACGTAACCAGGGCGCAGCCATCTTTCGACACGAGCTGATGTAAAGGTTGCCCAAAGTTTCTATAGAGACGAATAGAGACAGATAAAGTTTTTACGCTTTTATTTAAGTTTCAAATTATAATGTGTGACAGACATTACAGCCTATTTTAATAATTTCTCGTGAAATACAAAATATTTGCATTGTGCAAAAGTGTAATATATTATATTTGCAATATAATTCTTGTCAAAGCCGTAATTATATGATGGATACTGTTAGAGAATGTGACAGGTGTACTATTCAATTTAAATGACTATTGATTATGATCCGCCAAGACATTGCCTTCGTTAAGAAATCCATTGAGCTCGGAAATAATCCTATGATCGTTATTGACGTCATCTGTAATCCTGCAGTTATCATCCACATAGCATGATTCTAAAAACATAGAAATAAAAAAACATTAAATTTACGACTAGTCTTATCGCAATATAAATGTCTGACAATATTTCGTATTACCTTGCGTACAGCAAATCCCATTAGCTGCACATCTTCCGGTATTACCTCGACACATGGCGTATCCTGCGATGCAAGGTCTTGAGAAAAGACTTTCTTTTCTGCATTTATGTGTCTCTGGAGTACCAATTAAACATCCTAGGGAAGGTCCACAGCAAATTCGAGGACCGAAACATTGGCCTTGTTTATCAGCCCCACAAGAAGGACACTACATATAAAACATTAAACAATGGAATTAAAGAGTTCGCTATTCGTGAAATAAAGATTTAAAATTTGTAAAGTAAAATTGAATTAGTTTTATAGAATTTTTTATTTCTTACCTCTCTAACTATATTTTCTAGCGACGTGATAGCTCCATTTCTTTTCCCACCACGAGGACAGTTTGTTATGAGACAAGCAAAACTAATAGAAATGAAAACCATAATTACGGTACACAGTTTCAGCATTTTTTTGCTTTGATAATCTTTTGTTCTCTATGATGAACTCGCTGACTGCTCTATTGAAGCGATAAAGGACTTCTGACTTTTCGGAGGTAACCGTCTCGGGTTTATATAGTAAAAATCTGTTGACTTTTAAATTCATATCTGCGCTCAAAACATACTGTCACAATAGAACACTCTAAGGATTATGGATTAGGCCATTTGCGTGAATGTAGGATGAATATAAAAATTATATTTTTCGCACTGGTTACTGTTGGCTCACGGATATTCCATATGATTTAAACATATGACTTTGAAATGGTTTTTATTATGGTGATATCACGGGTATTAGGTTTTCAAAAAAAAGCAGACATTCTATTGGCAATATGAATATGTGAAAAGTTATATTTACTTTACACATAATTGTATTACATTGGAAAACTCGTCACCATATAAATTTTACATACGAAGTATGCGTTAACAATTTTTTTTCTTATTGACACCTGAAATTATTTATGTTTACCTGAAAATGACTTCTTTTTGGTACCAACAATTTTTTAACTTTTGAGCAATTTTTGCACAGGTAAATTTTTATTCGTTTTTCTTTTTAATACCATCGCTGGTTTACGCTGCATCTTTAGATTCTTAGACTTCTTAGACACAGACTCCTTTAACTTGGTTGTTTTTGGTTTGCCTTTATTAGTTTCTTGCTGTTTTTCAGATGTGGAATCAATTTTCTTTTTTTTCACGGTAACCTCTTCTATGTTGTCACTCTTGCGTTTCTGTAATTTTTTCACAGGCTTTATCTCTATGAAACTTTCAATATCACAGTCTTTTTCAATGTGCCCTAGAAGAAGAAACATTATCAGCAAAAGATATAATAAAGTATTTATAATGTAATAAATAGTTAAAATCAATACAAAAAATGTCATACCAAATGCATTACATTTAAAGCACTGTCCGGTAATTTTTGGTGTTTGACCACATATGTGCTTTTCCAAGATGCATCGTTTACAGGTATTGCAGTGCTTCCACGTAGGTTTGACACATCTTTGACAAATCTCACAGTGCTTGTATCTTCGACCATCTTTAGATGTGCATTGTTTACACTTCTTACAGTGTTTATTTTCTGATGCAATCCATTTTTGACATTGCTTGCAATATCTATATCCATCTTCTTTAGGCAATTCAATCAGGTTCAGTGGAATGTTTGTAAAAATACGAACTGGTGAGCCTTGCTTTCTACCATTTGATCCCGTTAAGAACAACGGATGATTATCATAATCAACTTTGTAGTCACACATCTGTAGGTCTTTCAGACCACCGGAAACACCAGATGGATTTGATTTTTGTTTCATAATGGATTCCATGAAATAGGGAGAGATAAACATGATCTTTAATTCATCATCATTTTCTATCTTATTTATCTTTTTATACAAGTCAGAAATTGTTTTTATAGTTTGAGACATAGCTTCCATGCGTCCTCCAAATGGCGGATCGCATATCAAGTACGTATTTTTTCCACCATTTTGAGTAAGGAAATCTTTAAACACGTTTTCTGATTCTTCATGGAAAAAGTGATGATTGAAGAGATTGTACCAGCAGAAACTTAACGGGCCAAAAAAATTATGCTGTAAATAAATATTAATACTAATATACCTTCAGTGTTAAAATGGTAATTTATATTGAAAATACTTACAAATCTTCCATCAAAATCTAAGAGAAGACTGGATATTTTGTTTGGATAATTTGCACATATATGTTCATGTATCCTGGGTGCTCCAATACAAAGAACTTGTTCTGCATTCATATTTAACAGAATATTCATTATGTCATTAACAGATTTTTCTGAAAACAAATACTGTGCTTCCTTTTTAGCATTAGTCAGTGGTTTGAGAAAAGTAGTAGGATTATTCATTTGAGTATCCGTTAACTCCTTTGTCAAAAGATGTTCATTATGTTTAGTTATCTCTGACATAAAAATTAATTTTTCACAATTGTGACAGTAAGCTCTTTTTTCTGGACTTACTACCATAAGTTCATTGAAATGAATATATAATTTATGATGATTATATTTCGGTAATTTTTTCAATTCTTGTTCCCACCTCTGTTTCTTTTCCTTTGTTAGTTTTTCTTTAGGCTTTACATAAAAAGAACATAATGTTGAATCACGATAAGCAGAGCAAGAATAAAATTGCTGTAGCTTGCCATCCACATGTTTCTCTAATAACAAAGTTGGTCCTGCAAATAAATGTTATAATAAGACCATTGTCTTTGCAAAAGTATTAGTCTAGTAATATAATATATACCATGTGGACATCTCGGATGTGTCTCTAATTTACCCCAAACACATTGCAGACCACCAGTTTTAATCATTTTTACAAGAACGAATCCTATTCACGCAAGACTGTAATAAGTATACTACAGTATACTATTTCCTTATACCTAACTGATCCTTACACACGTGCTTGTTGATTTTATTACTGTATTCAGTGCTGCCCAAAACACGAAAAAGTATAGACAGTACATGTTGGTACTTCTGAAAAGAGTGCAATGTGTATGCTCCAGATGGCGACTACAAAATTTTTCCAACTATAGCTGTGTATAAAAGTGCGTGCAGTAAAAAGCAGTAAAGACGAGAGTACTTGAAATTGCAGTGAGGTCATCTGTGGCAAGGTGCAAGACATAATAAAATAAATTTAACAATACAATCAGCTGCGATTTAACAACAATACGGAATACTATCATCAATGTAAAATTGCTGCAAACTATTCATTTGGCTATTAAGCAAATTACGCTTTTTCTTCTGGATATTGGTGTGTACCAGTGTGTACATACAACATACGCTGTCTTCTCAAACTTTTTCCTTGATTATGTCGTGATTTTCCAACAACATGCCACGCCTAAGAGGTCGTGCTCCCCTTACAATTATTCTGATGATCATCTTTACTCTGCTTGTCATTATTTATCATATTTTGAGTAATGAAGTTGATGACATTTCCTCTTTGAAGATCAGCTCTCATTTGAAGATTGAGGATGTGTATCCTCTTAGTGATCTTACAGAAAGTCCGCGAAATATCGCAAGGCGTCAACAACTAGAGGCACAAATAATGGAAAATCTGAAAAATAGTGGTAGAAACATAGAATCAGATGAAAAAAAATATGGAAAGGCCTTTAGCGACTCAACTCCTTTATTTAAGGGCCACAAGATTGTGCATCTTGATCTGAAAGGTGCTCCACCTGTTATCGAGTATTACAAGCACCTATTACCATTACTGAAGAAACTTGGAGCTACTGGAATATTAATTGAATATGAAGATATGTTTCCATTTAAAGGAGACATTAGTAATATTAGTGCGGGTAACTGTTATTCTAAAGCAGATATTGAAACAATTCAAAAACTTGCTGAAGAGAATGATCTTATTGTGATTCCTTTAGTACAAACTTTCGGACATCTAGAATTTGTCCTTAAGTTAGACGAGTACAAAGATTACAGAGAAGTCTTTCGGTATCCTCAAGTATTATGTCCATCATACAATAAAACATTGATACTCTTGTACAAGATGATAGATCAAATGGTAAAGGCACATCCCAATATAAAACATTTGCATATAGGAGCTGACGAGGTTTATCAAATTGGAGAATGTTCACGATGTCTTAAAGTTATGGATAAAAAGCAATGGGGAAAAAAGCAGCTCTTCCTAGATCATGTCACCAGAATAGCAAAATACATCAAAGAAAAATATCCAAAGTTACATATCCTCATGTGGGATGATGAATTTCGAGAAATATCACCTGAGGAAATTTTGGAAAAAGGATTGGACAAACTTGTTGAACCTGTTGTATGGAAATATACAACCGATCCTGGTGCTTCCTTGAATGACGTACTTTGGGATAGTTATGCTATTGTCTGGCCAGCAATTTGGATAGCAACAGCTTTCAAAGGTGCTACAGCTCCAGATCGGTACTATACAGACATTGCATACCATTTGGAAAATCATGAGCATTGGCTAGAAATTATTGTAAAATATTCTCACAAGATCAACTTTAAAGGAGCAATTTTAACTGGCTGGCAAAGATATGACCATTTTAGTGTTCTCTGCGAGTTATTACCTGCTGCAATTCCATCACTCGCAGTCAATTTAGCTGTTCTACGCTCCTCTGAGTTAAATACTTTTCCCAACGAGATTCCACGTCAAATTACAGAAGCCCTACAATGTGAAGGTACCATCTCCTTGAATATACCAGAACCTCAATATGGATGGACCAAGTGCAACTATCAAGGAGTGCCTGTATACACAGCTACACTACGATTATATTCCTTGTCTCAAGAAATAAGTAAAATGGAAGAGGAAAACACGTTCAAAGGTTGGATGAAGGAATACAATCTGAAATACGCTTTTTCTAGTCCTAGTCATGTGGAGCATGCAGTAGCCGACCTGGATAACTTCAAAATGGAATTACTTAACATTGAAAAGGCAGTAAAATCAGCCATGGATGGTATCTATGATAGCTACACCATTCAGGAATGGATTGAAACGTTTATGGTTCCATTAAATGACAAAGTGACCTCACTTTGGGAAGCGAAGGAGAAACTTTTGAAGAAGAATGCATGGCCACGAAGACCGCTCACAAAAATTGAACTTTAATAAAATGTGGAAGTACAGAAATTGATTAAGACATCTTCTTTGGACAGAGCAACACGAGAGACTGATAATTATGTAATTCTTCCACGTAGGAACACGGTACAGAACAAATTTTGATTTTTTACAAGGACAGGGTAATTGCAAGGAGTCTCAGAGATAATGTATAGATATAAATAATCGTATGTAGTATAATTATTGAGGTATCAGTTTATAATATCAGCCAATTGGGCTAATTAAAATTGAACAAAAAAAAAGTCATTTACTTCTTAGCATCGTCTTAAAGACTTAAATTCATGTATCTGCAATAAAAAATTATCTAGTAGTATCTTCATGCAATCTGACAAATCACACTTTTGAAGTGGCATTGACTGCAATAAAAAAGATTACACCCAAATAAAACGAAAAGAGAAATAGCAAAACAATTTATAGACTGTAGCACTAATATTATATAATATAAATATGTATAAATAATATATGCACAGTAGTGCATCTATGGGGACATGATTTTGAGAATGTATTTATATTTATCCGCGTTGTGTTTAATATATTTTTCTGTGTTTGAAAACAAAAAACCAGGATTATTGTGCGACCATTATTCTGTCACACTTTGTTTCGCTAAATTTTAAGTTTTTAGAATTTACGTTACATTTTGTACGCGTATCACCTAATTATATTCTATATGAATATTAACAGCTGATTGCGTATTTTATCATTGTGGAAGAGAATGATTTTAATGTAATATCAATCCAATATCGTCTTCTGATTAATCCATATACGGCTATGCCGCAAAGTTTTATCTTCCGCTTAATGCAATCTTTAAATAATAATTACCTATCGAAAAACTTTCAATAATAACTGTAGTGAAGACGTTCATTATTCTGCATCAGTATGTGATAATGTTATTGAATTATAAAGTGAATTTTAATGTAAACATTGTTTCTAACATCATTATAATTATCTTCAATAGTATTATAACTATTATGCAATCTATCACGAATTGCGAATAAAACAAGTTTCTAAATTACTTTCTATATACTTCGAGTATTTCATAATGGATTTGGACCCTCAGACGAAGTTCAATATACTATGAATAAGTTTATATTTAAGACACGTTACATAGTAATTTATCAAAACTTTTTCTGGGCTTTGTTGCATTATAGCACTTTTTCATTTTGCTCCAAAATAATGGATTCTAATCATTTACATAGTTTTTTCTTGTTTTACAATCACTAATCAAATTGTCATGATATCATTCCTCGGAAGAGTTGAGAATCTCTGCTTTACCTTAAACAAGATTATTCTGTATTACCCATTATAAAAGAATCCATATAAACTACTATAATCTTCTTGACTTCAGTTCCCTACTATCTCATTTAGTCAAGAGTTTCGTACTTAAAATTTCCAAGTTCAAAACTTACTAGTACGTTTTGTTAAAGATAAGACAAATACAAAATTGAAGATTTTAGTATTCATAACACTGAATCAAAATCGAACAATTATTCAGAAATTGATAAATGCATTTTCATCTTAAACCATTATTACAATATATAAAATTTACAGCACAAAAATGCCTCCTGCATAACATATTTAAGATTTCTATTTTTAATTAAATTCGAATAAATTACATAAAGTGTACTTAATAGAGAACCTGACTATATTTCCACCAGAGTGAAGTTGACAAATAAAATACGTGTCTTGTATGTACATCTATACATTACTAAACTAGAGATATACATTCAATGTATTTTAACTCTTATTCGACTCCGGTGGAAATATAGCCACTGACACGACTCTATTGCAAAGAACATACTGAAGATCTCGAACCCGGAAGAGAACGATTGAGATCCACCAGATTTTGTTTTTTTGGATGACGTTTCACGACTTTCTGTACCGTCGAGACGTCAACCGTATCACCAATTTCTGCCGTGACAATAGGTCTGTGAAATTCCTGATCCATCCTTGTGAGTCTGACTCCCAAAATTTGCGCAGCCAAATTGATCATGCACAAGGAAACCTATAAAGTGAAAAGTTACAACGCAGTCCACTTTGCATTCATTTTGCTTCATCGTGTAGATGATTTTAATAAGAAAAATATATAGCATCCCGGAAACGCAGTATCTAACATTTGATACGTGCGTAAAAAAAAGTTTTTGATAGTCACAATCTAAATAAAAATTTTACCGTTACAGATAATATAACGAAATAATCATAACCGCAATTAAAAAATTTATCCGAATCCCAAATTTCATCGGACACTCACCGCTTCCCCAGTTCTGGCAGACACGTCGTGATATGGAAATCCATTCTCGGCAGCGAATCGAAGCGACTTCTCCCGCTTAACTGTCCTTTGATGTTCCATATCACATTTATTCCCCACAATCGCCATTACCGGTCGCTTCTGAAATATATTATTGAGTTCCTTAATCTCCGCTATCCATTCCTGAAGAATCTCAAAGCTCGAGCTGTTCGTTACATCATACACCAGCAGGATAATCTAAAAAGTATGTAGTATATGCATATAATTTTAATACCATCGCCCTTGACATTTCCTATCAAAAGCGATCATCACCTACGTGAGCACCGAAGATATATTTGTCGAGCATATTTCCATGAAGTGCAAGACCGCCCACGTCCCAAAGATGAAGATTGACATTTTTGTAGCATCCTAGACCGATGTTCTTCAAGAAAAAGTCTATACCAGCTGTGGGTGTGTACTGCCTTGTGAATTCGTCGTTGCAGAATTTGACAGCAATGCTGGTCTAGGAGCACCTTTGAATTTCAATTCTGAGAACCTATCCAATTACGAAATTCGATCGCGCTTTGAAAACGTGCAATAAAATAAAATCCAATACCATCAATATGTCTAAACTGCATTTCTAGGTAATTAATTAAGAGTATGTATAACAGTAAGTAAAACTTGTATCTTGTTACTTGTAAATTTAATTTAAATAGCGCAATGATAAAGAATGCTCCTAAAAACAATAAAGAAACTTACTTTACCAGCACCAGAATCGCCTACAAGTACGATTTTAATTCGCCTCTCGGCCAGATCTTCTTCACAATCCGACATGGAATATTATATATTTTTATTGTCTGAATAAAATGCTTAGAATTTCTCTTGGGACGTACGAGCGACCGTCTCGCCCAATACTGGCCAGTTGTGGAATCGATTCGTTGTAGCGAGTTAAGGGACTCCATCAGCAGGCATGAATAAATTATTAAATAATCGATAACGAGTCACGTTACGATCCGTGTCAATCCAGGGTAGGACAACCTGTGTTACACTGGCTACACGTGAGCCCACGCTTGCGCCTTGAAATCCTTCCGTCAAACACATCCCACGGTTTGTCGTATCCCGTAAACAACATATGTATAACCTTACGCTACAATGAAAACGTTCATTAAGTAGTTTGACTCGCAAATCTAGAACTTCACGAGATGTGTGTCTATACGACTGGATAGACTGCTCGCAAGTAATATTAAAAGATATCAACTATGTTAATGTTAAAATCAAGATCGATAATTCTTAGAAAAATTTCTTTTTGGTAAACATAAAATTGTCGGAGGCACTATATTTTTATTGTATATATGACTTTTATAGTGTTTAGCACTTTTGTAAGAGGCACTTAAGGTTATTCTGATTTTCTCAAAAATACAAGGTCAGTTGAAAATCAGATCCTTGTAGTTTTGCAGGAGATAGTAGTTCGATACTCTGCAGCAAGTAGTGGTTCGCACCACAGTAGTCCTGTCAGCTCTCTCGAAATTCGCCTTTACTATCTCGTAATATCGCCCATCACTAGAGTATAGAAAAACGGTATTTATATTAGTGATATATTTAATTCTGTGTAAATATTAATGATTTTACCTCAAAACCAAACAGCGTAATTTTATACACTTGACACGAAGTATATCGATAGCCTTTTGACTTTTGTCCGAAAATCTCAAATTTTCTGGATCCCAACGTAATTCGAGTCGTTCCAAATTAGGACAATTATTAGCTATTCCGTCCATAAGTTGATCCACGTGAATATTGACACCCAGTCTGTCCTGAGTTCCCATGACGACTATTCTGAACGTATAAAATATTTATAGGTAATTCTTTGTCTCAATGATATCCAGCTATTTAGCACTTACTTAGCGTTTGTTAAGATCGGCAAAACGCTTTGCCAGAGTTGATCCGTAATGTGTTGCATGCCAGATAAAACAATTCCCCAGAGTTGATGACCGTGTCGCGATAGGAATTTATGGAGACCATCGTCAGTGAGGTTGTCAGAACTATCGAGGTCAAGTGCTATCAAATTTCGAGGATTGCCAAGCTCGGTCCAAGCTTTTAGGACACTGTCATTGAAGCCATTAAGCTGACCGGCGCTCAGGAAGCGCAAACCAGGAATCCTTGTGAGCATATCGATCAGGCACTCGGTCGAGACATCAGTGGCAGTGATGTCAAGTTCCTGGATGCTGGACTTCTCCCATTCCACCTGCATGACGTACTCGCTTTGGAGGTCTGAAAGGCGCCCCTTCGATTCGCGTGATTCTCACCGGTCCAGACTTGTTAGAATGTTAGCAGAGGATATTTTCACAATCTCATTGTCAAATCAGAGATAAATAAGGATTACATAGAGGAAGTCGTTCTTACTGGTTCCTTGCATCAGGAGACAGCGTAGTCGTCGGCTACGCTGAAACAGGGTCTTCATGGTGGAGCCGGTGACCTTAGCACAGAAATTCACAGCCAAACATTCTAATTGGATGCAGTTCGAGGAAAAGGCGTCTATGTGAGAGTCGTCGACAAAGTTGATGCCGTAGAGATTGATTACCCGAAGATTTGGCGTGGCTGACTTTAATTTATGAACGTTTATCACCTCGTAGATCTCCTCTTCCTCTTCTTCAACTTTTTCGTAGGTTCCTGGACAGAAATCACTTTATTCAATACCAAAACTCATGAGTGACAATATTGGGCAGTTTTGGGA
Organism: Trachelus stipa; assembly: GCA_036026315.1. Lineage (NCBI taxonomy): Eukaryota > Metazoa > Arthropoda > Insecta > Hymenoptera > Cephidae > Trachelus > Trachelus stipa. The sequence continues at coordinate 179,927 of JAYRCB010000817.1, forward strand.
GTAGTGACTTTGCAACTAATTTACCAATCAGGTGAAGAATTTCAAGGCCGTTTATGAAGTTGTAAATTTTTCTCATGAAACCTTCCATGAAGATGACCTCAGACAGACAGATGCACATGTATTTTAGTTTTGTAGGAAATGCCTGCATCTCCGAAAAGTCGTGCAACTGCATGGCAGTTGAGAAATCCAATAACATGTGAGTTAAATTAGGACACTTGTTCGCCAATTCATGTAGAACCGTATGAGTGATAAGTTCGATTGGCAATTCGATGTAACGTAGAGAAGGTCCAAAGCGAGTACTGAAATATAATTAATGATTATTTATATAATTACTTCATAAATAGTTGATTTGGAAAACACACCTGATTAATTGAAGAAGACTTTCAAGTGATCCAACATGAAGACCGCTGACTTCCGGTCTTAGGGACACGTATTTCCATAGTCTGGTGTCGTAGGCGATCTGTCGCCACCTTTTGCAAACACGAGCGACCCTGCAGATTTCGCGATGCGAAAGGTAACTGAAGATATTCAAAATAACCTTATCCGGGAGTTTTTCGATAGTCTGAAAACGATAACATTTATAATTTCTTACTATAAATTATATATTGAAAAATAATGTTTTTAGGAACAAATGTCTCCTTACATATGTACCAATGACAATTTTTTAAATGACCAATTTCAAAATTTATATAAAAATAAAAAACCAGTGTGGTATAAAATTTGTGACATTGACTTTATTGCTACCTGTGACATATATAGAACATTGCCTAAAAATCTTACGAAATCGATCAGGGGTCTTCAAATTGACTGAAATTCTTGTTATTCATCTTAAATGAACTTACTGTACCAGCAAAACGGCTTTTAATAACGCCACCCTCAGAAACGTACATTTGAGACGTTTCTAGGGCAATTTGACCCCAAACGTCGACGCCACCCAGATCCATTTTTCTAGCTGTATAAAAACTTTACCGTGTCACCACAAAAAAAAACTTAGACTAATGAACACTGGAAATTCAGTACTAATAAATAAATATTCAAAAGAAAATAAAACTGGTCCCTAACTAATGAACACAGACCTCCCGACTCCCTTGTCTTTTCAACGTATTCACAAATAACAGTGCACCGTTGTGCGATAGGCAGTGCAATATTTGAAGCAAACCAACAAGTTCTGTGGTTAATCGGATAGCGCCTGCGCGCCAAACTAAATATACCCGGAGACTTGGTTAAACTTAATTTTAAACCCACCACAGGATAGCAGCTTACACGTCGGATATATCATTAATTTCATGACCCGCCTCTAATTGGAACGTGTGCCGGACATGCTTGGCTTCTTATTACATTATTGACCTTCCTATTTCAACAACTAATTCGCCTCTCGTGCCTCTTTTCCCAGTCCAGTTAAGCATTAAAAGCTTATTGAAAATTCATCTATAAATATATAGAGTCATGAACGACTGTTTGACTCTGAACTAATTAAATAGCAGCAATAAATCAGAAATCATTGAGCCTCGTAATAATTTCCAAAAATTTAAATGATTGAAAATATTTTGATTTTCGATGTAATGTTTATTGATACTATTAAATGATAATGTCATCACTGATGAGAAAAAGCGTTACCGGTAAATTCCCTCTGCGAATACTGCTATGCAGATCATCTCTGGAAATTGCACTTGTAGCATGTTCGACGTTCAATTGTGTCCAGGTGCTCATGATGATCGATCCACTGACTTAGAAAAATTCTAAGAATATCTTGAACTTGCACTTTAATAATTTCACGATTTGATACACCGACACTCCGTTTTACTTGTATCATTCATGGCGAATGAAATGACATTTTTTTATTATTTACGCAATAAACTCTCCTTGGATTTCGAAAATCATTGAAATTGTTCAACTCTTCCGAAGACTGATGCATACGAAGTCTCTTTGATCGATCACTAACGCTTTTAGTAGTTGCCTGGTTCCTAGGAGTGGGCACTTGCAACTGAGTCTGCTTTAATTAGTTATAAATAAAGGCAGGCAGAGGGCCAGAATGGGGAAGACGGTATCGACATTTTCAACTGCATTGATGCATCTTGGGGAAAGACATTCAAAGTTATATATGTATGTGTTTGATTTGGTTTTATCGATCAACATTTTCAAAAAGAAATATTCTGCTTACATTTTTTTAATTGTAAAGTACTTATTGCTATATAAGACATTATTTGGAACGACATGTAAATTAGAGATAAAATGAAGACCTATTGGTAAAATTAGAACCATATTTTTCCTGTCAGTTTTGATGGCGGGCTCTTCGATTTATTTAAAGATATATATTTTTGTGCTTTTTCATATCGCGATATATACAGAAAAATTCGAATTTACGGGAATCATGAAATTGCTTACCGTGTTGGGACGTCTTACTCTTCTTTCGGTGCCGTCGTCTTCGTGAGTGTTTAACTGCTGAAGAGCGGCCTCCACGCTCAGTACATTCCAATTAGACATTCTTCGTAAATCCATGTTGAGGCGTGCGACGTAGTCGTTTTATAAAGTACAGATAGACCGGAAATGAAAGAAATGAAATAGCGGTAGAAAAAAATAGGAAATTAAAATATAACTCGAAATGGAAAGTGTTTGATTCTTGTTTATAAATCTCGAGATTTTATATACATTGACAGTTCACGAAGATAATATGGCTAATACTCAAAAAATACAAATTAATGGTGAGCAATAAATATGGCAAAAAAACAACTGATGTGTAAATCGTTTTCAAACGTAAATTATCAGTCTAGCTAAGACGATTTTATAATTTCTTATTAATAACACTACACCGATCGATATACTTATATGGATAACTAAGAATCCGATAATATGCAAAAGCACTGATCTGTCTTGGTATCTCGACCAAAATTTATTATCACTCGATCTTGTAAAAATTGTTCGATTTTCAATTTACGAGCATGTTTTCGAAAAACTGAAGAGTAGAAGCAAAAATTCTGTGAAACAAGTTTTTCACAATAGTCAAGAATGCATTACAGTCCGGACACTGATTCACTAGCACTATATCTTTATCTTTTGTCTTTATCTTTGCAAAACGATAATCATATTAAATTTATCGTATTAACGTATACTGATCAAGAATTTATAATCGCGAAACTTCGCGACCGATGAAGCAGAACGAAAAATAGCTTACTCGGTCATCATGGCGGAAACGTATAACGAATCGTGAGCTTCCCTGTTCTGGTTCAGAGCAGAAAAATGTAACTAAAATAAACGTAACTTTATGTAGATCCTGAAATAGAAGCACTGGAGAGCTGTCTTCTCTGTGACACGAGGAACCAGCCATATTGTAGGCGGGACTGTTCGAAATTAAAAAAAAAATTTAACAAAATTCTATAATTCTTTGAGCAAACTCGATGGACTATTATTCTTTCATTATCATTATGTCACTTGTCTTTGGCACTAAGCCAAGTACGTCATTCAAAATCCAATATATCTTTTAGATCGACAGTTTTTTATGCTCACGTAAACATATCAACGTTTAAAACTCCCTGAATACATTTACAAGATACCAGTAATTCTTCAGTGGCTTTCCTTTTGCTTGTAGGCCAAACATGAGCTATTTGGCGAATTGCCATCGGCAATTTAATTAATTAAAACTGTCTAATGTGTAGTTTGGATGGCAAGTCTACAGCTGGTTTCTCTTTGACAATGAAAATTCAGTACAAGATGGCGACATGTTGAATTCACTGGTTACCGACTATTGGACATGTAGTGCTCATGAGTAACTGAAGATAAGTAGCTAGGCGTTATACCGGATGTCGTGCAAGACTGGATGCCGCGACATCCAGTTATCGACGCATGTTATCAATTATGTGATAAAGAATAAGAATAAGGAGCGAAAACGAGATATCCTACCAGATCCTTTTTGATTGCATTATTATATACCATATCAAAATAATGTTAGTACATACTTTCATATACATATACTAATTACATGCCATTGATGTGCTAAGTGTTTATAAATATATTACTGGAATCGATACAATGAAGAAAATTGTTTTCTTGCATCTTGAAATACCGACATATAATACAGTATATGGCATACTTTCGATTGTACGTTAAGCAAAACATCTATTGTATTTTGTATTCTCATGCTATCATAGTGCCAACGCTTTTAATTAAACAATGATAATAAATTTCAGGATATTGATTAATATGTATGACGCTATAAATACGGTTTTATGCATATTCATTATTCATAGAGTCGCATGAAAAAGTAAAATGTTATTTTACTATTTGCTTCGTTTACGTTAATGGATATACATTTATCATAATATTTATTACACTCTTAAAAGTAGAAGAAAGAGGAAATTTCTTGAATTACTATTGATTGCTTTGGAATATATATGATTACATATTTCTATAGTCCGTGATACGATTATCATAAATTGAGTACAAGACGCGCAATATTTCATTGAAATTTTACAAATGTTTTTATTCATGTATGAAATCGCATTCTTATTTAGCAATAATATCAACGTAATAAATAAGGAATGTACAATGAATAATCGATAAAAAATATATATGTATATGTATATCAATACAGAAGTTCCAATCGTTTTAAAAAAGATGTAAATTATATAAAGTATTAACATGTTTGTCAATACTAGAATAATACAACTTGTAATTGGAATATATTCTTTAAGTATTATTAAAAATATCACGCAAAAATAACTATTATTCACAGGTGAACATGCAGTGCGCAATAAGTGATACTATTTTTAAAAAAATAAAACATATTCAAAATTAATTTATTTCTACCTAAGACTCTACCGAGTCTTCTTTATAAAAAAAAGAAGTGCATCGTAGGATCCTGCAATTTGCAGTATGAAAAAGCTTCTACATACACTTTAATAACCATTTCACGCGTTCCATTTTCTTTGTTCGAACGCTTCGCACAGCAGCGCCTCTATCGATTTTCATGGTCACTGCAGAACTATAAACTATGTTTCTTTCTCTAACATGTCTATACTCCATTATTCACCATCTCTTTTTATATTTCTCCCTCCAAACAGCAAGCGCCTATAAAGCCAGCTTGGACGCCATAATGCGCATTACCCGTGTTAACGTTGAAGAGTTCTAAACGACGATTCCGCGGTACGTTGAAGCAGGATTTCGTGAAACTGGCCGGGCACGCGGTCAGCTATACAGTCTATTATCTCGCCTAAGAGCGGGATGAAATAATTAGAGATTATTCAATCAAGACTAAGAGTCTAACTTCAGACGTCCGTACTCAGTCCTCAGTGTAGGCTAGTCGGTCGCTGATAGTTGCCGGGACGGCGAGGCTTTGAACATCCAAGAAGCAAAACGGCCTACCACGACCAAACGATCGGTTAATAATAATACCGAGCTCAAAACTAAACCAAAGAACGTAAATGGCATAGAAGTTACAACACACTCTAGTACGGTGCACTGGATGATCATCAGTTGGATTGGAGAAGCCTCAAGTTACTGTATTACTATATTGAAGAAGATTGCTCACACTAGGAGTTTATGGCATATACGAGGTCTGGTAGATCTATTCAATATCTTTGTTTAATAGAGGACGTATGACCAAGTAAAGATACAGCATAAATATCAACTGTCAATATTTGGAGGTGTTGTGCTTACTAGGAGTAACGACAGAAGTTCGAACTATATTTTTGACAACAAGCTAATTGCAATGGCTATGACTATGTGTATGGAGAATTGTACGGATGCAGGAATGCTGTATGAAATTGTCACAGAAGAAATTTGGACCCCATGGAATGCAGCTATAGAGTACTTTGAGTATCAACCATGGTTCTTCTCTCTTCTCGGAAGTATCATGGTGGGCCTGTCTGGAGTTCTTCCATTGTTGGTTATTCCTATCGAAGAAGGTGCCAATTTGAAGAATGGAGGTAAAGTCTTTTTGTCTTAAATTATGAGTAATTATGTATCATTTTTTACAGTTTCTTGAGTATCGACTCTCAAGCGGTCTGATAGAGAACTAATTACTTATGACAAAGAATTGTTTCTGTCAAAAAGTTTCCATAAGATTCATTCTTGAATTGGATTTTATAACAGTAGCATTATCGTATATGTCTAAGCCATGTGCTAATCTATTATACTTTAACGGACAAGAGAGAAACTTGAATACAATAGTAGATCTTTTAGTAGTATAAACTTTCAAATGCTGTTTTTGTTGGCTAAATTACATTGAGTTGTGCAATGACTATTTTCTATATGTAAAAGCCACAAGTTACTGACACTTCTAGTCACTATTACCAGGCTTGTGCAATGTCCTCCAGTGAGAAGATATTTCATTAAAAGCTGTCAAACGTACAACCCACAATCACAAACCAGAAATTTCACAGTAATTATACATTCTTCTGTTGTACACAAAATCCACTGAATTGTTATCATTGAATTGTCATCCAGAATTCACAATGCTATGTCGTATTGGCTCCACAGCCATCAGCGAAAGAGTGACGCGCATTTCTATAAATAAGAATGCTGCCACGTGAAGTATCATGAAACTCATAATAATAAAAATAGGCGCAAAAAACGAGAAGAAACGTCTGTAACACAACAAGTGCTACACGTGCCACGCGCTACAGATCTTATACTGGAAATTCGCGTACCAAATTCGCAATAAGCTTCAGTTTCTCAAGTAAATATTGACAATATTGTACAACAATTCTGAATATCGCAGTATCGCTACTGAGACAATAAAAATTGTATAAGTTAATGGGTTCAAGTCACTTTTTCTCTTTAGACTTATCTCGAAAGATGCTCATAACTCACGACCTTGCTGTTAGCGGTAGTACCAGCCGCCATGAAAAAACTTGAGCTTTCAGAGTACCAAGTAGACTGGTAAATATTGAAATACCTTATCGTAAACTGTTAATTCAAATTAATGATAATTCTTCGTATAGTACTGTTTTCGTAGATGATAAGTTAGTCTTCTGGATTGTAAATAAGAGACAGAAATTAGTGATGGGTACGATACTTTCCTTTCCATTCGTTATCGATATCCAAGTGATTTTTATTAGATGAACAATCACTAACCAGAAAAACTTTGAGTATTAGAACTCCTTAAAGTATGTTCCAAATCGGCTCTTGCGTAACCGGTTTTACATTTCATATGGTCAAGGTCAATTGAGGCCTGTATAATCGATCTACGCTGTTGAATCAACCGACGAATTAATATTATACCACTTTTATTTTGCATTATATGTCGATCTAAAAAGCCAGACGTCGTACGTTGTTATCGTAAAGAAGCTGAGAAAAAACATGATATGCAATGAAAATATTCTTCGCATGTTGCATTAAGGAATTGGACAGTCAGAAGCCTGTATTTGAATCTTATGGTATCGCGCGAATATGTTATTAGTATTTAAATGACTAACGATGTCACGAAACCTTTGAACTTTGAACTTTAGTTCAGCCCGATATACCAAAATAGGCAAGAATTTTCTTTATGTACACAAGAAAACAAAACCTCAAGACGTTACTGCAATGTCGTTCACTTATTCATATTTGTTGGTATTCTATCATATAAAAATTTAAATTTGGAGGATCCCTTTGTATTTATAATGAACTATTTCTAAGAGCAACCTTTCTGTTATAGAAGCATTTAAAGATAATTAAGGAATAGAATTTACCACAGCCATTTTACTGCCTGTTGTTAGGCTAGGTATCTCATGGCTGGCGCTGGAGAGAATATTCTAGAAGAGTTTAGTCATAGACTCAGGGCAATGTTCTCTCTAAGGATTCTACTTCCATTCTGGCCGTTTTGATTTTTTGTTTAGTGATGTTTCATTAAATATTCATGTAATCCTGAAAGAATAACGATTCGCAATGTTAAAATATTATATTATAAATGATAAAGTAATCGAAGCATATACTGATTTAAATCCGAAATATACCTCACTGTAAATTTGCAGTATTTATAATTATTACGCGTAATTACTCAACTTCAGTTGTTTCACAATTAATTGTATTCATTCTCTCGCATTGGCCTTGCGCAGCAGTGCAATTTATATCGGGCGCCATTTCATTGTTAGTTCTTTTTACGAAATTTCTTAAAAAAAAGAATAGTTACACTAACAAACTATTACGTATTGCAACAGATATTTTCACAGCTCTAACCCAGATAGATCTCCAATTTAACGCTTTCTGAATAATTAAAGTACAGAGGAATTGCAAAGTGCGCATATAAAATAAATCCGTCGATGAGTTTAATTTGGAATTTAATAATTAAACTTAAGACGAATTAGCAGTGTAAAGTCATAAATAGTAGACAGATTTGATCGCGTTCTTGGAATATCAGGATCTCAGGTGTGTCAAATAACAAAGATTTTCCATCCGGCACGTTTTGATAAAATTTTATCTTATCGAATAAAATATTCATCGATTATCTTTTTTTTAGCAATATCACAGTCCTTCTAAAACCTAAACAGTTTAAGTATATTAAACTTACGACGTTACTACACGTTTTTTGTTCAATAAAGATTCGTACAGAGCATAGTTGATTATTGTACTATTTCTTCGATCCATAATAATTACACACTTATTCCAGATCGTCGTAATGCAAATGCTACTGATCGCAAAGATTCAAGAAAACTAGTTCCTGAAATCTGTCGACTTAGCTAATGACGTAATGTATCTCTAAAGATTACTGGTTCCAATCGAACGACTCGCTCATTGGCCTTTTTTTACTAGGAAAATTGTCGAGCACGCTGTAATTTCACCAACGATACGATTGGAATTGATCTTTGCCCGTATGATTATCTCGACCAGTTTCTGTGGTATTGTCAGACGTGTGATGTACGAGATAACATCCTGTTGTGCAACCGCAGCTAATACAGTCAGTGTAATTCCAAAAGTCCCTAGGGCTCCCATTGCAGCATCATATTTTAATCGACGGCACTGAATATTCGTTTGCAACGAAAATGATTCTTCTCAACAATTGGTGGGACTCTCGTGAGGATGACTCAGTGTCAGCAGATAAAGCAAATGTTGTTTTCAGTACTGTTTGCTAAATCACCAAGTGAAAGACCCGCATTAAAATTACATAACGGAAATTGCACTGCACATCAAATGTCGAATGAAGAATGCAGAGAAACGCTAGTAATTAATGTGACTTAATTAGTATAAAATAATCGCATTTCTGTTAAACACAATGGAGAACTTTGCGTTTATAGAAATTGCGAGCTCCCACTGCTCACTGTTCAACGGATACGACATTTGCGATATCGATGCATTATTATTTATGTCGCTGGGCACTGATATGCATGTCTCACAGATTACGCGTGATGATATAGAGAGCGTTTAAATTTTATACGTTTCTTTCTTTAAACGTCTGTAATCTACCGAGGGAAAAACTGACCGTTCTTCGTATATATTCTCTAAAACATACGCCCATGTTTTCATTATCAGACACGTTGAACTGCGTGTGTTATTAAATATTATTTATCTTATTTGCTCCATCTGAATAAAAACATGTGTCACGTTACATTTGTATGATTGTACATATTCTTTAATAGATAATGTTCTCTCAGGCAGTATATAATTTTGTTCCTCAAAATTCTTTCTTCATTGATTTCTAATCGCATAAGCCGTAATAAATGAAATGGCTTCTTGTTGTTCTAATCTGTAATTGCTTATTAAAGTACAAGTGTGCTTGTAAGCAACGCGGTTGCGCAAATTGATATCAGTCCATGATGCACGATAAGTCCAATAATCTTTCTCATCAAAAGTCTGCTAATCAATGATAGCAATGTTCATTACAGCATTCATACAATTTATATCTTTTTTTTTCGAAGTCGCTGCACACATATGTGAGTGCATTTGTATAGCGTGAAGATCATGAAGTACTTATCATCATTGTCTGATAAATCAAAGAAAAAGTTTTTAATCAGAATATTCGGTAATTCTTATAAACGGTTTACCAGCAAGAATCACATGCTACTGATAATGATACATTGTATTGGACAAGTCTTAGAAAATTATTATTGAACATGTCTCATTGAAATTATCATAATTGTATTAATTAGGTCGCTATCGGTAAGTCTTTCGGTAGAAATGACGTGCGTAACTTTTAAAAAAATTTTTATAAAATTTCTAAGCTGAACCATTGATCTTCCGTCTTTCTAATTGGTATTTCCGTACTTATTAGATCCGTTATTAATTTAGCAAAGGCTACGTGCAGCCAATCCCGTTTGCGATCCAAACTAGATCAAGGCACATTGGTTCAAGAACAGTGCAATTCCGTTTTTGTTGTATAAGATCAACCAGGGTCAAGATCAGCGTTATCGTACGGCATTTATTTAAGTAAAATTTGCTGTGCTATACATCTATTTCATCGTTCTCTTCCTTCCTAGATATATACAGTTAACTACATAGCGCAAGATTCAGGATACAATGAGACGAGCGATAAACTAATTTAATTTAAATTTAAATTTACCGAAAGCCAAAGAGCTTGCTTGTTATTTCATAAATATCTTGACGTTGATTCATTCGGCCACGAATGAACGTGTACAAAATATATTAGCTCTCGTCTTATGGCTTGATGTCATATTATCAGCTGTTTGCAGCCACGGGTTTTAGGTATCTACGGAGCAAATAAGCGAGAAATTTTGTCATTTTTCAATAACCAATTTTCACGGGCCACTCACTCGAGTAATATTATAGCGTGATAAAAAATTGTGGTTCAGACCATATCGTTCTTATTGAGGATTTACAGAAATGAGAAAATATTTTTTCTTTTAATCTTCAGATATTATACATTTATTTACGGCTGTAGTTACTTCTTTTTACATCAGACTATTGAAAAATGATTATCAATTGAATGCGATATAAAAAGATTTGGCAATAATACGTTCAATTGAAAACGTTGTGATTAACTCAGAGATGTGTATCTTTGATCTCAGACGGGAAATTGACACACTAAATTAATCCAGGGATTTGTTCGAATAAAAAAACAGCACAATCATACAAACTGAATGTACAAGCGTTGCAATGGAATCTTGTTTGATTGTGATTAAGGTCAGCCGTTACAGACATATGATTGTAGCTCTGGTAAAAGTAAAAGTCATTAGAACGTTAAATTTTTTCATATGTAATTCCTTTGACATACCACCCAAACTAAGCTAATAATTATATTCAAACAACAAAACAATCTATTCAATAAGATTGACAGGAACAAATTCTTTGCTGTTTTCAAAATCATTCGTATAAGTAGTTTTAGCATTATGGTACCAAGAGACGAGTCTCTTTCTTAGCAGTAAATTAACACGCGTCACTTTCTCCAGCACAAGAATTCAGCCTCCAATCTCGAGTTATCCTGCTGGGAGCGCCAACAAATCAGAACATGATAAAAACATACATTCGGTAGACATACAAGTGCGTAACTACGTACAAGAACATAACCTTCCAAACGTGGAATTTGAAGATTATGTGTAGAAATTCAATTTATCTGTATTATTGACCAAAAACTTTCGTTTTATGTTACAGCGAGCGCCGGTACTCTAAAGATGCTACTGAGTTTTGCAGTAGGCGGCCTACTTGGCGATGTCTTCCTACATCTTCTACCAGAAGCATGGGCAAATAAAAACCTTAATAAAGGTAAACAGGAATTTCTAAGTAGCCAATACTAGTAGCATGGTTAATACAAGGATCACATATGTCTTATGAATTTCACACTGCTCGTATGTAGGCACTATGCTTAACGTATGACGCCCACGAGGTCAGTTTCCCATACGAAGTCATCCGAGCACTTTAAATGATTTAAATGATGATGCCAAACCCTATTGTGCACCAGTTGCTGATTTGAATTGACAATTTTATCCTGCAAATTGAATACCGACCTATCTAATGCTACCCACTACCTCTCTGGCATTTCAGGGAAAATTAAAGGAAATAGAAGAAAATGATTACAGTGATTGTCAGCACCAGCTGGGAATTGCAATTGGTAATTTTCAACTGATCATAAAATCGTAATCATTTAGAAATTCAATTTCAATTTTAAAACCTTTGCTCAGTTTTACCACATGCTCACAGTCGTCTAAAGTGTTAAATAGTTAATGTGCTTTAAAAGGTTTTGTAACAAGTCTCCGAATTTCGTTAGAAGTCTATTTCGAAGTTAAATGAGCAATTATAGTTCAGTCAACTGTAACCTGTTCTTGCCACGGCCAGGCCATGCTGAGTTTTCAATACTTTTGACGTATTTAATTAAATTCATTGTTTTGAAAGCTCTTGTTTTAAGTGTGCACTACAAATGGAGATGGTAGCTTCCTGAAATCGTTAGTATTTAGAGTACCGATACCATTTAACTCTTTAACTACGTACGTATCAGTTTGTAAGAGGATGAATACATGAAACAAGCAAAGTTATAAATAACCATTGTTGAGGCTCCCGACAAATTGTTATATTTTCTGACAAAGCAGTTATGCTCTTGTATCGATAAAACTGTTATTTATTATTACAACAGTTATATGGTAACGACATAACACTAATATGGCCTTCGCACTTTGCAAGGCGTAGAACGAATTCCGTAAATTCAAGGAGATACACTGATCCACTCTAAAAGTTGAATCTACTGTAAGTGGGTTAGATCGATCAGCATTGTAAAAATTGTATAACAAATAATTGTTTTTAGTAAATGTTATATGAAAATTACAATCTTCTGTTTTTTATTGTATGATTAGCTTATGACGGACACCGTTCTGTGGTTTGCGGACTATGGGTTCTGGCAGGCTTCCTTGTCTTCATCGTGGCGGAGAAGATGTTTGCGGGGGAGGAGGAGGAGGAGGATGACGAAGAGGAAGAAGAGGAACAGAAGAAAGAAGAGTTTTTGAATAATAATTTCCACACGGAACTGGAGAACAACAATTGTCTGAAGCTAGACGGTGCCAAGAAAGACTTCATGAAGAATGGAATGAAATCCAATGGTTTTACAAAAAATATCGTTCATCCACTGTCTAATGTAAAGAATCTAAAGAATGGATACATCAAGGACGCCACTGTCTTCAATGCCACTAAGAGGAATGGATTTGTGAAGGGCAATGCTAACGGATATCTCATAGCGCAAGAGACTGATGGATATTTAAAAAATACTAGACAGTCTAACGGTATCATTAAGAATGATAATGCCCATGGATTCTGTGCATACCAGTCGACTTTGAGTAGTACTGTGGGAAGTGATAACGTTACAGAAATTCGGAAGCAGAAACCTAAACGCATTATCGGTTACTTGAACCTCATGGCCAACTGTATCGATAACTTCACTCATGGATTAGCTGTAGGCGGATCATTCCTGGTGTCATTCAGACTTGGCGCTCTCACAACTCTCGCTATTTTGGTGCACGAAATACCACACGAGGTTGGCGATTTTGCCATTTTGCTAAAAAGCGGCTTCAACAGGTGGGACGCTGCCAAAGCTCAAATAATGACCGCTGGCGGTGGAATTTTTGGTGCCCTCGTTGCTGTCTTGTGCTCTGGAGGTGGTGTTGGTCAGTATTTCAAATTTTGTTTGTATTACAGGATTTTTAAAGTTGTTAGATTTTCATTTGCTATTTTTTGTATGCTGTTACAGAGGCCAGAACCAGTTGGATATTACCATTTACCGCTGGTGGATTTTTGCACATCGGTCTAGTAACAGTTCTGCCAGAATTACTCAAAGAAACAAATCCAAAGGAATCATTGAAACAATTTGGATCCCTACTTCTAGGAATAACACTGATGGCCATGCTGACTATTCTTTGCGACTAAGAAATGCTCGTTTTTCCCTTTTTCTTTTTAAATAGTGTTTAAATTTCATAAATAATGGTCAATGCTCGGAGAGCGATTGAATTGCAAATTTATCAAAAGATAATAACGGTTAATGTTGACTGAACGAACTTCAGTGGTTCGTAGTATGTAATGATTGGCGTTAGAACGTAACGGAAAACTAAATTATTTTTTTTGCGATAAAAATGTCCCCCGCCCCCATGTGACCTGTTAACTTTGATCAGTGTGTTTTTCTTTCTACAAATATCAATGATTCACTACAATATTGTCAAATTTCATGGTGTTATCAGTTGTGTATCAATGTTCTACTTAAATATTGTTTCCATGCGTACAGCATTCTGATTGTATTGTGGACAATGACGTTAGCACGAGTCCATAAATGTAAAAAAGATGGTATTTTTTCCCGGTATAATTTGAGGGACAGATGATTGTTACATTCTTTGAATAGTTTATATATATAAAAAAAATATAAATACGTTTTCCATACTGTAAGACGACTTAGTGCTCAATCAATCCCCCAGCGTAAGAATTCACGTTTTCCTTGTATCGAGTTGATGACCACTTTAAAAAAATCGCAGGATAGAAAACTAATCCCGCGTAGAATCAGTATTGCCATACGAGAGTGATATTTTAACGTACACAAAGAATATGATTCCGTTATATTAAAAAAAATTTGTAATAAATAATGTTTAAAGTTGACTGCGCATGAGTAGCTAGTGATTCTTCAGTTTACATAAGACAATTCGATGTAAAAACACCTATGTAAAGTATATTTTTTATGTTTCTAATAAGCAATTGCCAGATTGACAATTAGAAGTGGACGCTGCAGCCGACATTTTAAAAAAAATTATTGCTGAATCCCAAAAGGAAACTCCGACTGTTTAGTACGATATACAAAGGCACTGTCTAGATGGTAGTGATAATATTTTGAAAATCATTTGTGAATGGAAAATAGTAATTTAAAAACTTGATATCCTGTGTGTGTCTGAAAGATAATTGTGATATTAATGATTCAACAATGATGTAGCAGATGATTCTTGGATTGTCCCTCTCCTGTATGTGCTGCAATTTAGTTCGTGCGCACTGTACGATTGGCAGTTGAATACAATTTGTACTTAAAAGGCAGTAAGAAATACAGTTGTTCTTGAAATTATGTAGCGCGCGAGTGCCTTTTACATAGCTGTGTGTAAATAAGGATTCGATCATTTTGGGAAGCTGACTATGGAACCAGCGACTTTTTTGAGCACCTTTTGTATGGATCGTGACTACTATCGAATTGATCACGTGTAACCGCCATATTTTGTAAATAAAGTAAACTACCTTATCATAACTATATTGCCTTTGTAACTGTGACTATAATATTACATTGTTATATTGTGTGAATGCTTTTATCAAGAAATATCAGGAGATTCGAAAAAAGTACTCGAATTTTTTTTTAACAAACAATTTATTAAGCGTCGGAATGGTAACAATTTTTCAAATCCATACCACTAATTTATTAAATTATTGTTAGATGGTATGGGTCCTCCTATCTCTGATACAGAATTACAGTTCTGTAAATATTTCTAAAAATTCACAGCAAACCGCGCACGGAATACTAATGGCCAATGCGTAACTTCCTAATGTTCTTTTAAAAAACAATTCATTTTACATTTTATTATGTAATATTCCGCGTAAAGGTTATTTCTATAAAAATATGTTTGTTCTATCGCCAAAACATTCAACGCCGCATACCATAAATAAATACTACATCGGCACTCGCATAAACAATATAATCTTTGGGGAAAAGGAAAACGTGTCTCCAAACGCCGATATCATTATAATTTCTATGTAAAACTATACGACTATGTATCTTTACTGCAAGTCGCATCAGTCTTAGATTATATATTATGTTCAAAGCTATAGTCCACGCCGTGTCATGCACTTTAACACGCTTAATTATTAAACTACTTACTACACGACACGTTGGCATAGACAAAATTGAATATTTTTCAATAATGAATGAACCCATTTACAAGTGAAATTCGCAAAATTCAAATTCTTCGAATAAAATGTTGTATAATTGAGTCGGCGTGAATTATGACAAGGTTTTGCCGACTCAGTTGGTCTATTGTATCGTCTGCAGCACCAGGATATCATTTGAGTTACGACGTATCAGTAACCCTAAAAAATCACGCATTCAAAAATTGAAAAAACAACTAGTAACAAAGGATTCTTCTATAATATTATTATCTAAGGTTTCCTTTGTGCATAAAGCGTGTTTAAAACGTCAGCCTCTTGTGTTTTAATGCAACAAAATATCTCCTTTAAAGCTCATCATGAGAATGATCAATAATTGTGCTAAATATCTCCACGAGAAGTAAAAGATGTCTGAATAGATCATCCTCCTCAGGAGATATTTGTACATCGAGACTTTGATAAAACTTAAGCATTTTATTCAGAGCTGGAAGGACAATTTCTCTTTTTTTGACGAATTCATCATGACATACAGAATTGGCTGTGACCATGCTCTCATAGATGGTTTCTGAAAAGTCACGATCTGCCATATTAAAATTCGTAGCCACCTCATGTTTTATACTTCTCACTAATAGGTCACTCAAGTGCTTACAATAATTGTGTAGAACAATTTTTTCCTCGAAAGCAGTGCTTTTGTACTGGTCAAAATGTCTCTGGCGCTGTTCTTCATCCAAGAGTTTGCCTACGTTTTGTCTTTCAATTATTAAGTCATTAATTAACTTCATTATCCTCGTTTGCGTCTGAGGTGGACCATCCACAAGAATCTCACCGAAGATTTCCAAACCACCATGATTTATCAGTGCTTTTTGTGCAGCTGGAAAATTACGAATCAGTGCACCTAGAGCAAACAGACATCTGGATTTAACCTCCATCTTATTATTAGTTGTTATCATGTGCAGGAGTTTTTGTATAAAATCGTTTTCCAAAGCTTTAGCTTGTACTTTTGGATTGGATTGAGCTGCAGCACCTAATAATCTTAGCGCTTCTGATTTAACTTCATTATTCGATGCGTTCAAACATGGATCAATGACTTTTGTCATCCTGAAAGATAAATCAGTTGGTCAGGAACGGCAATCAATTTTATTTTAATAACAGTACTTTCTAATAGTATCAAAAATACTTACCCGCCCATATCAGTGAAGATTTGAGCATTATCAATCTGATGTAGTAGATATTCTAAATTATTCAGTATATCTAAAATGTCTTCAATTTCTGATACTGTCAATGTACCAGACAAAATAGAATTTTTGTGCTGATCAAAGCGTTTCATGAAGGCTGTCATTATTTCGGCATCGTTGGAAACATTTACTTCGAGGGCCTCAAATTCCTTTTTTAGTGTTTCATAATTTCTGAATCGTTCATTTGACGTTGGACGAGAGTCGTCATCCTGTATTTAAAAAATATAGGTATAATTTGATTCGAATATTTTGTTACCAGAATTAGTTTTCGGAATAATTACATCTAAGTCTCGTGGAATTACTGTATTATCGAATCTGATTTTTTTCAATCGGGACTTTAGTTCTTTTACGGATAATTTAATTTTTTGTGCCTCATTTACGATTTTTTCCATAGAATTTTCCTCATTCGATTGATTTATCGCCTCGTCAGGATGGAGTATTAATGATTTTAAGTGTTCGTCTTCCGCTTTTTCTTTTGACTGATCTTCTGATGATGAATCATCCGGATTCATTAATTTCGCTTCTGTTATTCCAGTTTGAAAATTGTGTTTTATATGCAAGCCTTCCGGGATTGGTGTTCCTGTAAGAAAGAACTTGAGGAATATTTCTACTAGATGGCATTGCGAACGCAAATACGTATTTTCAGGGTTCCACAATATTATTTTGTAACTGAAGTACATGAAGAATGAAAAATAACATTCATAGCGATATTATGATAAAAGCTGTGCATAATGCATTTTGTTAATAAAGTGATGGACAGTTATGACGTAACAGACAAATGAGTGATCTAAAGCATTCGGCCGATCGTGGTTAAATTATTACTATATAAAACAGAAAACAAATAAGAACTGTATATTTTTAGCATTACTCAACGTCTCAAGACATTTTTGAAGAAAAAAATTGAAATTTTCAAGCTCATAATGGACAGTACTGTTTCCCCAAAGAATACTAGATACGTTACTGCAAATATTGGATATCCAAATATATTCACTTAATTTAAGAGAAAGTCTAAAATTTTATATATTATACAATTTAAATTTATAAAAAATCACAAATTTTCTTCGATAATTACTATAAAGCACAATTACTAAAATTATTCTGAATTTTTACATATTACATTTGACTGACGTGGTATTCGGTCCGACGAGTTACCTCCGTGAAAAATAGTCCCACGTTATTGACTTACCCTTTTTCACTATTTGCCACTCGTGTGTCGGTACGAAAACACTTTCATTTTTTCCATCATTCACGGCTAATACCGCCAAGAACAATGAAAAGAATATGAAAATACGTAAATCGGCAAGCATGTCGAGGCGCATCACGACGAGTGATGGTTTTCAGACCTTTCTCGAAAGTATTCTAAATGACTGGCGTAGTCAAATAAGTCACATAAATAGCGTCACGTAATAGCACTACGGTGATATCCTTTCTTTTATAGAATCACGTTTATATCCGTTTCTATGTGATTTTATATGTTCCACAATATTTACATTGTCAATACGCGGGTGCCAGTTGTGAACTTTTACCAGCAGATGTCTCATCGACCAATCGTATCTGAATGCATCGTTGTCAAATTTTCCACGTAACGAAGACCTATCGAAGCCATCAAGCTTCAGCGTAAAATAGAGAAGAAGGGTTGAAAGTATAACAAAATTATGCATTTTAACTTTTCAACATTTTTTTTCTTAACCCATAAAATACAAAATATGTTCATAAATTAATATATTTACAAGTATTAAAAAATGAAATATGCATGAAATAACCAGAAAAAATAAATGGTCATCATAATACATAACTGTATGTACATCATACCTCGCAAATATGTCCGTAAAATGTTACAACGCTAGAACCTCAGTAAATAATTAATCAAAAAAATAAAAAATCCAAGTCGAATACCGATATCTATTAAGAATGCAATTTGTGTCAGACATAGAAAGAAATTTTAATTTAAAGTTCTGAAATTATATTATGTTAAAAGTAGTTAAGCGTACGAGCATACTAAATGTCCTCGGTACTTCATTTTTTCAAAAATTTCCTAAAGGTATCTTTCATACTTTCCCCCCTTTACGGGTATTAGAAGCAACGAGGTACAATAGGGGCCAAGAGACGCCCCCGAAGATGCCGTCGGTGCTTTTGGCGTCGATCAACCTGGCAACGCCGCCTAGTGGTGGGAAAATATATCAGCCAATGAGAGACAGGAACGTATTCTAGGCGCGCAAGGCCGGCTACGCGAAACTCATTTGCTACGCGTTCGCGCAGCACGTGCAACCACTAACGTTCGCGATTCTCGCAGTGACCGTTGTGCGCGCAGCGTCTCTGGCTTCTCTCTCTTACACTTTGGACACGCAGACTCCATCGACGTATACATTACTCACAAGAATCTGCTAATATCAAACCGATCGCCATGGCAGAGGAATATCTATACGGTAAATATTACAAAGTGAAGAACGTAGATGATAATGGTTTCGTTATTTCGTTGCACGCATTGCTACTTACGGCAGGCCGGCCATTGCAAATACGCGGTGCACTGTTCGAGACGCCGGCAGACTTTCGGCCATTGTGGCGAGCCCATTGTGTGCTTAGTCAACTGCGAGTGCGTTGTGGCCGGCATGTAATTTCTGTCGAACGTTCACCTTACTGAATTGGCAATTTATTGTGCTTTTCATCTACAGGAATCACTCTTGAGGGTGCAAACTCAAGCGAAGTATGGGACCCAGAACACAAGAACGACGACGCGGAAGGAGCCAACCAGCATTTTGGTGTAGACCAGAAGCTCATCATCAAAATGGTAAGTTAATCAATTACATTTGCCATTCTTTTATATATCTGGCTTATGCTGTTTATGTTGAGTTATTTTTTTCTTTATATATTCATGCGTTTGTGGCGTTCATTTGGCGCCATGAGGAATTCCTCGCCGGGTAGTTGTTCGCACTACTTGCTTGATACATTTGACTATTTTGTATTTGTCCTCTTACTATTGTTACGTTAAGATTTAATTTTTACGTTAAGCGATGTGCTTCTATTTATTTATGTCCTTAATTTATTCAACAGTGTTTAAAATACGATTTGGTGTATACAGTGACGAAGTTTCTGTTGAGGCTGTTCAAGTTCCTAGTGAATTCTTGTATTTATGGGCAACTATTTGAGTTATTGGTTTACGTTAAAAACGTTCTGTTATATCGCGCCACGATGATTTTTTCATTTCTTCCCATTTTCTGTTTTTTTTTATTAACGAACTGAATCATAGTTTATTTGTACTCGTACGGTATTTAGAGTTTTTAGGTCGTTTTTTTAACAAGCCGTATTCTTCCTGTTTTATTTTATCGGTGGCAATTTGTATGAGAATTCTTAGTAGTTTTGATAAGGATGCTAAATACGGATAGTTTTGGGAACTTATACTTACACGTTTTATTTACGTTGTGTCGTGGCCAAACTGAGATAAATATGTATATTTGACATGCCTAGTTGGCCAAGTTTCGTTATTCCTTGAAACTTACGGTTCAAACTAGCGTGGATGCGTTTTAGACTGGATTTTATGCTTGGCGCCATTTTTCAACGTGGGGGCTTCTACTTCCGTTTTATTCTTTCTTGTTATTCGTTCTCTCTCGCCACGCTTCGGCCAAATGGTTCTAGTCAGGCCAACTTGGGCCCCTAACGGAAATTTCGCATAAAGGATCTGGGAATCCCAGAACAATGAGAAAGGAAAATCCATAACATAAAAGGGACCCCAATAATGTTCTACCTGTTACAGGCCCGCACATTTATTTAAAATAAAAGTCTTACCTGCGTTTATCGAACTATGGAAATTTTATAAGCGCTTTAGCACTTATAACTGCTATAAAAGAGATTGTGCTGTATGGCGTTGAAGTTCTGCATTTATTCAGATTACACAAAATATTGCCTTATTTTGTAAATTTCAAAATATTTCATTTTTTAATTTTGTTAAGTGATTTTTATGTTTTGCAATATCATGATCAGAGATATAATGTAATTTATTTTATTACTTTTTTCAGGCACTTCTGGGTCCGGAGGCTAAACCTGGTGAGCTCAATGTGCTTCAGGTAGAAGCTATGGGACTCAAAGGCCCCATCAAAACTCCAATTGCTTTACTGGAGATGGGAAAAACGGCGCAAATCATTCTTGATCTTAGCTTTCCCGATCCCCCTGTTACCTTCACCTTGGTCAAAGGAAGTGGACCAGTTCACATAGTAGGACACAATCTCCTTGGTAAGAATAAATATTTACATTGCATAATATTAACCAATATTTTCAATGATCTATACCGTCTTTCAAATTGCTAAGTTTTCTAGGAAAATTAAATATTGTTAAGTACTCTATAATATATTTTATAGATGCAACGAGCGTTTTGATTATTATTAATATTATTATTATTATATTTTCCTCATATCTAAAGTACGTACACATTAGTGCTTGATTAATTTTGAAAGAAATGCGATATTTATAACTGGCCGCGGTCTTTCAATTGCGTGAAAAACTTCGCATAAGCCAACGTAACGTAATCTCAATTAAAAGATAAATTTTTGAATCCTGTGTACCTTTCGCTTACGATAATACATAATTACGTAAAATGAGATTTAATTCTTATCATACCTAATGACTGCAGTTCAATGTACTTGTATTTTGGAAATCTTTCACTTGCTCAGTACGATTCATACATACAAGTTCATACAACGATACATTATCGTTGTATGAACTTATCTAATTCTTTTCTTTTTTCTTTTTTAATTGTGACACGCGGGTAAATTGATGATGTCCGCATGATTATAAAGATCCACCTAAATTAGGTAACAGTCAAACAACATTCCTTATGTACTTTTTTCAGGCACACACATGGAGGAGTTTGACGATATGGACGATGAGATGGAAGAGGAAAACATCGACGATGAAGACGACGAAAAGGTAATGAAAATAAAACGAAAAAAATAGAATTACATATGAATGCTCATTTAGAATTGTAACATCATTAAATGTAACGGCTTATATTAGATTCACGCAAGAGCTTTTATTAATTTCTGATGTAGACTTCTTTATCTCAGTCTTTAGAATTATAAAATTTGTTGTTTAGTCACAGACCTCATTACCAAAGTATTAGCTTCACCATTATTTGTCACAGTACTTTCACGGACCACGTTAATATACATTCAATAATTATTAACACGACATTTTTTTGTTATCAACTCGTCTCTATTCAATTGGATAACTCCAATAACTCCATTTGGTTATATAGTCCAAGTTAATAAACTTTTTTTATCTGTAGTGACGCATTTTCTTGCTTGTATTACTGCCTGTTGAGTGTTTTTGTTGCAATGCATGTGTGTCTAATATTATCATAATTTTAACAGTCTCAATAATGGGCTGTTTTAGCATTTATTCGAAGCATTTAGTTAAACAGAAATTAATCTTATGTTAATATGAGTGAAGCTTCGAGTAATTTGTCTAGTTTGTGTGTTGCATCGTATATAAATAAGATATAACGTAATTTCAGGCACCTCAAAAGAAACGCAAACATTCTGCAGAGGGTAAAAAAAATGGTATCAAGCGCGCCAAGATGGACGAGGCCGTAGACAAGTAGTGTGCTAGTTGAAAAAAAAAAGAGAAAATGGCATAATCAAATAATCTCACTTAGGCTAATAAGTTTTCCTTTTTAATTATTGGAATCATTCGAAAGAATCGTTATTTTAATATTCTCATAAAAAAGAATAAAATTGGACGACGTTTTTGGGCAGTGGGTACATGATAGACCTTGCTTGTCCTTGTAAATGTGATCGATTTACATTAGTTTCCTTTGTGTTCTCATTCGCATTTGTTAGTTTAATTTCTTTTTTTTTGTACAATAAACGATAATATTTCCAAATGCCCTCTCGTTTCTTTTATTTTTTTTCATATCTCATATAACCTCTTTCTCCATCTTGGCGCTTTGACTATTATTTTGGCGTAAATAATTTCTTATACTCATAATCTCGTTACGCCTTGCAGGCAATACATATTTACTTAATGACTAAGAATATTTATTGGTTGCTGTTTGTGTCGTAGTTTGGTATCTTGTATATGATATTAATAGTTTTGTCATACATGCGAGAGCGCTATTATAAGAATCATCAATGTTAATGAATTAAATAAAGGAAATATGATGGATATATTTTTTATTTGCTATGCAGGACCCAGAGGACGAAGATGACGAAGACGATGAACCTAAGAAGAAAAACGCCAAACTGACAATCGCGGCCAAAAACAAAAATCAGGCCATCAAGAACAAGAAAAAATAAGCGTGAGCCTTAAGCAAGAAAAAAAAGCACACACCGACACACAGACACACACCAAACGTTCTTAGGTTAGACTAATATGCGTAAGTCCATCATTGTCATCCGCATTTCTGCGAATCTAGTATCATTTCATCACACTATTAGGCAACGAACATTGTATCCCGAATTTCGAGATCGAGGCTGGACTGATATGATGTTTCAAAATGAAACAAATAAGTAAAAGCATTTCTGAGAGTTGTTAGACGAATAAAATATTATAGCAGCAAAAGGTGTTTCTTACGTAATTAAAAGTCTTAGGTTTCCCGCTTTTTTATTGCTTTCGTCAAATGGAAATAAGACTCGGAAAGAATTCACTTCCGGAAACAATCAGGACTCTCAGAAAGAGATCTTCCAGTAAATTTTTCTAAGTATCTGACTGGAGGACCAATAAAACTGCGGGAAAAGTTTCTTCTCTTCTTTTAACACTTGGGGAACTTGCGAAATCAAGTAATTTATTAATTGACACTCAAAGACGAGGATTAAAATGTATTTTCAATGTTTTTTCAAAATAAAATTACAAATTTTTCTATTCGCTATTTTCAAATTAAATGAACAATGACAAGATTTTAATCGACATATCTTTAGTTAGCATCAGTGTGTGAGTAGATGTATGAATTTCGATCAATTGAAAACCTTGGTCCAGCTATCCTTCGCGAAATTCGTGGAAGGCATTGACGGATGTAGCGACATGATGTAACAATTGCAGACACATACAAGGACACAGTCAGTTATCATATACACAATACGTTAATTCTTCTCTAACTCCAGTATCGTGTTCGCACCGATAAACTTCCAATGGCGCAAGAGCATACAATATGTCGTAGCCCAATATAACAGAAAGATCAATAAGAGTCCAATGCTGTTACAAAGCGGTGTAGACATACCAAGCACGTCAGTTTTAAGTAAGTTGTGTAAACGAGACGAAACCAATGTAATTTATTTCGATACGTGCGAGGGGTTGGGATTTGTTGCAGAGTATGGCGCTGGACTCTGATAGATCCAGTCGACTCTGTTTCCCATATACGTTACATTATTTTACTAGACGAGTTCGAAGCAGCTAGCAGGAGGATCAAAGTAAGAAGAAAGCATATTCATGTGTCATCTCTCGACATTCATTCCACTTTGATGAAAGATAATAGAAGACGGGTTACAGGTGTTTTACCCCACGGCGACGCTTTTACGTCTCACGTGTTTATTAAACATGTACCAAGAGACGACCGTGCGATTGGTAGTGGTCTGTACACCTATTTTGTACATATAACGATACAATAAAAAATTTCACATAACTTTTAATTGGCATTTATTCAATCATTGAATACGACCATATTCGATTCATTTGTGTTTTTTTCATGTGAATACACGAGAGTCATATTTCTTTGGGTTGATTTTTAATTCTAGATATTTTTCTTATTTCTAAGACTTTTAATAGTTGCGTTTATTTATATATTTATGCTTTTCAATTGGTTTTTCTTTTGAAATCGTGATCCCAATGAAGAGGGTTTTCATCGCAGAAAGGTTAATCGATTATTAAGACTTGTTTCTAATGAAGAGGACAATCTCGAAGAGTCGGCTATTGCCCAAGAAAATCTTGAGGTTAGAGAATCTGTCAGATTTTTCGAAAATCAATATTCTATCTGTCATTTGTCATTAGCTATTGACAGCCAAATAGCTGTTGTCGTCTTTGACAATCTTAACGTAAGAAAATTGTGCGTTCGTGCGACTCGTGGCTATAACGATTGTGCTGTGCAACATGTTCACTCTTTTTCGTATAATGTTTTATCACAATCTTCGTTATATCTCTATGTGGCTCTTCGGCTGAGAAAGTGGTCTGTAATACGATTGGTATTCGTAACTTAATAAAAACGAACTTTTTGAATACTAAACATTTGGGAATCATTTATATACTTGAATTTCGAATCGAAATCTAAGTAAGTTACTATTCCTTTTAGAGATTAAGCAGTGGATCGATACGTTGATTTTGTGAATCTATAAAAATTATTTGTTACACACTTTTCTTATTAATATTTCCATTTATTTGTTATATTGCAGAAGATTTTCAAAGTCACTTGAAACTTCTCACGAGGCTCCCTGTAGCTCGATCGGCACTACTACGGATATTTGTGATATGCAGAGTGTTGAATTGAATGCAGATTTTACGGAAAACGGAAGCAGCACAGTTTTTGAAAAGGCGGAATGTTTATCGCTGGAAGAGATAACAACGCTACGGCAACAAGTGAGACGAATGGGATTAATTATTTTCGTTTATTTACGCAAATTTTGTACACTTACATGGGAATGAATATTGAGAGTTCATATTAGGTGGTGGATTTGAATCGGAATGTAGTGGAATTGGAGAATACACTTCAATTGAAGGAGAATCAATTGGAAAACGTGCATCGTGAGACCGAGAGACTTTCTTTGGAATTGAAGAAACAGCAAAGATGCAACAGGAATTTGAAGCGTAGGTTTCTTTAGAGTCAAGAATATTTATCTTTATTCGATAAAAGAACAAATTGTCATTTTGATTGCAGAACAGCTGGACGATGAGAGGTTTTTCTATCAGAAAGAAAAGGAACACTTTTGCGAGGAGATGCAGAATCACAAAGCAAAGTGTTTTGGCAGCACGTTTAAGGCGCAACAGCAACAACAACGGGAATTTGAAAAGATTCACGATAGTCTTGAAGAGGAAAATAAACAGCTGAGGGATGAATTAATTGAAAAAAGTGAAACTACTTACAACCTTTGTATCAAGTTTTTACGTATGAAACATTCCAAGGATTCATTGAGACAGAAATTAGATCAGCTGTTGCGAGAGCATTTGCAAGTAATGGCAGACATGATGGAAAAACTTGACGAAGCTCGAAAGGAATTGAATATTATTGTTTCCGAGAAATTTCAAGAACCTTTGCCAATGAGCAAAGCAAAGTTCTTGCAGGTAGTTTGAAGACAGTATTGAACTTTTTAAGTTCCTGTCCTATTATTCTCCTAATAGATCGTTGGAACCCGATCCAGTTGTTCTCGAGACCTTCTTCCAGGTCGTGCAGAGAAACAGTCGGCTGGTACACGAAAACGCGACTTTGAAGATGCATATACAGCAATTGACACAAAATGTGGAGAAGTTGAAGAGCGAAGCTCTAAAAACCAAGACGATCAATGTGGATGCGAGGACGATAGCGAAGTTGACGATGCAATGTAGAAGAAAACATAATGAAGAGTCTACGAAAGCATCCGCACCCCTGTACGTATTTTTTGTTAAATATTTATTTACTTCGATAAGAAAAACTTATACTGATTATTTTATGATCAGGTCATGTTCAGATAATTTTGCGAGACAGTCCTTGCCCGTGGAAAAAGGTGTGAATGCATTTTCGGATATTCAACCTGGCGTAGACAATTCTGGTGATGCTAAGGGGCCGGCGCGGAGCCGCGTGAAAAAAAGCAACAGACTTTCGGAAATGGAAATAATCGACATTTATGAGAAGCCTGTGGAACATTGTACTGAGCGAACGCGTAGTGCACCAGAAATGAAACAAAGTGCAGGCTTTCGTTAGGATCATATTTATATTTAGATTCAGT
This sequence comes from Trachelus stipa, assembly GCA_036026315.1. Lineage (NCBI taxonomy): Eukaryota > Metazoa > Arthropoda > Insecta > Hymenoptera > Cephidae > Trachelus > Trachelus stipa. Next base: position 206,814 of record JAYRCB010000817.1, read on the forward strand.
CTGAAGTATCCAATCATATGTGCAGGTTTTTTTTATCTTCGGGACGTGTATACAAGTGCCGAATTATGATGTATAATTATGTTGTTTAAGATCCAGAATTAGCTGTTTTAGAATAAAATTATCTTCAAGGAAACTCGTATTTAAGATAACTAACTGTGAGATTTTTTGCATCAATTCCACATAATCCCACCAGAAGGTACCACCATCCAGACTCTAATAGTACGGGGGAAATATTAACCGTCGGGAAGTTAGCGTCAAAGCGTAAAAATTTATATGTTTGTAATGCCTAAAAAAATGCTCTTCGTGTTTTTCTAATTCCTCCGCTGCTGTTATACAATGGATAAAAAATATTCATTGAAGCAGAACAATATTTTTGTTATTGTTATTTCAAATAACATAGCAGATTTTCATATGATTTTCTTAATGAATTAATTGCTCTCAATTTACTCCATTTTGCTCCGCAATTTAGTTTTCATTTTACTGAAGCATTTTCAAGTAACAAGTAAAATTTGATTAAGAACATTAAGAAAATCATATGAAAATCTGCTTGGTTATCTGGAATACTAATAAAAAAAATATTTTTCTCCTTTAATGAATATTTTTTGTTATTCTATACTAGCAGCGGCGTAATTAGAAAAGGATAAGAAGCATTTAAGGAGCAATTTTGTAGGCATTAAAAACATATATTTTTAACTTTTGACGCTAACTTTCCATCGATCGGTCTTCAAAGAATCTATCTGTACTAAGTAGAACAAAGCCCTATACATTATTACAGACAATCAGTATTACTATCGCAAAAATACAAAAATCGGAGCTCTATCTAAACAAAAGAATTATAATGCTCTTAGGTATAGTACTCATTACAAAAAATCGCAATGAATAATTATTATCACTGCACGATATCAAGCATAGGTGAGGATGAAGTTTTATCATATGTTCTAAATTCAGCCGACAGAGGGAGCTCCAGTCAACGTCTGGAAACTAGAGATGACTAGGGAGATGCACAACGCTACGATTTTAGGCGATATCAAAATCATGGCGCTAAATCGTAGCGGCGAGTTAGGAAGTAGAATTTTGTGATCATCGCCTCCGTCGACAACGCGAATCCCGTCGTAGCCGAGCTAAACGTGAACACGACGCGTCGCTTGACAGGCAGAGGTTCTCCGCTACTCACCGCCAGTTCCCAAAGCGACTCTTAGAACGAGACTGGGAACTATAGAACTTCTCAAGAACTATTGGAAAATCCTATTGTTGAAACATTTTCAAGACATTTTTAAGAAAGTGCAGTGCCAACTTGACATCCGTGTAGCACCTCAATTTTTACTAAATACTATTGGATCTTGATTTATTTTCAAAATTAGTAGTAGAGTAGATAAAAATTGAATTAAAATTGTAGAATATTAATGAACTAGGTGTTCGGAACCTTAAAATAATTAACTAAGTCAATACAGTAAAATATTAACACTTAAAAATCGGAAATTCTGGCCAAGCATATTTAGAAGTACTGGAAGTTGCCCAAAATTGTGTGCGCGCAAATTCGTCGCGCAGGATCGGTGAGTGGGAGCAGGCGGATGGTGGGGGGACCCCTTGAGGCAGTCACCGGAATCGGAGCGTTCATTCTTCCTTGAGTCGGTCTCCTATACTGGTCTCTTGGAAACGCCCCTCATATTCATTTCCAACCTTCTTCTATTTCTATATTTATTTCTTCTTTACTTCCTTATTTCTTTATATTTCATTCTTTACTTCCTGATTAACTCTTTCCTTATTTGTTCGCTACTTTTATAACCCTATTCCTTACTTTTCCACTTTTTAACTTCTTAAAATCTATATTTCTTTATATCTTCTCGTTTCACTCTGTTCTCTCCCTCTTTACATTGTGCTTGTCTTACTTGTCTTATTCCTTTGGTCGGGTCGAGCATACTTAGTCGAGTAGTCATATAAAGAGTAGTCACCCTGTTAGTGAACCTACACATATAGACCATGGTGACGGGGGTTGCCCTTCCGCCTCATCCGCTGAGCTTGGTCAGTGGGTCAGGCTCAACCTGTGGCCGCAACAGGACCTTATGGGTCTCCCGACGGGGGCCTTGAGCCCCCTTAGGGTATCTACGGCCATGGTCTTTCGTGTAGTGAATCTAACCAGGTGTCTAGCTCTCGCGTATTTAGTATAATTTGTTCGCTTTGCTAAAAACGCTCCAACATGTCGTTGACCCTTGCGCACTCGTGTGGGTATAGACGATTCTATGTGTCGGTGGAGAGGTCGGTGTAATCGTTGTTGATATTATATGATATTAATTATTATATGATATTATATTAATCGTCGGCGTCCGTTGACTCTGGGTAATATTATCCATATCTTGACTTCGCTTTGCTTCACCAATACTACCTTCTGCGATAAAATAATTCCGAATGTAATTTCTAAATCGCAATTTCGAAACTTCAAGGGGTCAATTTTTATTATCAAATCTTTCAAATTTTAGTTCCGTATATCAGCGATAGAGCGCGCTTGTCTTGTTGGCACTGTAAGTATCCTTATAGCCGATCAGAGAAAGTTCACTGGCTCTCTCAAAGATGGCACTACCTATTGTGCCCAGGAGGTGCTGCCTCCTTATTGGCGAAATATCGAACTAAATCGAATTCTTTAATAAAAATTGACCCCTTGAAGTTTCGAAATTGCGATTCTGAAATTACATTCGGAATTATTTTATCGCAAAAGGTAGTATTGATGAAGCAAAGCGAAGTCAAGATATAGATAATATGGCAAAAATGGAATGGAAAATGGAGCACAGATAAAAAGGGATTCCGGAGCATAAGGGATGAGGAGGAGAACAGGATCCTGCTAGGACGGAGGAAAGTAAGAGAGAGAGAGAACTCATTCGTACTCTGGGATAGTCGCATAGGGCAAAAGAATATCCACGTATTATAAGTGTTTAAAGATAATTTATTCGAAAATGCAATAATGATACAGTATACGATGTACAGATTTAAATATATGGCCTGCGAAAGATTTGCAATAACAATGCCATTAGACATGTATTTTCAATATATCACTACAATATAATATACGTGTGATATGTTATATGCGCTACCACTTTGGATTTTTCCTTAGTTTTACATTTACATTATACATCACATTTTCCTTAGTTTTAGACATAAGAAGGAATAGGAGATTCGGAAATAGAGTAGAAGCGTTTGGTGGCAGCAGCCAAGGGAGATGTTGTTGAAGGGAAAAAAAGGAAGATTGTTAAAAAGAAAGAGTGAGGAAAAGATATGGTAAAGATATAGGGAACAAGGAGAAAAGAATATGCGTAAAACGTGTGCATGAGAACCAGATTATTCGGGAAGAGCAACAAAAAGAACACTCGAAAAAGTAGGAAAAGTAAGAAGGTTAAAGGAGTGAAATGGGCCTCTCCACGCCCATTTCCGTGAGGTCCTGCCTCTCCTGAAGGGAGCTATGACCCCTCCGAGGCCCCATAGGAGACCGTGTTTTTTTTTAATGGAAGAAAACCCCCGAGTCCTGCGGCTTTCGCACACAGGACTAGGAGGGAAAAACCTCAGGAAGGAAAGGAAGTCGGGTCGAGGGACATGAAAAGCGCAAACATGGGTAAGGTAAGTGAATGCGAAAAAGTTAAGGTAAGTTAAAACGCACAAGGGATAAGTTAAACGCGAAAGGTCTACCCCTAGTCAAGATTCACC